>CM042336.1:24835358-24930358 GCA_023566125.1 Zingel zingel
GTGGGAAGTACACAGTTATTATGATGTGTATGTTATGATGCACCGTATCTCCTGCTTTCTTTTCTCTGCGGCTTCAAATCTAAACGGAAACTAACCTGCTGCTGTGTGTTCTCTGTCCCCCGGGCTTTTAACACCAAACTGCTGCTGAAAACCAAAAGGCTGCAGGTATGTTAGCAGTTAGCTCCTCGGTTAGCTGCTAGCTGTTAGCTGTTAGCGTCCGCAGCTACAAACGGCTATGTCCTAGCCGTTAGGACCCAACGGGAAGCTGCTGCTGCTACCTACGCACTAGCTTAGCTAGTTTATGAGAGCCGTTGGTTAGGAATTAGGCGTTAATAATGTTACATTTAGTTTGTCAAGACAGTCGAACACACACGGAGAAATAAGCTACTTAATTATTGTTGTTTAGAAGCTAGTAAGCAGTTAGCGCTCAGCTAGTGCGAGCCAGTTTAAATGTCGCGCGGCTTTAGTAACTTAACGGTTTAAACGTGACAGTTGACGCTAACTGACCCAGGCTCTTCCATACCAATTGGAATTGTAGGCACAGCACCCGAGCCGTCTTGGGAATTTGGAAGCACCTAAGCTAAATGAATGTAACGGTTAAATACAAAGTGTGCATCAAAACTAACTAAATGTGCACCTACATCTTTCACAAACCTAGGGAACACACTGTAAAGCAACTGAATTAACAGACCAGCTACTAGCTCTGTTAGAGTCCCACACTCGTAACTGTTAAAATTAACGTTTAGAAGATAATATGAAGTATTGAATGAATACTACAAAGATGGAAAACCGGACTGTTGTTATCTTTAAATACGGACAGTGATCTCCATGTCTTCGCAAGCGTTGGTGGTATAGTGGTGAGCATAGCTGCCTTCCAAGCAGTTGACCCGGGTTCGATTCCCGGCCAACGCAGACTTTTTTTTTTTTTGCAATTACAAACAGGATTTTAAAAGTGTGTTTTAAAGACAAAAGGAGACATTTAGAGAAGAAGTATTCAAACCTCAGTAAACTGAGGAAAAATAAAGACTAAAACTTTCAAGATAAAAACTAAACTGAAACTATACAGTGTGTTCCCTAGATTTGTAGAAGAGTAAGGTGGGGGGAAAAAAGCAGTTTCAAATCATTTTGGACCGATATTATTACCACATCTGTATCTAAAACATTGGAAAAGCTAGAGCAAGATAACAGATAAATAACACGCAAAAAGCTTAAAGACAAAACTTGCTAAACGGGGACATAATCAAATAACCTATGATCATTATATCTGAGTTGACATTCCAGGAAACAGCTAAACATTTACAAAATATATCTTTGCTTTTTCCTACAGCACCTGAATGAGTCTGTGAGTGTGTGTGAGAGTGTGTGTGTGTGTGTGTGTGTGTGTGTGTGTGTGTGTAAACATGGGGAGGTATTTCCAGAGTGAGGTCGACATTAATAGTCCATGGTATCAGGTTCTGGCCGCCTTCTGGCAGCGCTACCCGAACCCATACAGGTAAACACACACACACACACACACGCACACACAGACACACACACGCAGACACACACACACACAGACACGCACGCACAGACACACACACACAGACACGCACACACAGACACGCACACACAGACACGCACACACACACATACACACACACACACACATAAACACACACGTACACACATACACACATACACACAAAGAGAGAGACACACACACACACACTCACTCACACACACAGACACACTCACTCTCACACACACACGAAGACACACACACTCACTGACTGTGTGTGTCTTCGTGTGTGTCAGCACCCATGTGCTCACCGAGGACGTCCTGTACCGTGAGGTCACCCCTAGCAACCGGCTGTTGTCACGGCGCCTGCTGACCAAAACCAACCGGCTGCCGGGCTGGGCGGAGCGCGTGTTCCCGGCTCACATGGCCCGCCGTGTCTACGTGCTGGAGGACTCCGTGGTCGACCCCGACACGCACACGCTCACCACCCGGACATGGAACATCAACCACAACACAATGATGGTCAGACACACAGGCACTGAGCTGTCTCTCTCTCTCTCTCTCTGTCTCTCTGTCTCTCTCTCTCTCTCCCTGTCTCTCTCCCTGTCTCTCTGTCTCTATCTCTCTCGCTCTGTCCCTCCCTGTCTGTCTCTCTCCCTGTCTCTCTCCCTGTCTCTCTCCCTGTCTGTCTCTCTCTCTCTCTGTCTCTCTGTCTCTCTGTCTCCCTGTCTGTCTCTCTCTCCCTGTCTCTCTCCCTGTCTCTCTGTCTCCCTGTCTGTCTCTCTCCCTCTCTCTCCCTGTCTCTCTGTCTCCCTGTCTGTCTCTCTCCCTCTCTCTCTCTGTCTCTCTGTCTCTCTCTCCCTGTCTCTCTGTCTCTCTCCCTGTCTCTCTCCCTGTCTCTCTCCCTGTCTGTCTCTCTCTCTCTCTCTGTCTCTGTCTCTCTCTCTCTGTCTCTCTCCCTGTCTGTCTCTCTCCCTGTCTGTCTCTCTCTCTCTCGCTCTGTCCCTCCCTGTCTGTCTCTCTCCCTGTCTCTCTCTCTCTCTCTGTCTGTCTCTCTCCCTGCCTGTCTCTCTCCCTGCCTGTATCTCTCCCTCTCTCCCTCCCTCCCTGTCTGTCTCTCTCCCTGCCTGTCTCTCTCCCTGCCTGTCTCCCTCTGAGACAGGCAACAAGAAACAAGCTGTACTGTAATGTACTGTAATGTACTGTAATGTACTGTACTGTACTGTACTGTACTGTACTGTACTGTACTGTAATGTACTGTAATGTACTGTACTGTACTGTACTGTACTGTACTGTAATGTACTGTACTGTACTGTAATGTACTGTAATGTAATGTACTGTAATGTAATGTAATGTAATGTACTGTAATGTACTGTAATGTAATGTAATGTACTGTACTGTAATGTAATGTAATGTACTGTACTGTAATGTACTGTAATGTTGTTCAGCTGAACAACTGAACAAGCTGCAACATCTCTGATTGGTCCAATGGGAGCCTGACTCTTACATACTGGCTCTGTTTGTACAATTAACCACGCAACAACTCCTTGTTATTTTGACTTACGCTATGCTGCTACTACTAGCTACACGAAATGCGTCTTCTTTCTGCCTCCCGGTTGCGTGCGCAAGCAGTGATGACGTTGCCGAGAAATCCAAGTGATATCTACCTGTCGGGGCTGGAGTACTCGAGTCCGGACCATAGACAGTTAAAGGTCCGGACTCGAGACAAGTTTAGCCTGCTAGCTAAAGCTACGCCAATGTTTTGCTAACGTTAGCGCAACAGCGTTAGCCTAGCTTGCTAGGTAGTGCTCCTTTTGTACCATAATTTTATTGAATGAAATATTAAGCTTCGCTCCTACAAGATGGGTGGGTTCTTATTACGTTACACACAAAGCTAACTGGCTATAGTTAGCCTGTACGTATGCTAGTGGACATTAGCTAACGTTGCAGAGACAGCGGCAGTACAGTTTCGGCGAGCTAACCACGACAGTGTTGTCGCCCTCTCGCCCACAATCAACCTCTGCTGCTAAAAGCAGTCCACCTGCAGTGATGTTTTGAAATGGAGACACACATATCGTACCTTTTCCCGGAAATCCTGGCCGTTATTTTACCAACCATGGGGGTACACTCAGGGGTAGCTAACCCTGCTGCTAACATTGGCTATTACATTAGCCTAAAACAATAATTATAGCCATACATACATATATATATATCACAGTAACACTGCAAAATTAAAGACAAAGACAAACAGATCCAACTAAAATCACGTTTTATTGAGTCAGCAGTTATATACAAACAATAAGGAAAGCTTAAATACTTCAGGTTGTTGCAGAAGCCGACCAGCTCCCCAATCTGGCTTTCTGCCCCTGGTAGAAAGCCTGGTACATGGAGTCTGGTGGAAATATGCTGGCTCTATACACGCTAAAAGTACAGATTATTTACATGGAGTCTGGTAGAAATATGCTGGCTCTATACACGCTAAAAGTCCTGATTATTTACATGGAGTCTGGTGGAGATATGCTGGCTCTATACACGCTAAAAGTACTGATTATTTACATGGAGTCTGGTGGAGATATGCTGGCTCTATACACACTAAAAGTCCTGATTATTTACATGGAGTCTGGTGGAGATATGCTGGCTCTATACACGCTAAAAGTCCTGATTATTTACATGGAGTCTGGTGGAGATATGCTGGCTCTATACACGCTAAAAGTCCTGATTATTTACATGGAGTCTGGTGGAGATATGCTGGCTCTATACACGCTAAAAGTAGTGATTATTTACATGGAGTCTGGTGGGTTTGATGATGGTGATTTTGGGGCTAGTACTGGACCAGTTTCAGAGATTGTTGTTCCCATCAGACACTTAAAAAACAACAACTCTAAAATGACCTTTTTAAGGGTCATTAGAGTCTGTAACGCTGTAATGAAGTCTGTGCTGTGCGTCTCTCAGACGGTGGTCGAGAGCTGTTTGTTTGAGGAAGACCGCAGTCGGCCATCTTGGACCAAACTGAGGAGGGAGGCCTGGATCATCTCCACGGTCCGCGGCCTGGCCCGACCCATACAGGTACGCACGCACGCACGCACGCACGCACACACGCACATGGGCGGGCGGTCTGGCGGGCGGTCTGGCGGGCGGATGGACCTCTTTAACTTGACTTTTTTTGTATTTTCTACTCTCTGTGTTTGTCATCCAGGAGTTCGGACTCGCCAGGTTCAAGAGTAACCAAGACAAAGCTGTGAAGGGTCTGGAGTACGCTCTGACCAAGATACAGAGTAAGAGAGACAGGTCAGAGAGACAGACAGGTCAGAGAGACAGACAGGTCAGAGAGACAGACAGACAGAGAGACATGCAGACAGACAGAGGTACAAACAGGCAGACAGACAGACAGATGGACTGAAACAGTCTCCTCTCTTTCATCAACTGCAGCTGAGGACCCGCCTCATCTCCATGGCGACCTGGGCGAGTCGTCAGAGAAGCACAAGCCCCTCCCACCACAGGCCCCGCCCCCTTCTACCCAGCCCCTCCCACCACAGGCCCCGCCCCCTTCTACCCAGAAGCCCAAGCAGTTCGTCTAACCTCTACAGCAGCGATGCTCAAACGTTGTTCAATAATTTATAATAATATTTAATTATTTTTAAGTCACGTACCCTCTGAACAGCACAAAACATTTTTGGTAAAAAATTTAAAAAAGTCTCTGTATGTATATATTATGACATATTTAACATTTGGCAAAAATGTCATGTAGTAGCAGTACTCCAAATAACACACACACACACACACACCACACGCACACACACACACACACACACACACACACACACACCACACGCACACAGACACACACACACACACACACCACAACACGCACACACACACACACACACCACACGCACACAGTGTGTCCATAACGTGAGCTACAAGGTAATGGAGCCTTTTATACATTGTCGTGTTTCTTTAGAAATAAACAACGGACAAATAGAGTCTTTAAACGCTTCAGATGTAAAGTTATTCTCTGTCAAAGTGACGTCAGAATGAATGGCAGTCAATGGGATGCTAACGGGAGGTGATGGCTTGGTAGCATCAGAATGAATGGCAGTCAATGGGATGCTAACGGGAGCTGATGGCTTGGTAGCATCAGAATGAATGGCAGTCAATGGGATGCTAACGGGAGCTGATGGCTTGGTAGCATCAGAATGAATGGCAGTCAATGGGATGCTAACGGGAGCTGATGGCTTGGTAGCATCAGAATGAATGGCAGTCAATGGGATGCTAACGGGAGGTGATGGCTTGGTAGCATCAGAATGAATGGCAGTCAATGGGATGCTAACGGGAGCTGATGGCTTGGTAGCATCAGAATGAATGGCAGTCAATGGGATGCTAACGGGAGCTGATGGCTTGGTAGCATCAGAATGAATGGCAGTCAATGGGATGCTAACGGGAGCTGATGGCTTGGTAGCATCAGAATGAATGGCAGTCAATGGGATGCTAACGGGAGCTGATGGCTTGGTAGCATTAGAATGAATGGCAGTCAATGGGATGCTAACGGGAGCTGATGGCTTGGTAGCATTAGAATGAATGGCGCCATAAGAGCTACGCGGTCCGAGGAGAAGGTTACCTCCTTGGTTTAGCCACAGTGGCTAATGCCCTAAAAGTTAAAATCAGGCCCTTTGTTTGTGAACATTTCCTCCAGTCTGTGTGTGTTGTTTCTGGGGATCAGCTCTTGATATTAAACTCCGACCAGCAACAACATCAACGCAACGACTGTTGTCTTATTTATTTTTTTAAACCTCAGTGACAAAAACATTGTGCTTTCTGTGACTGCTTCAAAATAAAAGCCTCCCTGTTTTTCTCCAGTAGAAGTCTTTTAATGTGAAGTAGCTCACGCTGGACGCGAAGAGATTTTATAGTTTCCACTCGGGGAACGCAACCAGAATAACATATACATAAAGAGGGGGTTAGTTTTAAAGAGTAAGATCCTTTTAGTTTAACATGAAACAGCCCCGAAAATCACCATCACCAAACTACACCAGACTCCATGTAAATAATCAGGACTTTTAGCGTGTATAGAGCCAGCATATCTCCACCAGACTCCATGTAAATAATCAGGACTTTTAGCGTGTATAGAGCCAGCATATTTCCACCAGACTCCATGTAAATAATCAGGACTTTTAGCGTGTATAGAGCCAGCATATTTCCACCAGACTCCATGTAAATAATCAGGACTTTTAGCGTGTATAGAGCCAGCATATTTCCACCAGACTCCATGTAAATAATCAGGACTTTTAGCGTGTATAGAGCCAGCATATTTCCACATGGAAATGGGTGAATTAAGGGTTTATTTCAACCAAACCAGAGTGGTGATTGTTGGAACAGTGGAAAGATGAACCAAGACGGCTTTTGATAGTTTTATTTTGTTTCTGTCCACTTTGAATGAAGTGTGTTTCACGATGCTAAAATCACTGATTATTTACATGGAGTCTGGTGGGAAAATACTGACGCTGAACGTGTGTACTATAGAGTTACATTACAGCTTGTTTCTTGTTTAACACTGGACCAGTTTCAAAGATTGTTGATCCAATCAGTCACTTAGACACAGTGAGGGAGAGAGGGAGGGAGAGAGACAGACAGAAAGGGAGGGAGAGAGACAGACAGGGAGAGAGACAGCTCAGTGTCTGTCTGACCATCAGCGTTTTATGGTTGATGTTCCAGGTCCGGGTGGTGAGTGTTTGTGTGTGTGTGTGTGTGTGTGTGTGTGTGTGTGTGTGTGTGTGTGTGTGTGTGTGTATGTGTGTGTCTCTGTGTGTGTGTGTGTCTCTGTGTGTGTGTGTGTCTCTGTGTGTGTGTGTGTCTCTGTGTGTCTGTGTGTGTGTGTGTGTGTGTGTCTCTCTGTGTGTGTGTGTCTCTGTGTGTGTGTGTGTGTGTGTGTGTGTGTGTGTGTGTGTGTTCTTGTTTAACTACAATTGTGGGGTCCAATAACCATGAGTCCAGTATACTTTCGGGGTCCCAACAGCTGTGTGGGGCCAAAAATGCTGGACCCCACAAGGTTAAAGGTCTGTTTGAGGGGTAAGACTTGGTTTTAGGATTAGGGTTAGAATTAGGTTATGGTTAGGGTGAGGGTAAGGGTTAAGGTTAGGCATCTAGTGGTGATGGTTAAGGTTAGGGTAAAGGGCTAGGGAATGCATTATGCCAATGACGGGTCCCCACAAAGATAGTGCCACAAAACTGTGTGTGTGTGTGTGTGTGTGTGTGTGTGTTCTTGTTTAACTGTATTCATGGGGTCCAAACACCGGGAATCCAGTAAACTTCTTGGGGTCCTTACAGCTCTGTGGAATCAAAATGCTGGACCCCATAAGGTTAAAGGTCTGTTTGAGGGGTAAAGACTTGGTCGATTAGAGATAGAATTGTGTGTGTCTGTGTGTGTGTTTGTTTGTTTGTTTGTTTGTTTGTTTGTTTGTTTGTTTGTTTGTTTGTTTGTTTGTTTGTTTGTTTGTTTGTTTGTTTGTGTGTGTGTGTGTGTGTGTGTGTGTGTGTGTGTGTGTGTGTGTGTGTGTTCTTGTTTAACTACATTCGAGGGGTCCAATAACCGGGAGTCCAGTATAATTGTGGGGTCCCGGCAGCTTTGTGGGATCAAAATGCTGGAGCCCACAAGGTTAAAGGTCTGTTTGAGGGTTAAAGACTTTTAGAGATAGAATGATCGTTATTTTTTACAAACCTACTTTTTCTAACTCCTCCTGGACCGTGTGACCGATCTGCACGAAACTTGGTACTTAGCATCTCAAGACCGACCCGACAAAAACTTATCAAAAGAATTTTTATCGGACAAACAAATTTGTGTAGCTACCTTCGAAAATATAAACTTTGCCATATCTGGGCCAAAATTATTGCCATCAACGAGATACTTTAGATTCTTGTTTTCCATGACCCTCTGGGGCTCCCCACCAAATTGTACGAAAATTGGCCACTAGGGGGCGCTACAAGTCCCAAAAGTTTATATCTCATTAAAGGCTTATCCAATTTTTACTAAATTTTGAGGGTAGCATCTAGGACCAATCCTGAGGCCACCCCTGCAGTGGGGTACTGATTCATCAAAGTGGGCGTGGCCTATGGGACCCAGGTTTGGATTCACCACTTACACTAATGTGAGCAACTTCAAATTTACAGTGTAGATGTAGAATGGTTCATGGACCTCACCTACCAAATATTACACACATGGACCACTAGGTGGCGCTATAATGACGTCAAACGTCTTTTTGCCTATAGCTCCCACATTACACATCACACATTAGAAAACCTTACATCCACGTGTTCCTTGAATCAAGCTGAATCACAAGATATAGGCCACGCCCCTTTCCGCTAAGAAGTCTTTTCACAATATCGTGCAATGTGCAAAACCAACTTTTTCAAACTCCTCCTAGGCCGTGCGACCGATCTCCATGAAACCTGGTACATAACATCTACAGATGGACCTGACCAAAAGTTATCAAAAGAATTTTGCTACGTTAAAGTCTGCGCAATTTACAACCAAACTTATTTTCGTAGCTAGCCACAAAACACAAACTTTAGCATATCTCGGCAAAATGTATAGGTATCAGACCAAAATTTGGTATCATTGTTTGACATCCCACTCCGAGACTCTATACCCAATATCACGAGTATCGGCCATTAGGGGGCGCTATAATGAACGTAGATGTGTTTTGGCAAATAATTCAATGCATTTAAATGGGGAATTTGCAATGGCAATATCTCTGCCGCAGTAAATGCTATCATCACAAAACTTGGGATTATTGTTCGACATGCCACTCTGCGGCTCTATACCAGATTTGGTGATGATCGGCCTTTAGGGGGCGCTATAATTGAGGTAGAAGCGTTTTGGCCTTTTACTCAATGAATGGGAAATTTGCTATAGCATTCACTACAGACTTTGAAGCTCGCACTTAATGAAATTTCCTGACTCTTGCCTCGCCACCGTCGTGCTTTGGGTTCTCCTTTCGCGGTCTTTTGTGAGCTCCGCGTGTCATCAGGTGCGACTTGCGCCGGGGAGGCTTGGACCCCGTCATAACTGCTTGCAGTTCTAGTTTTACAGTTTTTTTCAACTGCTTACACACAAAATCTTTTCATGTCACACGATTTTTGAAACCTCTCACTCAAAGTGCAAAATTACACAGCTAATCTCCAAAACCAGGAGCTATTTCTCAGCCTTTCACTCAGTTTTCAAAACACTAGGTCAGATTACCTGTTTTGAACAATGGATGCCAACCATAGACAGAGGGCACAGGGAGGAGGAGGGAGAGACGGGACGACAACGAGGAGGAGGAGGAGGGAAGAAGAGGAAGGAGGAGAGCCATCTCTGAAGAGATTAGGGCCACACTTACTCATCATGTGATCAACCACGGATTACCCAATGAGAGAAGCCCATCTTGAGTAGCTTTACAATGGCGTCCATACTGCATGCAACTATCTAATGACTATTTCAGCATTACTAAACAATCAGACTTTATTTGTGTATACAATTCCCCCCCCCACCCACCCACCCGCCACGACACACAAGTACGCACAAACACACACATTATTTAGTCTAAAAATGATACCTTTGGTTTACATATGTTTGTAGTTTTGTGTTCTTGTTTCATGCTACTGTATAGAACACCGTGCTATGCTTACTAACGTGATGTTTTGTCCAATCAATATTTTCTGTTGTGACGAAAAGAGACCTGAGCCAGAAGGCAAAGCTCTCAATCTACCGGTCAGTTTTCTTTCCTACCCTCACCTATGGTCATGAAGGCTGGGTCATGACCAAAAGAACAAGATCCAGGGTACAAGCGGCCGAAATGGGTTTCCTCAGGAGGGTGGCTGGTGTCTCCCTTAGAGATAGGGTGAGAAGCTCAGTCATCCGTGAGGAGCTCAGAGTAGAGCCGCTGCTCCTTCGCGTTGAAAGGAGCCAGTTGAGGTGGTTCGGGCATCTGGTAAGGATGCCCCCTGGGCGCCTCCCTAGGGAGGTGTTCAAGGCACCTCCAGCTGGGAGGAGGCCTTGGGGAAGACCCAGGACTAGGTGGAGGGACGTCCAGCTGGGAGGAGGCCTCGGGGAAGACCCAGGACTAGGTGGAGGGATTATATCTCCAACCTGGCCTGGGAACGCCTCGGGATCCCCCAGTCGGAGCTGGTTAATGTGGCTCGGGAAAGGGAAGTTTGGGGTCCCTTGCTGGAGCTGCTCCCCCGCGACCCGATACCGGATAAGCGGACGAAGATGGACGGATGGAATATTTTCTGTTTTACTGTAACATTACATTGTTGTTTACAGCGCACTTTTCAACCACTCTCAGCAGATGACTGTCTCTCTAGAACATTGTAAATGTAGATATAGGCCTATGAAAGACAAAAGAGCTTTAGATTTAGAACAACAGTGTGTACATGGTATATCCAAAAATTTACTATTATGAAAAAGTGTTTGCCATTTGATGCAAATGCTTCATTTTGAGATGTGTTGATGGTATTTTGAATGCAGTGTTTCATTTTGAAGAAGATGTGAGGCATTTTGTGTGTGCAGTTTTGGGAATTGTGTGTAGAGTTTTGAAAAAAGGAGACGTGTGTAAGCAGTTGGAAAAAACTAATTAGTTTTTAAAGTGGGTTTCATTGTTTTGTTGTTTAGTTTATATTTTTTTTAAATGCTTAGTTTTAGTTTAGTTTTTATAAGTTTTAGTCTTTTTTGTAATAGGGGTTATTTGTTAGAGGCAAGATTCAAAAAGGTCAGAAAAAGTATTGTGTAATAATAACAACAACATCATACATTTTAGAAATATGTATTCACAATGTATTCAACAATAACACCGGTACAAACAATGTACATATGATGAGCACAAATATATATATTGCGTTCTCCTTTACCTTGTTAATGTAAGCTAGGTTAGCCTCCTTGTGCACGCTTCTCAAATGTACTTTCAAATTCGTGGGATTTTTTCCCTTTAATAAATTGTCCACATATTTTACCACCTTCCACTGATAGGCACTTGCTTTTATTCGACACAGTCATAATCAAGGAGGCCTCTGCCGCTTTCTTCCGACTTTCGGTACCGCCATGATGCCAGGCGAGGGGCACGGGCACGGACACGTTGTGTTCAATCTGACGTGGAATATCGGAATTTCTGGGTTCCCAGTCGGAAACTGTACATGTCTATGGCATAGACTGTATAAAACCTATATAACCTTGGTCTCTGTGTGTGTGTGTGTGTGTGTGTGTGTATGTGTGTATCTGGGTGTCTGTGTGTATGTGCGTGTATCTGTGTTTTTGTTTTGTGTGTGTTGTTTCTGTCCACTTTAAATGAAGTGTGCTTTACAATGATAAAAGTACTGTTTTTTAAATGGAGTCTGGTGGGTTTGGCAGCTTTTAGGCATTTTCTGTAGTTTTTGCTTTGCTCTTCACTTATGATTTAATAAGACATGTATAAGTACTAATAATAAGCCTGTTTCTTTCAACAAGTCCTCCAAACCATACAACGATATTGGCAGGAGCATTTTCCATCCTCATATCTAAGCCGGAGAATGTCAGTTGCAGTTTTTAACGTGAAGATCCCACTTTTAAACATGTTGCTAACGTTGTGAAATGGTCGCAGTTAGGTTAGATTTATGCACAAAAATTACTTATTTAAGTTTAGAAAAAGATTGACTTCCTGAAACCTGCGCTGACACTAGAGACCTAAATATAGGTCGTAATTGCTGCTTTAACAAACAACTTATGGGAGAGTTTTTCAGGGGAGCAGTCTCAAGTTTTCATGGATTAATTACATTTACAAAGACACACATGTGAGTGAGGGACACAGTAGCTCTTTATTTATTTTGTCAGAAGTTACTACATGAGACCAGAGAGGTTTGGTTAAACACAACAAACACTAAAAAACAAACAAGACTTGTTTGTTTGAGACATTTCAGAAGGAAATGTACTTTTTACTACACTATTGCATTTATTTTAACTACTAACTTTGATTTTAAATATGATTAATTAATAATATTACACACGATAATGCTTTCTTAAAAATCTATTTCTAATGTACACGAGCAGTTATTGATTCTTCTGAACTTCTGAACTGACGCTGGTCTGCAGCTGCTATTTATTTAATCCATCTAAAGATTCAAATGACTTATAAACAAAAAGATGTGTATTCAAATACAATCTGCCAGTGCCTATCCTGTGCATGGGTGTGCTGTTTTAACCACATTCCTATGTGACTTCAGACTTGGAACATATTTCCTACCAAAGTTTCTATTCTATTCTGTTTTACTGGATCCCTGAGAGGGAGGTACGTCACCTCCTTTAGGGTCACAGAGAGGGATATAACTCACTTATTTTAGGGTCCCCCATAAGGGAGGTACGTCACCTTCTTTAGGGTCACAGAGAGGGAGGTAAGTCACCTTCTTTAGGGTCACAGAGAGCGAGGTAAGTCACCTTCTTTAGGGTCACAGAGAGGGATATAACTCACTTATTTTAGGGTCCCCCATAAGGGAGGTACGTCACCTTCTTTAGGGTCACAGAGAGGGAGGTAAGTCCCCTTCTTTAGGGTCACAGAGAGCGAGTGGATATAATTTGTAGCGTCTTAAAATATGAATGAGGATAGTGATAGTGAGATATTACTACAGCTGCATTTCTGGTAGCGATAAAACTGGAAAAAAGTTTTCTCTGATTCACTATCTGTTTAAATCAACTGAGACGGGCCGATTCAGAACGCTGCAAGTTTTCCTTGCAACGCTCTAAAACATTTTTCTCTCGTTGCATATTTTGGTCTAAACTGGACTTTATCTTGAAGTCACTCAGCGTTGCAACAACACTCTAGTTTTCCTGCCCGGTGTAGGAACAGCAGAGGTAGCACCAGACTGCTGGGCAGATTAAACCAGATTGCAGATGTCATCGCCACACAGCCACCAGTGTAGCTCAAAAGTGACGAAGCGTACAATGCAGAACAAACAATAAACCCTCCTAACATCAGCAACAGCACTCCCAGTATGGCCATGATGGTGCAGAAAGCCCTCTGCTTTGAGTGGTCAACCCGCTCCCTGTCCCTGCCCACTTCCCCCGGCCCTGGACGAATCAGAACGAAGAGAACAGAAAGGCTGCAGAAAGAGACGACAAGTAAGGAAATAATCAAGAGGCTGAGAAATGGAATGATGGGTAACTTAGGCACATAAAGAGCTAATACACCGCTCCATCCAAAGCACAGCAGCCAGACACACCCGCAGCTGATGTTCCTGATCCTGACCCCCCCCGACTGTTTCAGGCCCAGGTAGGTGACGGGGTGAACGACAGCCAGGTAGCGCTCCACGCAGGTGAGGATGTGAAACAGAGTTTGTCCGGGGAAAATGACGTATAGCCCATAGAAACCCACGATTTTCATCTGTGGGAGATTCATGTACGAGCCACAACAGAAGAGAGCCCACCCCAACACACTGATCAGCTCCATGGCAGCCATGTGGAAGGTGAAGATGTCCGAGTGGCTCGTTGTGACGGAGCGCTGCCGCCGCCATCGCTGGTGACCCAGGCAGAGGACGAGGAAGGAGAGAGGGATGAAGAGGAGGAATTTGGTGGCAGTAAAGGCAACGGAGATAAAGAACGTTATGTCAACGCCAAAGCAGGTTAAAAACAGGTCGAGGGTGGCGTTGGTGGAAGAGGAGTTGACTGACATATCTGTTGTTAGGACGGCCTGAGGAAGAGGAGCAGAGGGAGAGATGATAGATGATCAAAACTAAGGATAAATATTATCAGAGTAACAACTCCTGTTGTGGCAGGAATTTGGGTTTCCTAGGATAGCGAAGGCATGTTCTGCCCTATTCTGCATCTCAACTCTGATTGGCCTAAACTGGTATTCTTAACCTAACCCTAACCAATCTCACTCCTTATGCCTAACTCTGCTGATAGTTAATGTCTCTTCCTTTAGGGTCACCCAGAGGGATGTACGTCACTTCCTTTAGGGTCACCCAGAGGGATGTACGTCACCTTCTTTAGGGTCACCCAGAGGGATGTACGTCACTTCCTTTAGGGTCACCCAGAGGGATGTACATCACTTCCTTTAGGGTCACCCAGAGGGATGTACGTCACCTTCTTTAGGGTCACCCAGAGGGATGTACGTCACCTTCTTTAGGGTCACCCAGAGGGATGTACGTCACCTTCTTTAGGGTCACCCAGAGGGATGTACGTCACTTCCTTTAGGGTCACCCAGAGGGATGTACATCACTTCCTTTAGGGTCACCCAGAGGGATGTACGTCACCTTCTTTAGGGTCACCCAGAGGGATGTACGTCACTTCCTTTAGGGTCACCCAGAGGGATGTACATCACTTCCTTTAGGGTCACCCAGAGGGATGTACGTCACCTTCTTTAGGGTCACCCAGAGGGATGTACGTCACCTTCATTTAGGGTTACCCAGAGGGATGTACGTCACCTTCTTTAGGGTCACCCAGAGGGATGTACGTCACTTCCTTTAGGGTCACCCAGAGTGATGTAAATCACCTTCTTTAGGGTCACCCAGAGGGATGTACGTCACTTCCTCTAGGGCCACCTGGAGGGATGTAAATCACCTTCTTTAGGGCCCCTAAGAGGGAGGTAAGTCACCCCCCTTAAGGCCTTTTCATGGTTGTGCGTAGAATCGACGGCGTACCCCTGCTGACCCCTCTGCGTCTACGCCAGACCCTACGCCGTAGCCTGACGCTCGCCTCTCGGAAAATGTAACTACACGTCGCAGCGACACACTTCGCTCGGCCATGGCTTGGTAGTGTTGCATTTCCCCTGACTCATTTCCTGGTTCTCCTTCTCCATAAACAACATGAAATCAAGGAGAGGGTTAACTTTTCCTGCTACAGATTTCCCACCGTGGTCAGAAAACACAGGGGAGACAGTTTGTTTCTCTCACTATGACTCTAGAGACGGTACTCGCTCCAAAGCTAATCACCATCACTCTCTCACTTCTTCCTCGCTCTAACACACACTCCACACACACACACACACACACACATGCCGGCTTGACGCACATACCAGCGCACAAGTATAAACATCAGGCCACTTATGTAGGCTACGGCGAAAGCTCTGCGTGGAGCCTCTGCAGAACCATAAAAAGGCCTTTAGGGTCACTGAGAGCGATGTAAGTCAAGTCAGTATTTGGTGTGTATTGAATTGCCTGTCCTAAAATCCCAATTTAAAGCTTATATACTGGTTCCCGACTTTGTTTATTATCTCATATGGAGAATTCATCAAACACTGTGACGTACTTACCGTGAGATGGGATCTGTGTCTTCAGCTGTTAAATTTCAGGTTCAGTTCCTGACTCTGGATTATTGGACTTCCGTCTGTAATAAACAACATGAAAGAAGAGATTACATAATCTTTCCTTTTGGAAATTAAAGACATTTTTGAATTTTTGACATGAAGGACCACTCACCTTCACCTCCAATCATCTCTGGATGGTTCACCGAACACATCAACACGTCTCTGAGATGGAGTCGTGTGTGTCGAGTGGCGGCTTCTTTGCATGTTGCAAATTCACGGCAGATTTTATGATACTTTTATGCTAAATTGCGATAGGCAAATAATGTTTTACCATTATTGTTCCGCAGCGGGAGGAGGTGGTAGTTTAGTCTTCAACACTTATGAAAATAAATTGGGATTTCTTTTATACTTTGAATGTAAATAAGCTGCTAAAGTGTGAAGACAGACAGACAGACAGAAAGACATACAGAAAGAAAGACAGACAGAGAGACAGACAGACAGAGAGAGATAGAGACAGAGAGACAGACAGACACACAGAGAGACAGACGGACAGAGAGAGAGACAGACAGACAAACAGACAGGTAGCTTAGTCTTCCAACATACAAACAGTGTTGTAATTCATATTAAATGCTGATAGGTTATACACATCCAAATGGTTATATACTACACTATCTGCATGTTTATATACATAACTAAGGAAGGTTCAAATCAAGGGCACACAGTACATTACTGTCAGCAATTGAAAAGTAACTTATTGTAGAAAAATCTGTATTTTTGTGCCTTGTTTTTATTTACAGTAACAATAATGTAACTGTAACTTCCCAGAGAGGGAGGTACGTCACCTTCTTTAGGGTCACTGAGAGGGAGGTACGTCACCTTCTTTAGGGTCACTGAGAGGGAGGTACGTCACCTTCTTTAGGGTCACTGAGAGGGAGGTAAGTCACCTTCTTTAGGGTCACCTTCTTCTTTACTTTTTTATTAGACACCTGATACATGTATGGCTAAGAAGTTCATTTACATTTTCAGTAGCCATGCAAACAGCTTAGTCAGAATGTTTTTTTTTCTTCAGAATGAGGACAAAAGAACAGCATTTTGTGCATGTAAACATAGTAAGTGCTTTGTCCTTTTGTAGTTTTATCTTTTTATAGGAATAGCTCATTATATTTCAACATTTGGAGGGAAATCCTCTCATTCTCTTTCTTTCAGTCTCATTTTCTATAAGTACATGCGTGCATGTAAAAGTAGTCACTGTTGTTTTGGGTAGTGTGTACACTGTGTACCGTGTGTAACACCAGTGTGTAACAGTGACTGTCTGCAGTCATGCTCAGTCGTTTGCAGAAGTAGTACGATACACGCTGTCTGCATGTCTTGACCAGAGCACTTTCAGTAAACATCATTGATAATGACAGGTCAGTTGTCCGTGTACTGTTTGTATATGGAAACATCCCAATGTTCCTTCATCATCATGAAGTGATGGAGACAAAGAAGAGCAGCCATACCTCTCTGTTTGATTTGATGTCTGATCACAGAAGTGTCAAAGTCTACTAGTTAAAAACAGTACAGTTTAAAAGTTCACAGTTTTTTTTCTTTCTTACCACGTATTGCTGCTGTGAGAGCTGAAAAGAAAACCCAAGTCACGTGAAATGGACTTCACACCCACGGAGCTGCTATAAGCAGACATGTTTACCATAAGAGGAACAAGTCACTATGTGAACATGTCAGGGTGTCACACAGACCATTAGTTATTAACACTTGAAATATAAATGTGAATCAACATGTAGATGGCAAAGCTGAGATTCATAAAATGTAAAATGTTGGTCACAACATGGAAACCAAATCAATAACAGTATGTTTAAAGCCCAGTTCAGACCAAAGAACATTAAGTAAATGATCGCCATGCTTGAAGCCAGCTGTAAAGCTACCGACGTCACCTCGACACGTCTTTGAAAGGAACTCTGGGAGATGAAGTCCCAGAGGCCCGCCTGAAATTACATCCTACGCCAAAACTGCTGCTAGAAACAACTTAACTCAAATCTTATGGACAATAACTTTAAAGCAAATATTTTGCACATATTCTTATTTTGACCGTAACACACTAAAACACAAAGGCAAATACTTTATTGTTAAAACCTACTTGGCATTCGTGGCATTCTTGATGTGTAGTTTACACCGTTTATTTGAGTCTCTTTTGTTCCCCTTTTCAGTGGTTTGACAGAGGCGAGCTGTTGTGTTCACTTCAACTAAACTGCAGCCACCTACATAGAGATAGTTTGTTTCAAGATTATTAGAAGCTGCCTTGGCCAAAATGTAGTACTTGCACAACATAGTTGCAGTCATATAACCTCATGTCAATAAACCAGCTCACGTTATGCATGCATGTGTATGTGTCTATTTCAATGCATGAGAGTATGTATGCATGCATGTATCACTGCCAGTCACAGAAGAAGGAAGAAGAGTTTCACTTGATGCGGATATACACTGAAAAGAAAAGTCAAGACATCATTTCACCAACTGTCAGGATGGAGGACACATCTCTACTCTGGCTGCTCTGTAAGTAAACTGTGTTTCTGAAAAATATCAGCTGAAAGAAATCAGTGTTGGGCAAGTTACTGAAAATTAGTAGTTAGTTACAGTTACTTCTATAAAAAGTAATTGAATTACTTTACCAATTAGTGTAATTACTATATCAAAAGTAATTAGTTACTAGGAAAAGTAAGTTTTAAGTTACTCGTATGTCTGCTTTTTAAATGTAAATATGAACAGTACTGAACAGTCAAACACAAACATAATTTGTAGACCTATTTATTGTAATCAACAGGGCAACAGGCCTTCAAATCAAGCAGTAGTACAAATGTCTCTTTTAATACTTGAAACGAAATAACAATTGTCTCAGTCATTTAATGGTGTTTTTTTTTTTACCACATTAGGCCCAATGAAATAAAAGTGATTGGCCTACAGTATACCTAGCAATCAATGTATTCAGCTCTGCCTGGCGTATCGGCTGCACTGCAATCCGTGTAAAATCTAGCTTTGGTTGTTTGCATGGAGTGGTGCCTTCAGCATCCGTAGGGCGGGAGTCTTTACTACTAGCTGTGGTTGTTTGCATGGAATGGTGCCTTCAGCGTCCGTAGGGCTGGGGTCTTTACTACTAGCTGTGCTTGTTTGCATGGAGTGGCGCCTTCAGCATCCGTAGGGCTGGGGTCTTTTCTACTAGCTTTGGTTGTTTACATGGAGTGGTGCCTTCAGTGTCCGTAGGGCGGGGGTCTTTTCTACTAGCTTTGGTTGTTTGCATGGAGTGGTGCCTTCAGCATCCGTAGGGCGGGGGTCTTTACTACTAGCTGTGGTTGTTTGCATGAAGTGGTGCCTTCAGCATCCGTAGGGCGGGGGTCTTTTCTACTAGCTTTGGTTGTTTGTATGGAATGGTGCCCTCAGCATCCGTAGGGCGGGGGTCTTTTCTACTAGCTTTGGTTGTTTGCATGGAGTGGTGCCTTCAGCATCCGTAGGGCGGGGGTCTTTTCTACTAGCTTTGGTTGTTTGCATGGAGTGGTGCCTTCAGCGTCCGTAGGGCAGGGGTCTTTTCTACTAGCTTTGGTTGTTTGCATGGAGTTTTGCCTTCAACATCCGTAGGGCTGGGGTCTTTTCTACTAGCTTTGGTTGTTTGCGTGGAGTGGTGCCTTCAGCGTCCGTAGGGCGGGGGTCTTTACTACTAGCTGTGGTTGTTTGCGTGGAGTGGTGCCTTCAGCGTCCGTAGGGCAGGGGTCTTTTCTACTAGCTTTGGTTTTTTGCATGGAGTGGTGCCTTCAGTATCCGTAGGGCGGGGGTCTTTTCTACTAGCTTTGGTTGTTTACATGGAGTGGCGCCTTCAGCATCCGTAGGGCTGGGGTCTTTTCTACTAGCTTTGGTTGTTTACATGGAGTGGTGCCTTCAGCATCCGTAGGGCGGGGGTCTTTTCTACTAGCTTTGGTTGTTTGTATGGAGTGGTGCCTTCAGCATCCGTAGGGCGGGGGTCTTTTCTACTAGCTTTGGTTGTTTACATGGAGTGGTGCCTTCAGTATCCGTAGGGTGGGGGGTCCTTTCTACTAGCTTTGATTGTTTGCATGGAGTGGTGCCTTCAGCATCCGTAGGGCGGGGGTCTTTTCTACTAGCTTTGGGTGTTTGTATGGAGTGG
Organism: Zingel zingel; assembly: GCA_023566125.1. Taxonomy (NCBI): domain Eukaryota; kingdom Metazoa; phylum Chordata; class Actinopteri; order Perciformes; family Percidae; genus Zingel; species Zingel zingel. Next base: position 24,855,271 of record CM042336.1, read on the forward strand.
TGCCTTCAGCATCCGTAGAGCGGGGGTCTTTTCTACTAGCTTTGGTTGTTTGTATGGAGTGGTGCCTTCAGCATCCGTAGGGCGGGGGTCTTTTCTACTAGCTTTGGTTGTTTGTATGGAGTGGTGCCTTCAGCGTCCGTAGGGCGGGGGTCTTTTCTACTAGCTTTGGTTGTTTGCATGGAGTGGTGCCTTCAGCATTCGTAGGGCGCGGGTCTTTTTTACTAGCTTTGGTTGTTTGCATGGAGTGGTGCCTTCAGCATCCGTAGGGCGGGGGTCTTTTCTACTAGCTTTGGTTGTTTGTATGGAGTGGTGCCTTCAGCATCCGTAGGGCGGGGGTCTTTTCTACTAGGTTTGGTTGTTTACATGGAGTGGTGCCTTCAGTATCCGTAGGGCGGGGGTCTTTTCTACTAGCTTTGATTGTTTGCATGGAGTGGTGCCTTCAGCATCCGTAGGGTGGGGGTCTTTTCTACTAGCTTTGATTGTTTGCATGGAGTGGTGCCTTCAGCATCCGTAGGGCGGGGGTCTTTTCTACTAGCTTTCCAGAAGCGTGTTGCTTCAACAGGTGCTTCATAAGATTTGAATTGCTACTCTTAGATGTGGATAGGTTCTTTACACCTGCACATAACTGACAACTCACCACTACATTTTTGTCTTTAATTACGACGAGCGAAAAGTAGGCTAATGTCTGTCTTCTTCTCTGCAAGTGTGAATTTTTCACAAAAGAGAGTAATGCGAGTAAGAACTTATTAAAATTTCAGTAATTGTAATTGCGTTACTTTATTAAAAAAAATAATTTGTTACATGCTCGTTACCGCTAAAAGTCGTGAAATTACCGCAACGCGTTACTGTGTAGCGTGTTACTCCCAACACAGAAAGAAATAGGGATCAACCGATACTGTTTTTTTAAGGCTGATACCGATTATTAGTAGTTAATGTAACCGATATTTGGAACTGATTTGCATTTACAGTTAAAATGAAAATCTTTAAATCAAAATTAAGATTTTGAAATGTTACAAACTCCAACACAAAACGTTGTATGAATGCTTTAAGCAATTATTTAATAAATTAGAAACATTCAACATAATCCCCAATAACAGAGAGTCAGATGGTGTTGTGGGCGGGACATTAAGACAGACACTAGGTCTAAGGGCATTTTAGATACTTCTTGAATTATCCTTCTGAGGTATTTGTATATAACTGATCCCCATGTGTTTCATATCAAAATGCTCAGCACAAACTCAGCTTTCTTCCCTTTCTTCCAAATCGTTCCAGAGTGATGTGTAAAGAGATAATTTGACCCTAAAGCTGAAATATGTCTCAAAACTCTTGTGAAAACATACATACTCAATTGTTTTGGTGCTTTGGAAATTAGTTTCCAAGTCTTGGGTTCATAACAGTAGCGTAATATATGAGTAAAATAGTAACTAAATGTCTAAAATCAAATTTTGTAATATTGATTTTTGAGTAGGAGTGGTGTCAAACATCGCTTCGACTCACCAGTGCATCTTTTGTCCTCAGAAGGTGAAGTCAGACTCAGTGGTGAGTGAATATGGAGCAGAGGGACAGACACAGAGCTGTAGCCGAGCAAAAGTAGAACACTTTTTTTAATTAATTAACTTTATTGGTTATCAGGCAAATAAAATGCTGATACAGATGATCTGCAAACTGCCAAAAAACTTCCCGATAATCAGTCTATACCTAGAAAGCAATACAAGATGAAAGGGAAACGGATATATCTATAGTCTGGTTTTTACAGCAATGTTTAGCTAAAAAATGCTTTTGAAACATTGAAATTATGATAATGTAATTTTTAAAGAGTGTGTAAATGATTTAAAGCCTGTTTTTAGCATGTTCATTTCATTTATTATTTAAACTTTGAACCGAACCAAACTCCAACTAACCAAAGTGTCTTATCTCTTCAGTTCTGACCTCACTGCTGAGCTGCCCAACTAACCAAGGTCAGTACACTCTTTTCTTGATAGAAAAGGTCGTGTTCAGAGTACTTTTAGAACAATAGAGGGCTATTGTGAGTGATCAAGTGGAGATCAGAAGCCTCATTTATCAAAGCATGTGTAGATCAAGTTGTCAATGTGTGTGTTAAAAGTTTGGTTTTATTCAAACCTGCACATGAACAACGATATATCTCACCTACATCTACATCCGCCAGCTCGTACCCACTCATTCACATACAGAAACTCCCCCAGAATACCTGATATGGTTAACCACATCCCTTTGAAACTCTGAGTAGCTTCAATGTAGAGATACTTGTTGTGGGAAAAAGTAGAAAAACAAAAAATATAAAGATGAAAAACATCACATACAATGAGGTTAAGATATTGGAGCGTCCTGGGAGCAAACATGAAGGAAGGCTATAATAAACTTCTCCAACAGGTTGAACAGACAGCAACAGGCCCTACTAACCACTCTCAATAACACAATAACTTCCAAATATACCTTTGTTGCAGAAATCAACCCAATCCTTTTCCAAACAGCCAAAGACAACATTCACTGGACAGCTGACACGGCCGAGATGTTGTTCAAGTACTGGAAACAGCAATTAATCTACTAACGGGGACCAACTGTCAGAATACAACCCCCATTTATTCAAATATAACCAATCTCTCTGCTGTTTTCTCCCTTACACCCACACAGCTGGAGATACTGTGTACCTTCATCCCCACACCCAGACCTCCTACCCGGCCGGAGCTCAGGGGGACCTACACACCTTTCACAGGAGGCTTACACTGTTGGACCACTTCCAGGGAGGACAGAGGGAACCTGTGCTCTTCACCGGACCGTCCCACTGGGAACCACATACGGACACATTATCACCACAAATAGCACAATTAATTGATAAAAACAACCAAACACTCACACATTGGCGCCCCTTTCCACACAGAACACCCAGCATTAGTCAGGAACACACAGACATTATTAAATCATTAGGTAATAACATACACATTGTCAGAAAACCAGCAGACAAAGGGGGCCAAATAGTCATCCAAGATAAGAAGGATTACATTTTAGAAGCCACCAGACACATATTACAGACCACTTATTCACCAATTACAATTAGAAACACAAACACTTATTAGGGACATTACAGACAACCTTTATCAAAACAAATACACTAACTTAAAACAGAAAAGATACCTGGACGGTCCTGATGAGCCCAGGTCTCGCCTCTTCTACCTCCTCCCGAAGATCCTCAAGCCTCCTGTGACGTGGACGGTCCCTTCTGTTGTTCCGGTCGGCAGACCCATAGTAAGTGACTGCGGATCAGAATCATATCACATTACAGAATACATAGACCATTTCATTAACGCACTTTCTAAACTCCACCCTAGTTACATCCAAGACACATACGAATTTGTTAATAAAATAAAAAACCTTCAAGCACCCAGTCACACTCTCCTTTTTTCAATAGATATAGACTCGTTATACACCAACATAGAGACACCACTTGGCCTTAAAACACATTTTTGATAAATACCCAGACACATCCAGACCCGACAGCCACATGATACAGTTACTCCAGATCACATTCACCAGAAACGACTTCACTTTTAACAATAAACACTATCTCCAGCTTTGTGGGTGTGCAATGGGCCGGAAGTATTCCCCAGCCTACGCAGACATCTACCTGGCCCATTGGGAGGAAACAGTATTCCATAAACTCATCATCAAACCTCTGCTTGGACGACATCTTCGGCCTCTGGGACAACACCGAACAGACTATTTTTTACTTTTCTGTACATCCTCAATTCACATCACCCTAAAATAAAACTCAAACATACCCTACAACCGGGTCTTCTTCCGCATCTCCGGTGACCACACGAAAACACTAGCCACCAAAAGTTTATTTCAAAGACACCGACCGCCATGCACTTCTCTATAAGACCAGCTATCACCCTAAACACAAGTACAGAGACCTCATTATGTCCCAATTGATACGCTTCCACAGAATTTGCACCTTCCCGTAGCATGTGGAGGAGGCCACTAGTACACTTTTCAGTGCGATGAGGTTGAGGGGTCACTCGAGGCGCTTCCTTAGAGGTATAAAGGCGGAGGTCATCGGCAGTTTTACAAACAAAGAAAAAAACATCATTATCCGGCCGCCTAGCTCGACCCTCGTCCCCCTGGTTATTACCTACTCAGAGAGTCTGAGGAACCTGATGCCAGCGATTAAAAGGAATTTCCAGGTGGCGGGGGAAGAGTGTTACGTGCTGAGATCTCCGCCTACAGGAGGAACAAAAATCTCAAATATATTTTAGTCCATACTAACGTCAACAAAAATAACAACCCTAGGGAAGCAGGGGCGGAGCTAGACTCTCAGTACAGTTCATCATGGGGCCCTCTGCTACCAAGTAATTTAAAATGAAAACCGTTAAAAATATCTGATGAATGCATGTTATAATGTGTCACTTGTTGAGCCAAGTAAGCCTATATGTCAAATAAAACACAAGGAAAAGCAAAATTTTTCAAGTTTGTATTGATGAAAAAGAAAACCAGTCAAGTAAATATGTTTCAGCACCACGGACAGCGACAGCTGATTGACAGCAATGGTGCCGAACATGTGTTAAAATTTGTTGATAAGTTTGCCGTTTGTTCAAAATACAAATGTAGCTTTTTAATGTGTCTGCTTATAATGTATTGTTTTGTGGCCTGGTAATTGGTTGACCATTGTGACCACGAGTTAAGTGACTGTTACGTTTGATAAGAAGAGCTGGATTGTCACAAGGTTAGCTCATATGCAGTAATTAGCTTCTTTCAGCTAATAATCTGCAATGTGTCACTTGGTGAGGGCCCCTGTTCTCGTCGAGTGACGCAAGATCGGCAGCAGCACCCACGCTATCTCCGCTACTGGCTTCAAGGTTCGGATATTGGTTTCATGAGTCTCCCCCACATTTTTAACCCCAACAGCAGAGTTGGTTCTAACCCGTGTCAGGTCCTGCAGCACACAACCATTAATGTGGTTCATGCAACTAGGTGCAGGCCCTTCCACAAGTTGTATGTGAGACAAGAAATGCACTTTATTTAAGAATCAAGCAACACCAGTATATTTTAAATAAGGGTGATGACACAACTGTTTTATATGCACATTTTAAACTCCACGGCTCTCAAAATGTCCGTGCGTGGGCCTGGAGAGCAACAGAGCCTGGACCACTGCTCAGCGTCGGGCAGCGGAGAGGAAGTGGATCCATCTTTTGAAAACCAGAGACCCCACGGGTCTAAATGAAAAATACTGAAATGGATCCACTTCTCTTTTTAATCTAAGTTTTACAGGGTAGTTTTAGAAATAATTCCTCCCGCTGCTCTGGTTGCCCCCAACCTTTTATTTTCTCTTCTTTGGTATCTCCTTTGTTTTCTAGTTTATATGCCTTTTCTTATTGCTTTAATTCATATTTATATTTATAATTACTTGTCTTAATAGTTACATATTCATATCTTTTATAGCATGCTTTTTACATTGTATTATTCTTTCCTATTCAGGGTTCATTTCCACCTGCAGAGGGGGTCCTACCTGATATGTTTTTAGGGCTTTTCTTAATAAATATATTAAAGATGCCTTGGTTGTCCTTTATAACTTTTGTTCTGCCTTAACTATATTTTAATAATAATGTTATTGTACTTTTTCTCTATTCTTAATATTTATTATTATTATTATTATTACACATTGAATTACTTTCCTCAAGATTTTAACATGATAATACCCATGCCTTTGGTTTTATGCATGACTAACGGTGTGATTTTATTCTATGATGTATTTCAAATTATTTATGGTTATTTATTCTGTGGCACTTTTACTTTTTAAACACTTTTAAACTTTGCACTTATTACAAATTTGTAATGTTGTGTGTACTTTTTAACCTCAAGGGCAAGTAATTCAGATAGTGTTTTAGACTTTTTAAATGTTTTTAGTCCTTTTTAATGTGGAGATAGATTGGGATAGAATGTTTTTGTATTGCGATGCCAGGGAATTCATTTTCATAACTCTATATATACAATATAATAATTTCATTTATTTAGTACTGTCTCCAGGAGAGAGGGCAGGTGTGGAGGTGACCTTTTCTTTAAAGTTGTATTCTCCCGCTGTCCGTCCCGTCGAGTGGTTCTTTTAACCTGTTTTTAATATTTGGCTTTCTTTTAAACAGCTTTTATGCAACCAAATTTGGTTGTTTAAGGAGGTTTTTAAGTGTTTTATTCACACCAGTGGTCACCTTGTGCCCGTGCCCCTCGCAGCGCCCATCCCGGGCGTTGTGTTTTAACCCAAATCTAACCCTAACCCTTAACCCTAACTTGTCATGACAAAACCGAATGACACTTACTAAAAGAAGCGTTATGTCTTAAACAAGTATGACTTGTTTATAATGTTTATGACAGTGTCATGTCACTCTTATATAGATACCTTCAAGTAAAGTGTAACCAAAAATGTTTTCTGTTCAAACAACCAAACTAACAGATGTTACTTTAACTTTGTTAAATAATTTCAATCTTAAATCATGATAATTTGGACAATACAAAACAAAATTAACTTCATTTTTGATTTCATTGAGATCACATGAATAACAGTCTTCCTCACTGTTGCCCGACCAACGTCCTGTTTCAATATGGAGAGGGAGTATTCCAGACCTGGACTGAGCACACACACATCTTTTCACCTCGGGCAGAATATGTTTTATATATTTCTCAATACCAAACTAATTTTTCATCAAACTAGAAGTTCTAAGATTTGGTTTGTTCTAAATCTCAGCTGCCCATTTCTCTTTAAACTGGTGAAAAACAGCAGTAATAATCAACAACTAGCTTTTTAACCACTACTTCCTCTTCCGTCCTCCCTCCAGCCTCTCTGACTCTGAGTCCCAGCAGCTCTCAGATGTTTAAAGGACAGTCTGTCTCTCTGAGCTGTGAGGAGGACGACAGCTCTGCTGGATGGACTCTGAGGAGGAACACAACCAGAGAAACCAGGACTCAGTGTGGAGATGGCTGGGGAAGACCTGCTGGTTCTTCCTGTAACATCAGCTACCTGGCCCCATCCCACAGTGGAGTTTACTGGTGTGAGTCCAGAGAGGGAGCAACCAGTAACAGCATCAACATCACTGTCACTGGTAAGATCAGACTGTGGAGTCAGTATTGATGAAGCTGTGTGTGAATGGATGACATGCTGTAGTTTGTCTCTGTGTTGAGATGGACCAGTGATCCTGCAGAGTCCTGTCCTCCCTGTGACGGAGGGAGAAGACCTCACTCTGCACTGTACAACAGAGACGTCTTCCAACCTCCCAGCTGGTTTCTATAAAGATGGCTCCTTCATCAGGACTGAGCCTGCAGGTCACATGACCATCCACCATGTTTCCAGGTCTGATGAAGGCCTCTATAAGTGTCTCATCAGCAGTGTTGGAGAGTCTCCACCCAGCTGGGTCTCTGTCACAGGTGAGGAGGTTACCTTTGATTTCAGGAGTTCATTCATCCAGATATTCACCTGACAACTGATTCTCTCTACAGAGAAACCAAAGATCACGCCCCCGGCCTCAGACCCCCTCCACCTTGTGATCAGACTGGTCGTCCACCTGGTGGTGTTCTGTCCGTTCTGCATCTCCACTTTCATCATGGGGTCTTTATATCGACACAGGTCCACAGGTAACAATCTGAATCATTCACTGACCTTACAATCAATCTCACCACTCTGGTGTTTTATTTTTTATCTAACCTATATTTAACCAGGTAGGCCGTTGAGAACAGGTTCTCATTTGAAATGGCGACCTGGTCAAGAAAAGCATGAGCGTGCAAGACAACATACATTTTCACATTCAATATAGTACCAGAAAACAGAATACAATAGGCTACATAAAGTACAGATTAAGTAGGCATTACAAAGCCGGTGCAAAGTGAGGTGTAAGTAAGACGAAGGATATGCAAAAGTGATATGGTAATAACACAATATACATGAATAGACAGTCTATATCACTGCTGAGATGTAGTGAAAAGTCAGTGATGTTTGGTTGTATTTAACAGAACTCTTCAGCTGATCAATTATCTACATTTTCTTTCTAACCTGCTCTGACTGTAGGAAGCCGCCTACCTGTTGCCATGGTGAAGACCTCACCCATCCAGGCTGAGGAGGGATTGGATGATGAATATGAGAATGACATCACCGCTGTCACCAGAGAGCATCACTTCTAAAATGATCGGAAAAGAAGCTAAAATTTCCATACAAACAGTCCCCCCGGCCGTCTTGATATAATTATGATTTAAACATATTCAATATCAAATCACTGCTTTAAGTTTGAATTGCTCCTTTACTGCCAGCCACAGCTATCTCTGTCATCCTGAATATTTTATATTATAACAATAAAGCTTTTTCCCCGTATTTTTCATGACATTGATCTGCGTTACTTTCTGTCTTTTACAGGGTTTGTGTTTCAGTTCTCAGGTCAGTCAGTGTCTTTAACGTCCGCTCCCTATCACAGCTGAGAGAGGGAATGAGACGCTCTTTGTATAAATGTGTTTGGATGAGAGCGTCATATCAGTTCAGCTCACAGTTCACTCTGTTGGCTCGCTCTTTCAATGATGTGTTTTCATCTATACTTTTTAATTAATTAATTAATTAGCCCTAACCCTAACCCCAACCCCCTAACCCTAACCCCAACCCCTTAACCCTAACCCCAACCCCCTAACACTAAACCCAACCTCCTAACCCTAACCCCATTCCCCCTAACCCCAACCCCCTAACCCTAACCCCCTAACCCTACCCCAACCCTAACCACTCCCCAAACCCCTAACCTTAACCCCTGTAGGGCCTAGAGCCTCACTGTTGTGCAGAGGGGCCCTCCCCTGGGTGGGTGGGGGTGGGTGAAATCCTGACCTCCGCCAGTAGTTTGTGCAATCAGAGCCTCGCCGCCTCTGGTGTCGAGACTCATTGTTTCTAACTCCCAATCCCCTAACCCCAACCCCCTAACCCTAACCCAACCCCCTAACCCCAACCCCCTAACCCTAACCCCAACCCCCTAACCCCATAACCCCAACCCCCTAACCCTAACCCCAACCCCCAACCCCCTAACCATAACCCCAACCCCCTAACCCCAACCTCAACCTCCTAACCCTAACACCTGTTAAACAGCGTGATGAGACAGGTTAGGGTTAGGGTAGCACAGGTGGTTGAGCAGGTTCATAATTAATTTAGGACATTGTATGGGGAATTTGGGACACTAAACTGCACGTATACCGAGTATTTGAATATTATATTCTAGTAAAATTGGGTAAAAATGAACTTAGGTCAGAAAGTAGCCTACAAAACGATGTTTACTGTGTGTTATGGTAATAAAATAAAAATCATTAACATGTCAACACACACATGACATCACACCACAGTGTCCAAACCAACAGTTAATACATTTCAGAAACTCACACACACACACACACACACACACACACACACACACACACACACACACACACACACACACACACACACACACACACACACACACACACACACACACACACACACCTAGCAACCTTCCTCTGAACAGCACCATCTATCACAGAGAGCGTGTTGTTGAACTGACCTGTCTGATCGTGAAGTGGAGGATCATCCATCAGCATGTTAGCATTTAGCATGTTATTCACAACCAGCATGCACCTGGTTGGTGAAGTAACATGGCAGCAGGTGTGTTTGATTTGTGTCACTTAGCGTGCTGGACGGGTGGTTCATGAGGCTAACTAAGGTAGATCTGTAGTTCCTGTTTCCTGCCTGTTGCTGTCTCTGCATTTTAAATCCAAACCTGCACAAACCCATGGTGTCATTTAAGTGATCGATGAATCATGATGGCTTCGTCAAAAAAGTATATTACAAAAAAGTGACTTTGCAAAAAAACGAAATTAGACCGTTATTTCTGTTTAGTTGTCTCGTTTCTTCTTCAGAACCAGCTCTGTTTTTATGTTTTGGGTTTAAAGCAAAAAAAGGGCTTGTTGTTTGTTTGAAATGGGAAAAACATTTTTTCACCACGGCTGCTGACGCTCCGGAGAAGGTTGGTGTTACCTTTGGGCTTCTGTCGACATATGGACACCAGCAGGACGGTGGAGATGCAGTACGGACAGATGACCACCAGGTGGCGTACCAGCATCAGCACAGACGGAGGCGAGGACACAGCGGAGGAAGTTTCCTCCTTATTACTCAGGGGATCTGAGAAACACACACACCTGGACAGGTAATCATCTAAACCAGAAACACTTCATCTGATCTGTTAATACTATATATATATATATATATATATATATATATATATATATATATATATATATATATATATATATATATCGGATTGATTTATTTTTGTGTTCTTTGACAATAAAGGATCATGTACAGTATATTACTCTTCCATGTGCATTGTATTTGGCTTTCTTAGCACACAGTGTGTGTTCTGTCAGCAAACTGGGACTATGATTTGAGAGGATTGTACAATTATTAAACCTATCCTAATTGTACAATCCTCCCTAGTTCTAGTCTTAGTTCACGGGACCAGTAACTATATAGTGTAGTCTACTGTACATCCATGGAACAACAGGGAGAGGACACCTCAATGGTTTCTGTAGATATTTATTATTTTTTTAAACTGATGAATACATCAGTTTAAACAGTCATGTTTACAGTGTGCATTGAGTCCATCCATCCATCCATCTTCGTCCGCTTATCCGGTATCGGGTCGCGGGGGTAGCAGCTCCAGCAGGGGACCCCAAACTTCCCTTTCCCGAGCCACATTAACCAGCTCCGACTGGGGGATCCCGAGGCGTTCCCAGGCCAGGTTAGAGATATAATGCATTGAGTTCATCACTTAATTATCTGTATAGTGTCTAGACTTCAGAGTCCAAGTTCTTCAGTGTATTTCTTTTCCATGTCCATATATACGGGGAAGCAAAGCATATAATATGTAGAGAAGTCCCTCTGGCATTCAGTAATGATGCTCATTAACTATGCCCTTGTATCCGAGCGGCACCAATCACATCGCTGTATCTGATACAGTATGATGACAGTCTAATCTACCAGTTAGCTCCTCTGGTAGCTAAGAGATTAATCTACCAGTTAGCTCCTCTGGTAGCTAAGGGTTTAATCTACCAGTTAGCTCCTCTGGTAGCTAAGAGATTAATCTACCAGTTAGCTCCTCTGGTAGCTAAGAGATTAATCTACCAGTTAGCTCCTCTGGTAGCTAAGAGATTAACCTACCAGTTAGCTCCTCTGGTAGCTAAGAGATTAATCTAACAGTTAGCTCCTCTGGTAGCTAAGAGATTAATCTACCAGTTAGCTCCTCTGGTAGCTAAGAGATTAATCTACCAGTTAGCTCCTCTGGTAGCTAAGAGATTAATCTACCAGTTAGCTCCTCTGTTAGCTAAGAGATTAATCTACCAGTTAGCTCCTCTGGTAGCTAACGGATTAATCTACCAGTTAGCTCCTCTGGTAGCTAAGAGATTAATCTAACAGTTAGCTCCTCTGGTAGCTAAGAGATTAATCTAACAGTTAGCTCCTCTGGTAGCTAAGAGATTAATCTACCAGTTAGCTCCTCTGGTAGCTAACGGATTAATCTACCAGTTAGCTCCTCTGGTAGCTAACAGTTTAATCTACCAGTTAGCTCCTCTAGTAGCTAAGAGATTAATCTACCAGTTAGCTCGTCTGGTAGCTAAGAGATTAATCTACCAGTTAGCTCCTCTGGTAGCTAAGAGATTAATCTACCAGTTAGCTCCTCTAGTAGCTAAGAGATTAATCTACCAGTTAGCTCCTCTAGTAGCTAAGAGATTAATCTACCAGTTAGCTCATCTGGTAGCTAACGGATTAATCTACCAGTTAGCTCCTCTGGTAGCTAACAGTTTAATCTACCAGTTAGCTCCTCTGGTAGCTAACCGTTTAATCTACCAGTTAGCTCCTCTGGTAGCTAAGAGATTAATCTACCAGTTAGCTCCTCTGGTAGCTAACCGTTTAATCTACCAGTTAGCTCCTCTGGTAGCTAAGAGATTAATCTACCAGTTAGCTCCTCTGGTAGCTAAGAGATTAATCTACCAGTTAGCTCCTCTGGTAGCTAAGAGATTAATCTACCAGTTAGCTCCTCTGGTAGCTAAGAGATTAATCTAACAGTTAGCTCCTCTGGTAGCTAACCGTATGGGGCTCTGGCTCCTCCAGACCCTTAATCCTTTCGTATTTGGGTCTGGATTTCTAGGCTCTTATTTCTATTTGAAATAGGATTCATAACGAGGGTTAAGTGTGAAGAGGCAACTGTAGAAAAGGGAAGCTGTGTGGTTTAGTACGTCACTAACTTCAAATAGATTAGTTGTAAGAATCTAACTATAGAAAGGGGAACACGTCATCTCTGCCGGGCATAAACCTTGTGTGTTCAAACTCATTGATTATCAGGAAATGAACAAAATGCTCATTTGAAAACATTTCATTGAGCTAATGAAGTCAGACAAAATCAACCCGTCCCTGTTTGAATATTTTTAACCCTGTGTACTTTAATATAACGTGTTCTCAGAGTTCATACTGACCTTGGTTAGTTGTGCTGCTCAGCAGTGAGGTCAGAACTGAAGAGAAATGGACCTCATGTTAGTTTGAGCTTTTACTGCAGACAGACAGAACAACTGTGAGCTCAGAGAAGATGGAGTCCACACTGAATACTCTCAGCGTCTTCCAGCTTTAACACCAGATTATTCTGCTTTTCTAACACGCTGCAGCTCCGTCCAATAAGCTCAGACGTTAACCCTTTAACTACAGTTTCTCTGCAGCTGTTGTCACTTCCTGCTCTTAAACGTTGTGTCAGAGTAAATAGACAACCTTTTCTGAATGTTTTAAACAATGAAGCTAACAGTGTGATGACAGAACAGAGTGTACTTACAGATCAGCCATTGCAGAGATGTTTGTGCCATCGTACCTGTTGGTGATGTGGCATCGAGCACTTTGAATGTTTGACTCAGAGCAGCTAAAACCACCATTTCCTCTGTGGGGGGGGTGCAACAGCCCTGTGGTTTCCCCTCCTGCAGTTGACAGGACAGTTGGTCTCTTGTCTTAGTTTATAATCACAGAGATGGACATTGTTGATTGCGATAAAATATTATTAATGAAGATTATTTCGATTAATTCATCTAAAAAATGTAAGTACTTTAAGGACATATGCTGATGTCTGTGACTCTCCTCTATCACCGAGTCATAGTTATCCAGGGAAGGGTTAACTGGACTTTTCTCGATGCTCCGAAGACATTTTGTTTCTCATCTGAGAGACTTAGCTATGTAACCTCTGTGGGGTCGTTAGCATTGCCAACATTGTTCAAACTTGGCCTCGATGTCTCCAACAGCCAGGAGCACCAACGAACAAAACGGCTTCGATCATTTTGACAATGACCACAAAGATGTTAAATGGTTGTGTTTTCCTAACGTTCAGTCATAACTGAACAAGTCTTTCAGATGAGAGACGAAACGTCTTTGAGCACCTTTAACCCTTTGGGTTTAACCCTTCACCAAACACACGTTGAGTCTCGAGGGTCAGTTTAATTTAACTTATATAACTTAATATAACTTTTCTAATCAGTTTTCCTTCCTACCCTCACCTATGGTCATGAAGGCTGGGTCATGACCGAAAGAACAAGATCCAGGGTACAAGCCGCCGAAATGGGTTTCCTCAGGAGGGTGGCTGGCGTCTCCCTTAGAGATAGGGTGAGAAGCTCAGTCATCCGTGAGGAGCTCGGAGTAGAGCCGCTGCTCCTTCGCGTTGAAAGGAGCCAGTTGAGGTGGTTCGGGCATCTGGTAAGGATGCCCCCTGGGCGCCTCCCTAGGGAGGTGTTCCAGGCACGTCCAGCTGGGAGGAGGCCTCAGGGAAGACCCAGGACTAGCTGGAGGGACGTCCAGCTAGGAGGAGGCCTTCGGGAAGACCCAGGACTAGGTGGAGGGACGTCCAGCTGGGAGGAGGCCTCGGGGAAGACCCAGGACTAGGTGGAGGGATTATATCTCCAACCTGGCCTGGGAACGCCTCGGGATCCCCCAGTCGGAGCTGGTTAATGTGGCTCGGGAAAGGGAAGTTTGGGGTCCCGTGCTGGAGCTGCTACCCCCGCGACCCGATACCGGATAAGCGGACGAAGATGGATGGATGGATGGATAACTTTTCTGTAGAGAAAAACGTCACCAAAGACAGAGGATGTCTCACTCTGTGAGCCACAACAAGCAGCAGAACTTTCTATCTGACTGGAAACACAGACAGCATCACAACATGAATCTGACTCCAGAACAGCAGAGACTTTAGGAGACCCTGGAAACAAACTTTATTGAAAATATTTTGGATTACAGAGATAGCTGGGGCTGGCAGTAAAGAAGCAATTCAAATTCAAAGCAATAATTTCATATTGAATATGTTTAAATTATATCAAAATGGCCAAGGCACAGGAATTGAAGACGGCTGGGGGGAACTGGGGACGCGACAAATGTTTCTGCTCTACGGACATTTCAGCTTCTTTTCAGTTCATTTCAGAAGTGATGCTCCGTGGTAGCAGCGGTGATGACATCATCATAGTCATCATGGTTGCGGGTCATTGGGTATTTTTAAGCGGGTATATGGAAATCCTTGAGCTTTCTTAGTGGGTGTACTGCGTATACCTGCGTATCACGTAGACTACACCGCTGGTGCACAACTAAACGGGCCGAAATTGATTGTGAACATAATTTGATATGCGGGCCAAATTAAAGTTTGCGAGGGTCCAGATTTGGCCCCCAGGCCTCAAGTTTGACACGTTACTTTAACCCTCATATTGTCTTTCCTTCTGCCATATTTTGACAATTATCGACACTTTATTGACACTTTATTGACACTTTTGACTCCTTTTTTTTAAGTTTTTAATGATTTTGATGCTTTTGTCTGACAATTTCAGCGTTTTTTGGACGGTTTTAACGCTTTGGAGGCTTTCTTTAACACTTTCGACGCACTTTCTTACGTACTCGCATGCTGTCCTCTGGCTTCTAGCCAACTTCATTCAGTTATTTTTTAAATTTGGTTGAAAGAAACCCAGATTTCTGATATAGAAACTTTTAAAACGGGTCACATTTGACCCGAGGACAACAGGAGGAGGGGGGGGGGGGTTCAGCTAACTGTTTCAAACGTTTATCGAGCATCGTGTGAACAGTTTGAGCGAGTAATCTGAGTAGAGACGACTTCATCGTTATCATCTGCAACCAAACAAAGTCTCTTGTAGAGAATATTTGTATTTTAGGAGGTTGTTTTCGAAGTTATAACACGTTTGAGCAGATATTTACGAAGCAGAGTGTTTGAGTGTGATTTGGATGAATGTTGAAAGAACTGACGTTATCTCGTTTCAGTGTTGTTCAGCTTCTACCAGACGTCTCTCCCTGCTCGAGGTACGTTTCCAGCCTCCTGTGTGTGTGTGTGTGTGTGTGTCTCTGTCTGTGTGTGTGTCTCTGTGTGTGTGTGTGTGTGTGTGTTTGTGTGTTTGTGTGTGTCTCTGTTTCTGTGTGTGTGTGTGTGTGTGTGTGTGTCTCTGTTTCTATGTGTGTTTGTGTGTGTGTGTGTGTGTGTTTGTGTGTGTCTCTGTTTCTGTGTGTGTGTGTGTGTGTGTGTGTGTGTGTGTGTGTGTGTGTGTGTGTGTGTGTGTGTGTGTGTGTCTGTCTGTGTGTGTGTGTGTGTGTTTCTGAAATGTATTAACTGTTGGTTTGGACACTGTGGTGTGATGTCATGTGTGTGTTGACATGTTAATGATCTTTATTTTATTACCATAACACACAGTAAACATCGTTTTGTAGGATACTTTCTGACCTAAGTTCATTTTTACCCAATTTTACTAGAATATAATATTCAAATACTCGGTATACGTGCAGTTTAGTGTCCCAAATTCCCCATACAATGTCCTAAATTAATTATGAACCTGCTCAACCACCTGTGCTACCCTAACCCTAACCTGTCTCATCACGCTGTTTAACAGGTGTTAGGGTTAGGGGGTTGGGGTTAGGGTTAGGGGGTTGGGGTTAGGGTGTTAGGGTTAGGGGGTTGGGTTTAGGGTTAGGGGGTTGGGTTTAGGGTTAGGGGGTTGGGGTTAGGGGGTTGGGGTTAGGATTAAGGTAAAGAGGCCCCGCAGTAGGCCGCAGCCGCGGCTTTGATGTCGGTCTGTCCAGGCACATCGGGACCCTCTCATCTCGGGGGCATGCTGGTATCGCTGTGGGTGGACTCTTACCAGTGAGCCCGCAGGATCCAGTCGTCTCCCATGGCTGTGATTGCGGCTGGAGAAGGGCGAGCTGCCATCTTGGTACTCCGCCGCCATATTAAGTCCAACGCGGACATTCAAACAGTGTAAAAACACTTTGAAAAAGTAAAAGGACTCCAAAAAATAGCGTGATGGTTTTTGAGTAGTACTGTTTTTTTATTAAAGCAACGTTTCGGCCAAACTAGGCCTTCATCAGGCTTATATTTCTACTCACAGTGTCACAGTTATCCATGCAACGAGCAGCTCCGGCAGGCAAGAGTGAAAAGCAGCGTTCTCTGTTAGCAGACCGGAAGTAGAAACTTTCCATAATGACCATCCTTAACTAGTAATTCCTCTGTCCTTTCAGAATAAAAGCCACAAAAGTGGTCATTTATATATTATGCATTTCAGAATAAGAGTACAGTTATGTTTCTCTATTCCATATGAACTTGCAGTTATGTGCATCCCCCACAAAAAAAGCCCTTTCATATAATATATGCTTCAGAATAAAAGTCACAAAAGTGTTTTCTTTTATCTGCAGTTATATTCAGTATATCCCTTCCATAAAATGTGCTTAATTAGGGATTCGAATGGTTATGTTTAGGGCTTTAAATACCTGGTAAGGTGTCAATAGACTTTAAGCCAGGTTTCGGTTTGAGGGCCATTACTTAGGTTTAGGTCAGAAGGCCATATGTTAAGTTTAGGTCAGGATCTGACTGCAGGTAAGTACTCATAGGGAGAAAGCTAGGGTTAGGGTTAGGGGGTTAGGGTTAGGGTTAGGGTTAGGGGGTTGGGGTTAGGGTTAGGGTTAGGGGGTTGGGGTTAGGGGGTTGGGGTTAGGGTTAGGGTTAGGGGGTTGGGGTTAGGGGGTTGGGGTTAGTGTTAGGGGGTTGGGGTTAGGGTTAGGGGGTTGGGGTTAAGGGGTTTGGGTTAGGGTTAGGGGGTTGGGGTTAGGGTTAGGGGGTTGGGGTTAAGGTTAGGGGGTTGGGGTTAAGGTTAGGGCTAATTTGGGACACTAAACTAATTTGCGATACTAAACTGCACGTAAGCCCAAATACAGATTTCTGTAATTCAGTGATGAATTAATTAAAAAGTTAAGATGAAAACACATCATTTAAAGAGCGAGCCAACAGAGTGAACTGTGAGCTGAACTGATATGACGCTCTCATCCAAACACATTTATACAAAGAGCGTCTCATTCCCTCTCTCAGCTGTGATAGGGAGTGGACGTTAAAGACACTGACTGACCTGAGAACTGAAACACAAACCCTGTAAAAGACAGAAAGTAACGCAGATCAATGTCATGAAAAATACGGGGAAAAGCTTTATTGTTATAATATAAAATATTCAGGATGACAGAGATAGCTGTGGCTGGCAGTAAAGGAGCAATTCAAACTTAAAGCAGTGATTTGATATTGAATATGTTTAAATCATAATTATATCAAGACGGCCGGGGGGACTGTTTGTATGGAAATTTTAGCTTCTTTTCCGATCATTTTAGAAGTGATGCTCTCTGGTGACAGCGGTGATGTCATTCTCATATTCATCATCCAATCCCTCCTCAGCCTGGATGGGTGAGGTCTTCACCATGGCAACAGGTAGGCGGCTTCCTACAGTCAGAGCAGGTTAGAAAGAAAATGTAGATAATTGATCAGCTGAAGAGTTCTGTTAAATACAACCAAACATCACTGACTTTTCACTACATCTCAGCAGTGATATAGACTATTCATGTATATTGTGTTATTACCATATCACTTTTGCATATCCTTCGTCTTACTTACACCTCACTTTGCGCCGGCTTTGTAATGCCTACTTAATCTGTACTTTATGTAGCCTATTGTATTCTGTTTTCTGGTACTATATTGAATGTGAAAATGTATGTTGTCTTGCACGCTCATGCTTTTCTTGACCAGGTCGCCATTTCAAATGAGAACCTGTTCTCAACGGCCTACCTGGTTAAATATAGGTTAGATAAAAAATAAAACACCAGAGTGGTGAGATTGATTGTAAGGTCAGTGAATGATTCAGATTGTTACCTGTGGCCCTGTGTCGATATAAAGACCCCATGATGAAAGTGGAGATGCAGAACGGACAGAACACCACCAGGTGGACGACCAGTCTGATCACAAAGGGGGGGTGGTATGAGATCAGGGACGGAGCTGAGGTGTCAGGTGGTGGCGAGCTCGGAGATCGGCTTGAGGTCGTAGGTTTCTCTGTAGAGAATCAGCTGTCAGGTGAATATCAAGATGAATGAACTCCTGAAATCAAAGGTAACCTCCTCACCTGTGACAGAGACCCAGCTGGATGGAGACTCTCCAACACTGCTGATGAGACACTTATAGAGGCCTTCATCAGACCTGGAAACATGGTGGATGGTCATGTGACCTGCAGGCTCAGTCCTGATGAAGGAGCCATCTTTATAGAAACCAGCTGGGAGGTTGGAGGACGTCTTTGTTGTACAGTGCAGAGTGAGGTCTTCTCCCTTCGTCACAGGGAGGACAGGACTCTGCAGGATCACTGGTCCATCTCAACACAGAGACAAACTACAGCATGTCATCCATTCACACACAGCTTCATCAATACTGACTCCACAGTCTGATCTTACCAGTGACAGTGATGTTGATGCTGTTACTGGTTGCTCCCTCTCTGGACTCACACCAGTAAACTCCACTGTGTCGTGACATCATGAGGCTGATGTTACAGGAAGAACCAGCAGATCTTCCCCAGCCATCTCCACACTGAGTCCTGGTTTCTCTGGTCGTGTTCCTCCTCAGAGTCCATCCAGCAGAGCTGTCGTCCTCCTCACAGCTCAGAGAGACATGCTGTCCTTTAAACAGCTGAGATCTGCTGGGACTCAGAGTCAGAGAGGCTGGAGGGAGGACGGAAGAGGAAGTAGTGGTTAAAAAGCTAGTTGTTGATTATTACTGCTGTTTTTCACCAGTTTAAAGAGAAATGGGCAGCTGAGATTTAGAACAAACCAAATCTTAGAACTTCTAGTTTGATGAAAAATGAGTTTGGTATTGAGAAATATATAAAACATATTCTGCCCGAGGTGAAAAGATGTGTGTGTGCTCAGTCCAGGTCTGGAATACTCCCTCTCCATATTGAAACAGGACGTTGGTCGGGCACCAGCGAGGAAGACTGTTATTCATGTGATCTCAATGAAATCAAAAATGAAGTTCATTTTGTTTTGTATTGTCCATATTATCATGATTTAAGATTGAAATTATTTAACAAAGTTAAAGTAAAAGCTTTAAGAACCACTCGACGGGACGGACAGCGGGAGAATCCAACTTTAAAGAAAAGGTCACCTCCACACCTGCCCTCTCTCCTGGAGACAGAACTAAATAAATGAAATTATTATATTGTATATATAGAGTTATGAAGATGAATTCCCTGGCAATACAAAGACATTCTATCCCAATCTATCTCCACATTAAAAAGGACTAAAAACATTTAAAAAGTCTAAAACACTATCGGAATTACTTGCCCTTGAGGTTAAAAAGTACACACAACATTACAAATTTGTAATAAGTGCAAAGTTTAAAAGTGCTTAAAAAGTAAAAGTTCCACAGAATAAATAACCATAAATAATTTGAAATACATCATAGAATAAAATCACACCGTTAGTCATGCATAAAACCAATGGCATGGGTATTATCATGTTAAAATCTTGAGGAAAGTAATTCAATGTGTAATAATAATAATAATAATAAATATTAAGAATAGAGAAAAAGTACAATAACATTATTATTAAAATATAGATAAGGCAGAACAAAAGTTATGAAGGACAACCAAGGCATCTTTAATATATTTATTAAGAAAAGCCCTAAAAACATATCAGGTAGGACCCCCTCTGCAGGTGGAAATGAACCCTGAATAGGAAAGAATAATACAATGTAAAAAGCATGCTATAAAAGATATGAATATGTAACTACTAAGACAAGTAATTATAAATATAAATATGAATTAAAGCAATAAGAAAAGGCATATAAACTAGAAAACAAAGGAGATACCAAAGAAGAGAAAATAAAATGTTGGGGTCAACCAGAGCAGCGGGAGGAATTATTTCTAAAACTACCCTGTAAAACTTAGATTAAAAAGAGAAGTGGATCCATTTCAGTATTTTTCATTTAGACCCGTGGGGTCTATGGTTTTCAAAAGATGGATCCACTTCCTCTCCGCTGCCCGACGCTGAGCAGTGGTCCAGGCTCTGTTGCTCTCCAGGCCCACGCACGGACATTTTGAGAGCCGTGGAGTTTAAAATGTGCATATAAAACAGTTGTGCCATCACCCTTATTTAAAATATACTGGTGTTGCTTGATTCTTAAATAAAGTGCATTTCTTGTCTCACATACAACTTGTGGAAGGGCCTGCACCTAGTTGCATGAACCACATTAATGGTTGTGTGCTGCAGGACCTGACACGGGTTAGAACCAACTCTGCTGTTGGGGTTAAAAATGTGGGGGAGACTCATGAAACCAATATCCGAACCTTGAAGCCAGTAGCGGAGATAGCGTGGGTGCTGCTGCCGATCTTGCGTCACTCGACGAGAACAGGGGCCCTCACCAAGTGACACATTGCAGATTATTAGCTGAAAGAAGCTAATTACTGCATATGAGCTAACCTTGTGACAATCCAGCTCTTCTTATCAAACGTAACAGTCACTTAACTCGTGGTCACAATGGTCAACCAATTACCAGGCCACAAAACAATACATTATAAGCAGACATATTAAAAAGCTACATTTGTATTTTGAACAAACGGCAAACTTATCAGCAAATTTTAAGTTCTGCACCATCGCTGTCAATCAGCTGTCGCTGTCCGTGGTGCTGAAACATATTTACTTGACTGGTTTTCTTTTTCATCAATACAAACTTGAAAAATGTGGCTTTTCCTTGTGTTTTATTTGACATATAGGCTTACTTGGCTTAACAAGTGACACATTATAACATGCATTCATCAGATATTTTTAACGGTTTTCATTTTAAATGACTTGGTAGCAGAGGGCCCCATGATGAACTGTACTGAGAGTCTAGCTCCGCCCCTGCTTCCCTAGGGTTGTTATTTTTGTTGAGGTTAGTATGGACTAAAATATATTTGAGATTTTTGTTCCTCCTGTAGGCGGAGATCTCAGCACGTAACACTCTTCCCCCGCCACCTGGAAATTCCTTTTAATCGCTGGCATCAGGTTCCTCAGACTCTCTGAGTAGGTAATAACCAGGGGGACGAGGGTCGAGCTAGGCGGCCGGATAATGATGTTTTTTTCTTTGTTTGTAAAACTGCCGATGACCTCCGCCTTTATACCTCTAAGGAAGCGCCTCGAGTAACCCCTCAACCTCATCGCACTGAAAAGTGTACTAGTGGCCTCCTCCACATGCTACGGGAAGGTGCAAATTCTGTGGAAGCGTATCAATTGGGACTTAATGAGGTCTCTGTACTTGTGTTTAGGGTGATAGCTGGTCTTATAGAGAAGTGCATGGCGGTGTCTTTGAAATAAACTTTTGGTGGCTAGTGTTTTCGTGTGGTCACCGGAGATGCGGAAGAAGACCCGGTTGTAGGGTATGTTTGAGTTTTATTTTAGGGTGATGTGAGTTGAGGATGTACAGAAAAGTAAAAAATAGTCTGTTCGGTGTTGTCCCAGAGGCCGAAGATGTCGTCCAAGCAGAGGTTTGATGGTGAGCTTATGGAATACTGTTTCCTCCCAATGGGCCAGATAGATGTCTGCGTAGGCTGGGGAATACTTCCGGCCCATTGCACACCCACAAAGCTGGAGATACTGTTTATTGTTAAAAGTGAAGTCGTTTCTGGTGAATATGATCTGGAGTAACTGTATCATGTGGCTGTCGGGTCTGGATGTGTCTGGGTATTTATCAAAAATGTGTTTTAAGGCCAAGTGGTGTCTCTATGTTGGTGTATAACGAGTCTATATCTATTGAAAAAAGGAGAGTGTGACTGGGTGCTTGAAGGTTTTTTATTTTATTAACAAATTCGTATGTGTCTTGGATGTAACTAGGGTGGAGTTTAGAAAGTGGGTTAATGAAATGGTCTATGTATTCTGTAATGTGATATGATTCTGATCCGCAGTCACTTACTATGGGTCTGCTGACCGGAACAACAGAAGGGACCGTCCACGTCACAGGAGGCTTGTGGATCTTCGGGAGGAGGTAGAAGAGGCGAGACCTGGGCTCATCAGGACCGTCCAGGTATCTTTTCTGTTTTAAGTTAATGTATTTGTTTTGATAAAGGTTGTCTGTAATGTCCCTAATAAGTGTTTGTGTTTCTAATTGTAATTGGTGAATAAGTGGTCTGTAATATGTGTCTGTTGGCTTCTAAAATGTAATCCTTCTTATATTGGATGACTATTTGGCCCCCTTTGTCTGCTGGTTTCATGACAATGTGTTTGTTATTACCTAATGATTTAATAATGTCTTTGTGTTCCTGACTAATGCTGGGTGTTCTGTGTGGAAAGGGGCGCCAATGTGTGAGTGTTTGGTTGTTTTTATCAATTAATTGTGCTATTTGTGGTGATAATGTGTCCGTATGTGGTTCCCAGTGGGACGGTCCGGTGAAGAGCACAGGTTCCCTCTGTCCTCCCTGGAAGTGGTCCAACAGTGTAAGCCTCCTGTGAAAGGTGTGTAGGTCCCCCTGAGCTCCGGCCGGGTAGGAGGTCTGGGTGTGGGGATGAAGGTACACAGTATCTGTCTGTTCAAACTGTTGGAGAAGTTTATTATAGCCTTCCTTCATGTTTGCTCCCAGGACGCTCCAATATCTTAACCTCATTGTATGTGATGTTTTTCATCTTTATATTTTTTGTTTTTCTACTTTTTCCCACAACAAGTATCTCTACATTGAAGCTACTCAGAGTTTCTAAGGGATGTGGTTAACCATATCTGGTATTCTGGGGGAGTTTCTGTATGCGAATGAGTGGGTACGAGCTGGCGGATGTAGATGTAGGTGAGATATATCGTTGTTCATGTGCAGGTTTGATTAAAACCAAACTTAACACACACATTGACAACTTGATCTACACATGCTTTGATAAATGAGGCTTCTGATCTCCACTTGATCACTCACAATAGCCCTCTATTGTTCTAAAAGTACTCTGAACACGACCTTTTCTATCAAGAAAAGAGTGTACTGACCTTGGTTAGTTGGGCAGCTCAGCAGTGAGGTCAGAACTGAAGAGATAAGACACTTTGGTTAGTTGGAGTTTGGTTCGGTTCAAAGTTTAAATAATAAATGAAATGAACATGCTAAAAACAAGCTTTAAATCATTTACACATTCTTTCAAAATTACATTATCATAATTTCAATGTTTCAAAAGCATTTTTTAGCTAAACATTGCTGTAAAAACCAGACTATAGATATATCCGTTTCCCTTTCATCTTGTATTGCTTTCTAGGTATAGACTGATTATCGGGAAGTTTTTTGGCAGTTTGCAGATCATCTGTATCAGCATTTTATTTGCCTGATAACCGATAAAGTTAATTAATTAAAAAAAGTGTTCTACTTTTGCTCGGCTACAGCTCTGTGTCTGTCCCTCTGCTCCATATTCACTCACCACTGAGTCTGACTTCACCTTCTGAGGACAAAAGATGCACTGGTGAGTCGAAGCGATGTTTGACAACACTCCTACTCAAAAATCAATATTACAAAATTTGATTTTAGACATTTAGTTACTATTTTATTCATATATTACGCTACTGTTATGAACCCAAGACTTGGAAACTAATTTCCAAAGCACCAAAACATTTGAGTATGTATGTTTTCACAAGAGTTTTGAGACATATTTCAGCTTTAGGGCCAAATTATCTCTTTACACATCGCTCTGGAACGATTTGGAAGAAAAGGAAGAAAGCTGAGTTTGTGCTGAGCATTTTGATATGAAACACATGGGGATCAGTTATATACAAATACCTCAAAAGGAGAATTCAAGAAGTATCTAAAATGCCCTTAGACCTAGTGTCTGTCTTAATGTCCCGCCCACCACACCATCTGACTCTCTGTTATTGGGGATTATGTTGAACGTTTCTAATTTATTAAATAATTGCTTAAAGCATTCATACAACGTTTTGTGTTGGAGTTTGTAACATTTCAAAATCTTAATTTTGATTTAAAGATTTTCATTTTAACTGTAAATGCAAATCAGTTCCAAATATCGGTTACATTAACTACTAATAATCGGTATCAGCCTTAAAAAAACAGTATCGGTTGATCCCTATTTCTTTCAGTGTTGGGAGTAACACGCTGCAAAGTAACGCGTTGCGGTAATTTCACGACTTTTAGCGGTAACGAGCATGTAACAAATTATTTTTTTTAATAAAGTAACGCAATTACAATTACTGAAATTTTAATAAGTTCTTAGTCGCATTACTCTCTTTTGTGAAAAATGAACACTTGCAGACAAGAAGACAGATATAGGCCTACTTTAGTTGCTTTTGATATAACGTCAGGGGACCTTATGGTGGCGCAATGATACACCAATTGAACAATGAGCATTAAACCACAGCATGGCCAGATAGTGCGGATAGAATGAGCTTTCTCTCCTGGAAGTATGGACATTATAAAATGATAACGAAGGAGGCAGTTTATCATTTAGTCTTCTTTACTCTGAACTCCCGATGCAAGTAAGAAGTGAGCAGTGACACACGTTTTGAATGCCTCCGTATATATCACAGTATATGTGCAGCCACATTCTAACTACCGTATATGACAGACATTAGCCTACTTTTCGCTCGTCGTAATTAAAGACAAAAATGTAGTGGTGAGTTGTCAGTTATGTGCAGGTGTAAAGAACCTATCCACATCTAAGAGTAGCAATTCAAATCTTATGAAGCACCTGTTGAAGCAACACGCTTCTGGAAAGCTAGTAGAAAAGACCCCCGCCCTACGGATGCTGAATGCACCACTCCATGCAAACAATCAAAGCTAGTAGAAAAGACCCCCGCCCTACGGACGCTGAAGGCACCACTCCATGTAAACAACCAAAGCTAGTAGAAAAGACCCCCGCCCTACGGACGCTGAAGGCACCACTCCATGTAAACAACCAAAGCTAGTAGAAAAGACCCCCGCCCTACGGACGCTGAAGGCACCACTCCATGCAAACAACCAAAGCTAGTAGAAAAGACCCCAGCCCTACGGATGCTGAAGACACCACTCCATGCAAACAACCAAAGCTAGTAGAAAAGACCCCAGCCCTACGGATGCTGAAGGCACCACTCCATGCAAACAACCACAGCTAGTAGTAAAGACCCCCGCCCTACGGATGCTGAAGGAACCACTCCATGCAAACAACCACAGCTAGTAGTAAAGACCCCCGCCCTACGGACGCTGAAGGCACCACTCCATGCAAACAACCACAGCTAGTAGTAAAGACCCCCGCCCTACGGATGCTGAAGGCACCACTCCATGTAAACAACCAAAGCTAGTAGAAAAGACCCCCGCCCTACGGATGCTGAAGGCACCACTCCATGCAAACAACCAAAGCTAGTAGAAAAGACCCCCGCCCTACGGATACTGAAGGCACCACTCCATGCAAACAACCAAAGCTAGTAGAAAAGACCCCCGCCCTACGGATGCTGAAGGCACCACTCCATGCAAACAACCAAAGCTAGTAGAAAAGACCCCCGCCCTACGGATGCTGAAGGCACCACTCCATGCAACAACCAAAGCTAGATTTTACACGGACTGCAGTGCAGCCGATACGCCAGGCAGAGCTGAATACATTGATTGCTAGGTATACTGTAGGCCAATCACTTTTATTTCATTGGGCCTAATGTGGTAAAAAAAAACACTATTAAATGACTGAGACAGTTGTTATTTCGTTTCAAGTATTAAAAGAGACATTTGTACTACTGCTTGATTTGAAGGCATGTTGCCCTGTTGATTACAATAAATAGGTCTAAAAATTATGTTTGTGTTTGACTGTTCAGTACTGTTCATATTTACATTTAAAAAGCAGACATAAAAGTAACTTAAAGCTTACTTTTCCTAGTAACTAATTACTTTTGATATAGTAATTACACTAATTGGTAAAGTAATTCAATTACTTTTTATAGAAGTAACTGTAACTAACTACTAATTTTCAGTAACTTGCCCAACACTGATTTCTTTCAGCTGATATTTTTCAGAAACACAGTTTACTTACAGAGCAGCCAGAGTAGAGATGTGTCCTCCATCCGGACAGTTGGTGAAATGATGTCTTGACTTTTCTTTTCAGTGTATATCCGCATCAAGTAAAACTCTTCTTCCTTCTTCTGTGACTGGCAGTGATACATGCATGCATACATACTCTCATGCATAGAGATACATACATACACATGCATGCATACATACTCTCATGCATAGAGATACATACATACACATGCATGCATAACGTGAGCAGGTTTATTAACATGAGGTTATATGACTGTAAGTATGTTGAAACAAACAAACTATCTCTCTGTAGGTGGCTGCAGTTTAGTTGAAGTGAACACAACAGCTCGCCTCTGTCAAACCACTGAAAAGGGGAACAAAAGAGACTCAAATAAACGGTGTAAACTACACATCAAGAATGCCACGAATGCCAAGTAGGTTTTAACAATAAAGTATTTGCCTTTGTGTTTTAGTGTGTTACGGTCAAAATAAGAATATGTGCAAAATATCAAAGTTATTGTCTGTAAGATTTGAGTTAAGTTGTTTCTAGCAGCAGCTTTGGCGTAGGATGTAATTTCAGGCGGGCCTCTGGGACTTCATCTCCCAGAGTTCCTTTCAAAGACGTGTCGAGGTGACGTCGGTAGCTTTACAGCTGGCTTCAAGCATGGCGATCATTTACTTAATGTTCTTTGGTCTGAACTGGGCTTTAAACATACTGTTATTGATTTGGTTTCCATGTTGTGACCAACATTTTACATTTTATGAATCTCAGCTTTGCCATCTACATGTTGATTCACATTTATATTTCAAGTGTTAATAACTAATGGTCTGTGTGACACCCTGACATGTTCACATAGTGACTTGTTCCTCTTATGGTAAACATGTCTGCTTATAGCAGCTCCGTGGGTGTGAAGTCCATTTCACGTGACTTGGGTTTTCTTTTCAGCTCTCACAGCAGCAATACGTGGTAAGAAAGAAAAAAAACTGTGAACTTTTAAACTGTACTGTTTTTAACTAGTAGACTTTGACACTTCTGTGATCAGACATCAAATCAAACAGAGAGGTATGGCTGCTCTTCTTTGTCTCCATCACTTCATGGTGATGAAGGAACATTGGGATGTTTCCATATACAAACAGTACACGGACAACTGACCTGTCATGATCAATGATGTTTACTGAAAGTGCTCTGGTCAAGACATGCAGACAGCGTGTATCGTACTACTTCTGCAAACGACTGAGCATGACTGCAGACAGTCACTGTTACACACTGGTGTTACACACGGTACACAGTGTACACACTACCCAAAACAACAGTGACTACTTTCACATGCACACATGTACTTACAGAAAATGAGACTGAAAGAAAGAGAATGAGAGGATTTCCCCCCAAATGTTGAAATATAATGAGCTATTCCTATAAAAAGATATAACTACAAAAGGACAAAACACTTACTATGTTTACATGCACAAAATGCTGTCTTTTGTCCTCATTCTGAAGAAAAAAAAACATTCTGACTAAGCACTTATATTCTTTACATTTGATAGACTCTAAGACTCCAAGGAGAAACAGCTGACATCGTAAACCTTGAGCCTAGTTGAAGCTTTTTTTTTGTTTAATGACCTCAGTCGCTCTTACTTTTAGCAGATAAGGATGAAAAAGGCCATAACATTTGAACTGTGTCTTCTGAGATAAAGCGTTGTTTAGTCTAATGTTAGGAACAGGAGCAGAAGGGAAGGTGGTAAAATGATTTGACTGTTAATGGTGTTGTTTCAACTGTTGGCCTGCTAAAGATATCTTGCAGAAGGGTGGCCTTTAATGCAGTTTGCTATTATAAAGATGTGCTGGACTTTAGCTCAGGCAGAAGACCCTTTCAGATGTGCCATGAGTACCTATGAAACTGTTTTCTGTGCATTTGCAAATGTAAATAAATACTCGAAGACCAAACTTTGGTTTTAATTCTCTAGTAAGTCTTTATTAGTTTCATTTCTTGTGCTTTTAAATCCAAACTCCTGCTGTTAACAACAAACACTTCTGCTACATTTTTCACACATATCTCATTTGGTTTGATCTAAACCCAAATTACAGGTGTTTATGTTCTGACCAGAACCACAGATGTTTGTGTCGTCTGCAAATAATACAAATTTCAGTAATTCAGATACTTTACATATGTTGTTTATATAGAAGATAAATAGTTTTGGTCCCAATACTGACCCCTGGGGGACACCACACGCAATGTCCAAACATTCAGATGTATAATCTCCCAACTTCACAAATTGTTGCCTGTCTTTTAAATAACTATTTAACCAATTCAACACTATCCCCCTAATCCTGAGCTGTTCCAATTTGTTAATTCATATTTCATGATTCAATGATTAATGATCAAATGCTTTTTTCAAATCAATAAATACCCCAACTTCATACAGAGCCCCACTGGTCCCACTTTGTCAACAAAATTAATTATAAATATCTCGTGGCCTCAAGGTAGTAACTCGTGTCTTGAGGCCACGAGTTACTATCTTGAGGCCACGAGTTACTATCTTGAGGCCACGAGATACTATCTTGAGGCCACGAGTTACTATCTTGAGGCCACAAGTTACTATCTCGAGGCCACGAGTTACTATCTTAAGGCCACGAGATAGTATCTTGAGGCCACGAGTTATCTTAAGGCCACGAGTTACTATCTTGAGGCCACGAGATACTATCTTGAGGCCACGAGTTACTATCTTGAGGCCACGAGTTACTATCTTGAGGCCACGAGTTATCTTAAGGCCACAAGTTACTATCTTGAGGCCACGAGATACTATCTTGAGGCCACGAGTTACTATCTTGAGACCACGAGTTACTATCTTGAGGCCACGAGATACTATCTTGAGGCCACAAGTTACTATCTTGAGGCCACGAGTTATCTTAAGGCCACAAGTTACTATCTTGAGGCCACGAGTTACTATCTTGAGGCCACGAGTTACTATCTCGAGGCCACGAGTTACTATCTTGAGGCCACGAGTTACTATCTTAAGGCCACGAGATAGTATCTTGAGGCCACGAGTTATCTTAAGGCCACGAGATACTATCTTGAGGCCACGAGTTACTATATTGAGGCCACGAGATACTATCTTGAGGCCACAAGTTACTATCTTGAGGCCACGAGTTATCTTAAGGCCACAAGTTACTATCTTGAGGCCACGAGATACTATCTTGAGGCCACGAGATACTATCTTGAGGCCACGAGTTACTATCTTGAGGCCACGAGATAGTATCTTGAGGCCACGAGTTACTATCTTGAGGCCACGAGTTATCTTAAGGCCACAAGTTACTATCTTGAGGCCACGAGATACTATCTTGAGGCCACGAGTTACTATCTTGAGGCCACGAGTTACTATCTCGAGGCCACGAGTTACTATCTTGAGGCCACGAGTTACAATCTTAAGGCCACGAGATAGTATCTTGAGGCCACGAGTTATCTTAAGGCCACGAGTTACTATCTTGAGGACACGAGATACTATCTTGAGGCCACGAGTTACTATCTTGAGGCCACGAGTTATCTTAAGGCCACGAGATACTATCTTGAGGCCACGAGTTACTATCTTGAGGCCACGAGATACTATCTTGAGGCCACGAGTTACTATCTTGAGGCCATGAGTTATCTTAAGGCCACGAGATACTATCTTGAGGCCACGAGATACTATCTTGAGGCCACGAGATACTCTCTTGAGGCCACAAGTTATCTTGAGGCCACGAGTTACTAGTTTCTCAGCCATGAAAAACGCATATGCGATTTCCTCAACCATTTCTGCAAACTACAGGTAGCCTACAGATGATCAAACAGGATGTTTGTGACATGTTTGTCTATGAGTCTATGTCTCGAACGAGCCTGCAGATATCCCACCGCCTGACCGAGATCACAGCGGAGCAACGAGACTTCCGGTTTCTTCCAAGTCAGAGTTTTTCAGATTAATAGTCTAAAATGAAAAGACGTCTCCCCCGGAAGGTCAGGAGGGGAAACAACAGCTACACACAGCTGTTGTTAAAAGAGTTTCTGAAACTATCTTTCAGTAATGTACCGCCTTCTGAAATAGTTATTTCAGCCAAGTAGCGTAACCGTAACCCCCTGACCTGCGAAAAGCTTTTTAACAGTCTTTCTGAAGAGCTGCAGCGTCTGATTCACTACATAACAAGCTGAAATGCTAGCGTTTAGAATCCAAAACTTCTTTATTCAATATATATGTTCATATGTTGTTATATATCCCCTTATAATGCCCATGTTTAACTCTTAAACTGTCTGTGTGTGTGTGTGTGTGTGTCTCTGTGTGTGTGTGTGTGTGTGTGTGTGTGTGTCTCTGTGTGTGTGTGTGTGTGTGTGTGTGTGTGTGTGTGTGTGTGTGTGTGTGTGTGTCTGTGTGTGTGTGTGTGTGTGTGTTAGTGTGTGTGTGTGTTTGTGTCTCTGTGTGAGTGTCTGTGTGTGTGTGTGTGTGTGTGTGTGTGTGTCTGTGTGTCTCTGTGTGTGTGTGTGTGTGTCTGTGTGTGTCTGTGTGTCTCTGTGTGTGTGTGTGTGTGTCTGTGTGTGTGTGTGTGTCTCTCTGTGTGTGTGTGTGTGTGTGTGTGTGTGTGTGTGTCTGTGTCTTATATTTGGAGCAGCTTTATTTGTTATCAAAGAATAAAAAACACACAGCAATGAATATATAAAAGGATCCAACTTCAAGATTCAAGATTAACTTCATTGTCCCATATTAGTTTTGGGCACTCATGCTGCAGTAAAAACAAACACAGACAGACAGACAGACAGACAGACAGACAGACAGCATGTCCAAACCACAGATACTGTACAATAAAACCGTACAACGGTCCTGATGGAGTAGAAAACATGGAATTCAAATGCAGAAATATACAGTATTTATTCAAATAAGATAACAGAGTCAAACCATTTAAGGCACATTGAGGTATCTGAATGTTAAAACTGAGTTATCAACTTCCATCAGGTCTCTGATCATTATTATTTCATCCATTCATTCACATTCAATAATTATCACCTGATTTCAAAGAGCATCACTTTGGTATAATTCACATCTCATAACAAACATCATGTAATTCTACTTGATAGATAATAATCCAGTTGAAGGTCTTATTTAGAGACAGACTCGTCCTCTATGTCCCCCTGAGATATTCTGATCGTCAGATGATTTTATAATTACAATAACGACAATATTCACAATGTCATCAACTCCTCAGTTTAAACTATTCAATGTTAGTTGATTTAAAATCATTAGCTGAAAATATAACATTCTTAGAAAGCAACACGAGGCTTTATATGGCCGAGCAGAAGACGAGCATTTAAAGTTCCCTCCATATAAAATGGATTATTACCAAAACACCCAAGCAGAAGACATGATGAAGAGCTCTACAGCTGATTATCAGATATTTGGGGGGTGCTGGCTGCTGATATTTACAACTAAAGAAACATTTTCTATTAAAAGCTTGCAGAGATACAGCTCAGCGTTGAGTATATTATCGTTACATATATAATATTAATGTGTAATACTGCTGAGTTGATATTGTCTGAACATCTCTGATCATTCAAACATCACTGTTAAAGAACATTTTAACTGAAAACATTTTTGAAGTATCAAATTAAAAAAAATTGTTTTTACTTGAGGAAAATGTATTTAAAGTTAAAGTACTTTGAGTTCAGTAAAATTTGTTTTTCTCTGATGCAACTTTTACTCAAGTAAATGTCGTAGTTCTCTAAAGCTAGAGTTAATATGAAGTGAATCTCTCTCTGTCTGACCCTCCTCAGAGCTCCAGATAATACAGATACCAGACTCAGATACACAGACCCCTCCACCACCGCGATGGGAGGGGGGCAAACAGACCAAATAACAGATCTGGACATGACCTCACACCCCCAGCAGTAATGAGAACCATGTTGTATATACAGCACATGAGAAAGCAGTCAGGTGGTAAGAGCTCTGGGAGGTGTTGATGAACTTAACGTTCAATGCTTCATCATCAGCAGCAGCAGCAGGTCCTCCTGGTCTCTTGTTCTTACGTCAGGACACCACCACTGCAACACCAGCTACAAGAACCAGAACAGCTGCTGCCAGTCCATGGTCTCGGCCTCCAGGAGAGGAGGGTCCATCCTCAGAACCTGAAGATAATAAGACATATGAGTCAGTAAATGTGTGATAGTGGAGCAGTCTTCATCCTCTCTGATGTTAGAAACTGCAGCTACAACCTGATACTCAGAAACACTCTCTGAGAGAGACTCACTCACCTGCTGGCCCTGGAACCTGCAGACGGACGGTTCTGGTGGTGAACCTACTCTGAGATTATTGAACCAACTCATATCAGCTGTTCTGGAACCGAAAACTCAGACTTTTCATCTCAGGGTAAATCAACTCAGAGATCAGGGTTACACTCCTTCCTGAAATGGACCCCTGCTGTTGTTGAGACACGTGAAGCTGATCAACTTCTAATCAATAGTTCAGGTCTAACTATCTACATGTCTTCATCTCCTGAGACTAGAACAGCTGATCTGATCTCTTCCTCAGTCAGCGTCTCTAAAACAGAACAGCTGACTCCAGGTGTCCTGCTGTAGGAAATGTGTTGCTGCTCTCATAGATATAAAACTGTTATATATGTGTGTGACTTAAAGCATCTGTTTCCTGTTGTTTAAATCCACCAATCACAACACAGCACGTCACAGACAAGCTGTGTTAACATCTAGCAGCTATACTGAAAATATATATATGACGTCACTTTTCTTATTCATTTAGTTTTAACATCTAGTAGCTATACTGGATATTTATTGCAGATATCAGTATTTCAGTTCTTCTTAGTCAAAAAGAACATATCGTCATTCTTCCTCGGATATATGACGTCACTTTTGTTATTCATGGCTTTCAATTTCAGATATCCAAAAAAAATCAGATATCCAGAAATGATTTGTAGATTTCTGTTTCTCCTTATCAACAACAACATCAACAACAACCTTACTCATCTGTATATCGGAGAATATATACAGTATACTGTATGTATATATATTATTATAACTATTTCTGTGTTCTATTTCTCATAATACTTTCTGTATATGGTTATCTCATGTCTATTTAATGTGTATTTGTGTTATTCTGATGTGTTCACATTTACATTTCTTTTGAGCTGCTGTAGGATTTCCCCAGTGTGGGATTAATAAAGTCTTTCTTATCTTATCTTCTAGTCATAAGTCTAATTGTAGTTCGTGTGTGTGGCTCTGTGTGGGCGTTGAGGGGTTGCACCGAGTCGGACCTGTGTGTGCTGTGCTGTGATCGCCGTATGGTGGAGGTTCTGTTCTAACTTTGTTTGCGTTGTAATCACCGCAAACAGGGGGGAGTATGAGCATAATAAGGGAAGATAGAGAAGTAAGAGGAAATAAAAAGAGGAAATAAAAGAAATAAAAAGAATAAAAGGAAAATAAAGCAAAGGCTTAATATAAAGCGAAGGCTTAAGGAAGATAGAGAAAGAAGAGGATAAGAGGAAAAAAGAAAAACTGATTATTTAGGACGCCGCTTATGAGGAATAACGCCCTCAAGGAAACTGACAACTTGGTGAGGACGTTGGTGTGTCAGGGCCTTCTAGATGGGCCGAGTAAATCCTGGAAATTCATTAGGTGCGATTTTGAGGTCCACATTGGAGCTAGGAAGTTCCAGGACGCATTAGGAGCTAGGACACGTTAGGAGCTAGGAAGTTCCAGGACGCGTTAGGAGCTAGGAAGTTCCAGGACGCGTTAGGAGCTAGGAAGTTCCAGGACGCGTTAGGAGCTAGGAAGTTCCAGGACGCGTTAGGAGCTAGGAAGTTCCAGGACGCGTTAGGAGCTAGGAAGTTCCAGGACGCGTTAGGAGCTAGGAAGTTCCAGGACGCGTTAGGAGCTAGGAAGTTCCACGACACGTTAGGAGCTAGGAAGTCCCAGGACGCGTTAGGAGCTAGGAAGTTCCAGGACGCATTAGGAGCTAGGAAGTTCCAGACGCGTTAGGAGCTAGGAAGTTTCAGGACGCGTTAGGAGCTAGGAGGTTCCAGGACGCGTTAGGAGCTAGGAATTTCCAGGACGCGTTAGGAGCTAGGAAGTTCCAGGACGCGTTAGGAGCTAGGAAGTTCCAGGGTGCGTTAGGAGCTAGGAAGTTCCAGGACGCGTTAGGAGCTAGGAAGTTCCAGGACGCGTTAGGAGCTAGGAATTTCCAGGACGCGTTAGGAGCTAGGAAGTTCCAGGGTGCGTTAGGAGCTAGGAAGTTCCAGGACGCGTTAGGAGCTAGGAAGTTCCAGGACGCGTTAGGAGCTAGGAAGTTCCAGGGTGCGTTAGGAGCTAGGAAGTTCCAGGACGCGTTAGGAGCTAGGAAGTTCCAGGACGCGTTAGGAGCTAGGAATTTCCAGGACGCGTCAGGAGCTAGGAAGTTTCAGGACGCGTTAGGAGCTAGGAAGTCCCAGGACGCGTTAGGAGCTAGGAAGTTCCAGGACACGTTAGGAGCTAGGAAGTTCCAGGACACGTTAGGAGCTAGGAAGTCCCAGGACGCGTTAGGAGCTAGGAAGTTCCAGGGTGCGTTAGGAGCTAGGAAGTTCCAGGGTGCGTTAGGAGCTAGGAAGTTCCAGGACGCGTTAGGAGCTAGGAAGTTCCAGGACGCGTTAGGAGCTAGGAAGTTCCAGGGTGCGTTAGGAGCTAGGAAGTTCCAGGACACGTTAGGAGCTAGGAAGTTCCAGGACGCGTTAGGAGCTAGGAATTTCCAGGACGCGTCAGGAGCTAGGAAGTTCCAGGACGCGTTAGGAGCTAGGAAGTTCCAGGACGCGTTAGGAGCTAGGAGGTTCCAAGATGTTGAGAGTTTGTAGAATAAAATTCATTGTAGGCTCACACTCGATTCATGGTTGATGAATTATGTCCGAAGTGGCCTTCCATTGATATCTACTACTCAGGTAACAGAAAGCGAGCACAAGAAATGATACAGGAAAGAAGGAAAAGGAGCGGCGGAGAAGCGGCCTTTAGGGAAAATAGTATGAATGAAGGATCCAGAGAGAGTGTGTGCGTGGAGAGCGCTGTTTTTGCTGTGTGTGGCTGTGCATGCGTGATTTGTCATAAGAATATCCTATGTTAGATATATATATATATATATATATATATATATATATATATATATGTTTTGGTTGAGAACAGGAGTCTTAGTTATCTGTGAGGAAAGATATTCTGTTCATTATGGCTAAAACTATGAGTCTCTGTTTGAAGAGAACGTTTCTGAAAGTGTTAAACTGATATGAGCCTCTTAGGAAGGACTTTGTTTAAAAAGGTATGAGTCTTCTTTAGAGGAGAACGTTTTCAAAATTGCTAACAACCTATGAGCTTCCTTTGGAGGACGTGAAAATAGATTTGGCTATAGTAAGATTAAGAAGTTTCAAAACTAGGTTTTGTGTTGCATGTTCTGTGTGAGTTTGTGCGTCTTGTCTCGTGCTGCTGTTCTACTGAGCTGTGGGTGTGATTTGGAGAGTTGTTCTCGCTGAGACATCACTCTGCTGACTGATCTGTGCATGTCCAAGAATTCTAGGAATTCAAGTTTTCACAGAAAGTTTAGCCACTCCCTGCCTGCACTGGGGTGCTGCAGCCTGTAGACCTGTGCTGTGAAGATGAGAAAGGGGGAGACTTGTCTTGCAGATGAGTGTGAGGTGCTGTAATTGCTTTGAGCTGCAGCTCCGCACAGGAGTTCAGGCTTTTTACGCCTCTGTCTGCACCGGGGGCTGTTAGGTGCAGAGGCAGAGAAGACTAGAAGGAGAAGGGGGGAGTCTTTGAGTGAAGCCCAGAAAAATCTTTGGTTACAGTTGTTTGACTATGTAACTATTGGACTGAAAGTCATTACATTTATAAATGAGTTATGTTGACCGATAAAAAGAAAATGTTATTATCTTGAAAGTAAATACAGGTATGTTTAAAAAAATAGGGAATATATATTGTAATTACTCAAATAGTCAACGACTGTATTTTCAAAAAGATGTGGTTAATTTTAGTTGATGATATAAATAATTAATCAATATGCAAGGTTGAATGAGTTTGTATGAAGCAAATATGTTCAACAAGACATTGAATCTTTAATCTTTCATTTATATCTGTACATGAGTACTAAAGAGGTAGTTGGAACTGAGATTGTCAGTTCCTGAGAATAATTGGTGTAGTTGCCGAAACCATTAAGGTAAAAGAAAAAGATAAAAGAAGAATGAAATAAAGACAAGAAAAAAAGAAAGAAAGGGATTAATAGCTGGCATAAGGGATTTGCTGGAACCCACATCAGTGATTGATCACCCTGGATTAAGAAAAGTCCAGCCTCTGTACCTCTATTGAAAGTAAGAGATGAGAGGACTGATGGATGGGCTTCAGGATTGTCACTTCTGCCATCCTAAAATGTTGGACCACTTGTTTTGAGTGGCGAGACATCTAAAAGGATTTTACTTTGAATAAACTACTTCAAAATTTGATAATGTTATAAGGTTTTTGACTTTGCTAAGGTTCTCCACTGTCACATGTGGTCACGTTATTGTGCCAAGGTAATGAGTGACATTTGTGAAGGTGGAAACAGAACGAATGAATCTGATTCCTTTGAAGAAACAGTGAGTTAATCCAGCCCTAATGAAACATCAGAGTTAATTCATATACTTTGTATATTAAATGGGTAACAACTGTTACAAAAGATAGTCAGGAAAGTTGAGAGAAGATGGTAAGTGTATGCTGTAGAAAGGGAAAAGAAAGTTGTATGAGACAATGGGAAGAAAGGGCATGACTTTAAGGGAAGTTAAGGGTACAAGAGTGTACTAAGTTGGTTAAAGACAGAAAGAGAGTGTTGTGAAAGTGACAGAAAGACAGAAAGAGATGAATGATAAAGAAAGAGATAAATGTACTTTTGAATTAGGATAATGGAGTTCATATTAATATTGTTGTTACAGAGACAACTGTAACATTTGGGATACAATCTAAAGGAAGGCAAACGTCTAGATGAGAATAGTAAAAAACTGCTATATCACAAGCACCGAACCTTAGGAGAAAGAGATAAATTATGTAATTTTCAGGAATGATTAATGGTAATTTCTAAGACAAATTGCTTTTAGATATTATTGTGATCTGATATACCATAAATAAATAAAAAAATGAATTAGGATTGGTGCAGAACAAACATATGTTTCCAGTTGAAATGATCAGCTGCTTAAATACTTAGTGGATTGGTAGAACTACGGAGATCATGTCCAGTTCAAAATGAGGGGACTTTTCTGTGTTGTTACTTTTAGTACTTGAAGTATATATTATGATATTTTTCTTACTTAGGTAATATTAATTTGATAGCAACATTTTGAATTAATGATGTTATAGGTTAGAATCAAGAAAACTAACATGAGTACATGCATCTAAATTAAGCCACTTGGTATGAAAAGCTTAACTTTTGTCAGTACCTGGTGATATATATATTCTGTTAATCTGTAATGACTTTCCTGTGACAGCTTCTAACAAGACTAGTGACAAATATGTTCCTTCAGCTGGTGTGTCAGGAAATGTTAAAGGAACATTTCACTGTTTTATTTTTGTGCTCTAATGACAGGCAACTTTTGAACAGGCTTCTATTATTTGAGTGCTGCCGAGATCATTCATTGGGAAGTGATCTCAGGTACAAATTTGAATTAGATTAATGTAAAGTTGTTACAAACAGCAGATTGAGAGCTGTTCTCAGAATTTGGTTTAAAAAAAAAAAAGCTTAGAACAATTGTGTGACTATTAGTAAAAACAGCCTGATATTAACATCAGTAGACTGCTCTTAGATGTAGTTTGTAAATGCACCTTTTATCTTTAACAACAAAGAAAGGCAAGGTGTATCACAACTGCCATTATGACCATATGGAGTGCATTAAAAAGTGGTGATGGTAATGGGGAAAAACAACAACAACAAACAAGAAAAGCTGTAATCAGAGATATATTTTAGTCAAATGAAAAGTTTTTTGCATTGGTTAACTTGTTGTTTACAGTGTACTAGACATCTGTTCGTGTCATTCTCTCTAAGTACAGATTCACGAACGAAAATCAGTTATTACAGCCCACTGATGGATCAGCATCTTTTGTCATTTATATAGAGATTTAGAACATTTTATTTGAATTTCACTATTCTGCATAAGTTGCAGTGGTGTTATTGAAGTCTGTAAATGTTAAAGGGTAAAATAATTTACAAAGACTCTAGAGTGAAGCTGTGCAAATCATTGAATCTTGATAGTGATTACAATTTTGGCTTATTAATTACAGGAAGAACTTAATGGAGAGGAACGATTGTTCTGCACATTACATTTGCAAGTAGACTTGGTTTGTCTTGTGTTCAGAATGAAAGTGTAAAAGATGTTAAATGTGAAGAGTTTAGGATCATTTTCACAGTTCAAGATGTTTACACTTATGTGTTGAGATGTTAGTTTAAGTAAAGAACATTTTAAGCTGTTTATGATATTTTAACTGATGGTTCTTGTTAAAAGTAAGACATTTGAGAATACTATGATCTCATCTACTGAAGACCCTTTAAGTGTGAGGATTACCAAGGATTCATTTATTAAGACTCAGACGAATAGCATGACAATTGACTATGATACTTTTGATAATAGTTGGACATAAACTGAGAAGACTGAAGATTAAAGGTGATTGCAGTCTTTATGTGTATAATTCCCAGCAGGAGGATCAAGGGGAATATGTGTGTACTTATTCAGAGCCGGAGTTTCAAATTGTTCCGTTTCAAAATCATTGGATAGCAGGTCATGTGACTCGTAGAGTGACGCTTATGAGGAAAGATTTAGAGCATGATGAAGTTCCTACAGTCACAAAGGAGTCCAGGAATAATATACTACAGTAATCACTTCGAGAGTAACTAATACACAGAGGACATTTGTCGCTTTGCCCTCAGAAATAATTGAGAGTGTCAATACATCGACTGAAGCAGCGACACCGTGTACGACTTTACCTCTTTACCGGTGGTTGGGATGTGTAGTGTCTTCTTATTAATCAAAGGGGGGAAATGAATGTGATTCATATTATACAATTCTTGATATTTGATTCATATTTTTCTTGATTCATATTTTTATTTTTAATTGATGTTTTAATTTTCATGTGTTGTTTTGCAAAAAGATACTGGTCAGTGTTGTCTTTTCTTCCAGAACATATGGACCAAACATGGACCAAACATGGACCAAACATGGACCAAACATGGACAATAACAATGGACTGGGGACTGAGAACTCTGAACTAGGACGGTGTGGAAGCGTTCAGATTTCATCACACCAATACTGCATTGATAATCAACACTGCTGAGAAGCTGCGGTGTGGTGGACTACATTCCTGTGTTTGTCTGATATATATACATGTCCCTGTGTGTGTCTGTCCCTGTGTGTGTCTGTCCCTGTGTGTGTCTGTACCTGTGTGTGTCTGTCCCTGTGTGTGTCTGTCCCTGTGTGTGTCTGTCCCTGTGTGTGTCTGTACCTGTGTGTGTCTGTCCCTGTGTGTGTCTGTACCTGTGTGTGTCTGTCCCTGTGTGTGTCTGTACCTGTGTGTGTCTGTCCCTGTGTGTGTCTGTACCTGTGTGTGTCTGTCCCTGTGTGTGTCTGTACCTGTGTGTGTGTCTGTACCTGTGTGTGTCTGTACCTGTGTGTGTCTGTACCTGTGTGTGTCTGTCCCTGTGTGTGTCTGTACCTGTGTGTGTGTCTGTACCTGTGTGTGTCTGTACCTGAGGCTGCTGGAGGCGTGGCTCTGGATCTGGGTCAAGGGGCGTGGCCATTCACTCTGACTGATTCACTCAGCTGCAGCTCATTCCAGTCATCACCCCTTCAGTATATCCACCCGGGCTGTTCACATCTCCAGCGCCAGATTGTTAATACTACTCAGTTGGTAACATTGGCTCTGTGTTGCTGTCTAGTGATTCAGTTGATTCCCAGCTCAATCCTAACTGTTTGCTCTCCTGTCTCAGACTCACTCCTACTCAGCAGCTCCCTTCAATCTTCTAAGGATCCGCTTCACTGCCTCCCTGCCGTGACCAGTCCCGCCTGTTGCTCGGCCACCAGCTGCTTATTTCATCCACCCTTCACAGCCCACCTGGATCATCTCTGGTCTCCGCTTCTCATATCTGGACATTACTCCTCCAATCTACCAGCTCCCAAGACCCAGTTCAGCCTGGACTTCTGTCTGCCTGCCTGCCTCACGTATTGTACCAAACTGAAGCTACAATTCCCTGAACATCCCCTCTTCGCACAAATCTGTGTGTGTGTGTGTGTGTGTGTGTGTGTGTGTGTGTGTGTGTGTGTGTGTGTGTGTGTGTGTGTGTGTGTGTGTGTGTGTGTGTGTGTGTGTGTGTGTGTGTGTGTGTGTGTGTGTGTGTGTGTGTGTGTGTGTGTGTGTGTGTGTGTGTGTGTGTGTGTGTGTGTGTGTGTGTGTGTGTGTGTGTGTGTGTGTGTGTGTGTGTGTGTGTGTGTGTGTGTGTGTGTGTGTGTGTGTGTGTGTGTGTGTGTGTGTGTGTGTGTGTGTGTGTGTGTGTGTGTGTGTGTGTGTGTGTGTGTGTGTGTGTGTGTGTGTGTGTGTGTGTGTGTGTGTGTGTGTGTGTGTGTACTTTTAATACATGAAACCAATAACTCCATATTTGATAGTTCAAAGGTTTTAATGTCTGACATGGATGTTAATCTGGTGAGTCTGATTAATATCTATTAGAACAAATACCAACACACATATATACATACATTTAATATACACAACATATTTTAATCATGCAATACAGACACACACACCCACAGACCTTTGACCTCCTGTGTCTCCCTCTGAATGACATGTATCCTGCTGTGTATCCTGCAGAGTGGCGCTGTTGCTCAGATATGAATGTTATTGAGCTATATAGATAGATAGAGAAATATGGATAGGTAGATAGAGATATATATATATATATATATATATATATATATATAGAGAGAGAGAGAGAGAGAGAGAGAGAGAGAGAGAGAGAGAGAGAGAGAGAGAGAGAGAGAGAGAGAGAGAGAGAGAGAGAGAGAGAGAGAGAGAGAGAGAGAGAGAGAGAGAGAGAGAGAGAGAGAGAGAGAGAGAGAGAGAGAGAGAGGTTCTTTATTGATCCCCAAGGGGAAATCCAAGGTCCCAGTAGCTTAAAGACATCACACACAACAGACATCATAAACAGGATGATACAATAACAAGTCCTCATGAATAATATGGACAGTTAAAGATACTAAATAAAAAAATACTCATTCAGTCTGCATGGTAAGGTGTGTGTCAGGGTGGTGGAGCAAATAAGTCCAATATAGTGTAAGGAGAAAGTCTAGAGACCAGCGTTAAATATGGACAATATACGGAAATAATGTAGACATAGTCATATGAAAACTATAGCAGTGCAAGGATACAGTTTAAGAGTTAAACATGGGCATTATAAGGGGATATATAGCAACATATGAACATATATATTGAATAAAGAAGTTTTGGATTCTAAACGCTAGCATTTTAGCTTGTTATGTAGTGAATCAGACGCTGCAGCTCTTCAGAAAGACTCTGTTAAAAAGCTTTTCGCAGGTCAGGGGGTTACGGTTACGCTACTTGGCTGAAATAACTATTTCAGAAGGCGGTACATTACTGAAAGATAGTTTCAGAAACGCTTTTAACAACAGCTGTGTGTAGCTGTTGTTTCCCCTCCTGACCTCCCGGGGGAGACGTCTTTTCATTTTAGACTTTTAATCTGAAAAGCTCGGACTTGGAAGAAACCGGAAGTCTCGTTGCTCCGCTGTGATCTCGGTCAGGCGGCGGGATATCTGCAAGGGGGTCAGCTTTTCCTCGACTCAACTTAAAAGGTCACAGTTTTCTTGTCTTCTTAACACTTGTGGCAGATGGCAGGGCTTTACTGGGAACCCAGTTCAGGCTCGCAGAGCTGATCTCTTTTTGGAAACATGTTGACTGGAGAAACTGAAAGAGGAACAAGTAACCATATCAACATGTCAGGGTGTCGCACAAACAACACTTGGTTATTAACACACAAAATAATGAATAAATGTCCCTTTTTCACAGAGAGACTGAACTAGATTTAGTTGAGCATCTTTGTTATGGCGCCATCAATATATTTGCCTAACACAAACTTGACAGCTTGAGGGAGAGATTCGTGCCTCTTGCACCCCGTTTCTACAAGATCAGACCTGAGTGATCAGATCACAAGAGGACAGGTCTAAGTACAGCTGAAAACCCCCCGTGAGAATGGGCCCAACCCGTTCTCACTCCAAACTCGTAAAATATGGACGTGTGGGCAGTGGCTGTCAGCGTCAGATACGACGCAAAAATCGCCCTTCAGCGTGTGTGTAGAACGCACCGGGCAGAGCAGCAGCTACACGGCGTTTGAAGATAACGTAGTATTAAGAGCGACTACGGTAGTGAGTAGTATGGAAGGCCGAAATTCTCCATAGGGAGGTTGGATGGGGGGGTGGATGGGTCAAACAAACCAGGACTTTGTGTGCCGCGTGTCACGTTTCCTAAACCCAACTGTCCCGTTCTTTGACCCAAGCCGGTTACCTCCAGGATCTGTGCTAAGCAGGGCTAGATGGAGCCGGTTACCTCCAGGATCTGTGCTAAGCAGGGCTAGATGGAGCCGGTTACCTCCAGGATCTGTGCTAAGCAGGGCTAGATGGAGCCAGTTACCTCCAGGATCTGTGCTAAGCTAGGCTAGATGGAGCCAGTTACCTCCAGGATCTGTGCTAAGCTAGGCTAGATGGAGCCGGTTACCTCCAGGATCTGTGCTAAGCTAGGCTAGATGGAGCCGGTTACCTCCAGGATCTGTGCTAAGCAGGGCTAGATGGAGCCGGTTACCTCCAGGATCTGTGCTAAGATAGGCTAGATGGAGCCGGTTACCTCCAGGATCTGTGCTAAGCAGGGCTAGATGGAGCCGGTTACCTCCAGGATCTGTGCTAAGGTAGGCTAGATGGAGCCGGTTACCTCCAGGATCTGTGCTAAGAGGGCTAGATGGAGCCGGTTACC
Source organism: Zingel zingel (assembly GCA_023566125.1). Taxonomy (NCBI): domain Eukaryota; kingdom Metazoa; phylum Chordata; class Actinopteri; order Perciformes; family Percidae; genus Zingel; species Zingel zingel. The sequence goes on from CM042336.1 coordinate 24,898,656, forward strand.
TCCAGGATCTGTGCTAAGCAGGGCTAGATGGAGCCGGTTACCTCCAGGATCTGTGCTAAGGTAGGCTAGATGGAGCCGGTTACCTCCAGGATCTGTGCTAAGATAGGCTAGATGGAGCCGGTTACCTCTAGGATCTGTGCTAAGCAGGGCTAGATGGAGCCGATTACCTCCAGGATCTGTGCTAAGCTAGGCTAGATGGAGCCGGTTACCTCCAGGATCTGTGCTAAGCTAGGCTAGATGGAGCCGGTTACCTCCAGGATCTGTGCTAAGCTAGGCTAGATGGAGCCGGTTACCTCCAGGATCTGTGCTAAGCTAGGCTAGATGGAGCCGGTTACCTCCAGGATCTGTGCTAAGCTAGGCTAGATGGAGCCGGTTACCTCCAGGATCTGTGCTAAGCAGGGCTAGATGGAGCCGGTTACCTCCAGGATCTGTGCTAAGCAGGGCTAGATGGAGCCGGTTACCTCCAGGATCTGTGCTAAGGTAGGCTAGATGGAGCCGGTTACCTCCAGGATCTGTGCTAAGAGGGCTAGATGGAGCCGGTTACCTCCAGGATCTGTGCTAAGATAGGCTAGATGGAGCCGGTTACCTCCAGGATCTGTGCTAAGCAGGGCTAGATGGAGCCGGTTACCTCCAGGATCTGTGCTAAGCAGGGCTAGATGGAGCCGGTTACCTCCAGGATCTGTGCTAAGCTAGGCTAGATGGAGACTGTTACCTCCAGGATCTGTGCTAAGCTAGGATAGATGGAGCCGGTTACCTCCAGGATCTGTGCTAAGCTAGACTAGATGGAGCCGGTTACCTCCAGGATCTGTGCTAAGCTAGGCTAGATGGAGCCGGTTACCTCCAGGATCTGTGCTAAGCTAGGCTAGATAGAGCCGGTTACCTCCAGGATCTTTGCTAAGCTAGGATAGATGGAGCCGGTTACCTCCAGGATCTGTGCTAAGCTAGACTAGATGGAGCCGGTTACCTCCAGGATCTGTGCTAAGCTAGACTAGATGGAGCCAGTTACCTCCAGGATCTGTGCTAAGGTAGGCTAGCGGTGGGTGCGTCAGACAGAGTTACGACACGCACGGAGATAAGAAGGGTATGTCTGGACTTATCTAACTCTGGGGGATACGGGGAATGAGACAAAGTCCCAATAAGTCGGCATGTTCCTTTAACAACGGCATTTTACTGTTTACATGAACATATTCCCTTACTTTAGATGTATTCTAAGTGATTATAACATACAGAGGTATGTAAATCTGCAAATTTATAGTTTATATATATTTTTTGTCCTGTGTCCTGCAGTGAAGCGTGTGCAGACCCCCACTCAGCTGAAGGGTTGCTATGAGAAACAGGAAACTGGACGACCACAGAGACCACAGAGCTGTTAGAGCTGTTAGAGCTGTTAGAGCTGTTAACATTGATTTAGTTTTTAAAATATTTTATAAAATGCTCTTTTCCCCAAACGTCCTCTCAAGACTTTAGAACACACACCGTCCCTCAGAGTCTTCTGAAAATCAATAAAAACATCTTTACCTCTTCTCCGTCTGATTGGCTGCTGCAGGTTACGTGATATTGTGACATCACTGTATGTGACGTCATCACCTCCAACTTCTACTTCAGCAGCTGAAATAAACCAAAGTTAACATCAATTTCAATCATTTTAATCATTAAAGAGACATCCGTAAAGATGGAAAGATGAGGAAGATCATGTGATCTGATCAAAAGCTCCGGAGCATGCTAAAGGGCCCTCGTGGTGAGGACGGTTAGTCAACAACAGAATAGTGATTCATGAGAATCATAAGAGACGTTTGACTTGAAGAAACAGCTGTTTGAACACTTCACTCCAATTCTGAAACTGAAAATATCAACAGAACATTTTGATAATCTGAACTGCAGCGCAATATGAGTCTAATTGAGACTAACCTTTAGGTTTCCTACGGATGCATCGGACAACCAGGAGAACCCCCAAGGGAACCAGGAGAACCAGGGGAACCAGGGGAACCAGGAGAACCCACAAGGGAACCAGGACAACCAGGAGAACCAGCACGGACCACAACCCAGGGGGAGGAGGAGTCGTGGGTTTCTCTAAAATGAACAAAAAATATTTAATTCAAAGCAAAGAAATCAAAGTAAGTAGATAACACGTTCAGCTATTTCATTGTTCCTCCTTTTTATGTGAAGCTTTAGACTTTTAACTTCCATGTTGTGTGTCAGCGGCTGGGATGAGGATCAGCACCTCTAAATCGGAGGCCATGGTTCTCAGCAGGAAACCGATGGAGTGCCTTCTCCAGGTAGGGAATGAGTCCTTACCCCAAGTGAAGGAGTTCAAGTACCTTGGGGTCTTATTCGCGAGTGAGGGGACAATGGAGCGGGAGATTGGCCGGAGAATCGGCGCAGCGGGTGCGGTATTACAGTCAATTTATCGCACCGTTGTGAGAGCTGAGCCAGAAGGCAAAGCTCTCGATCTACCGGTCAGTTTTCCTTCCTACCCTCACCTATGGTCATGAAGGCTGGGTCATGACCGAAAGAACAAGATCCAGGGTACAAGCGGCCGAAATGGGTTTCCTCAGGAGGGTGGCTGGCGTCTCCCTTAGAGATAGGGTGAGAAGCTCAGTCATCCGTGAGGAGCTCGGAGTAGAGCCGCTGCTCCTTCGCGTTGAAAGGAGCCAGTTGAGGTGGTTCGGGCATCTGGTAAGGATGCCCCCTGGGCGCCTCCCTAGGGAGGTGTTCCAGGCACGTCCAGCTGGGAGGAGGCCTCGGGGAAGACCCAGGACTAGGTGGAGGGACGTCCAGCTGGGAGGAGGCCTCGGGGAAGACCCAGGACTAGGTGGAGGGATTATATCTCCAACCTCGCCTGGGAACGCCTCGGGATCCCCCAGTCGGAGCTGGTTAATGTGGCTCGGGAAAGGGAAGTTTGGGGTCCCCTGCTGGAGCTGCTACCCCCGCGACCCGATACCGGATAAGCGGACGAAGATGGATGGATGGATGGATGGATGTTGTGTGTCATGTTTGTGATTGAGTGAATTCCCTTGGTCTAGTTAGAGGAAGAGATACCTGATATCAGACGGTGTGTTAGGCTGCTTCCACACCGTGGTAACCCAACCCTGGAGCGTTTTGGTCAGAAACCCTAACACCCCAGCCCCCCTAACCCTAACTTTCACACCTGAGCAGTTTGCTCCGTTTTCGTTGAACCTTGGAGCGTTTCCTTGGATAGTCCCGTTGGTTTGGGGTGGTGTGAAAGCTAATTCAGACTCTAGTGCAGACCAAATAACAGAACTCTGGTCGCTTGAATACGGAGGTCTCTGTTTTTACCAAGTGCTCAAGATCTGGGTCTACTAACCGTCCTCACCACGAGGGCCCTTTAGCATGCTCCGGAGCTTTTGATCAGATCACATGATCTTCCTCATCTTTCCATCTTTACGGATGTCTCTTTAATGGATAAACTGATTGAAATTGATGTTAACTTTGGTTTATTTCAGCTGCTGAAGTAGAAGCTGGAGATGATGACGTCGAATTACTACTGACCCGATTGTCTTGTTACTTAATGATGACTCTAAATTACATCTGCTTGGGAGACAGAAGAAAGTTTGGCTAGCCGGCTCGACCGCAACCAAGAAACTGATAGCTCAGCGCTGGCTCCCCCCCCCCCCACTCGCTGTGTATGAAACAGTGGTTGGCGTATTTACTAGACATAGTTATGCTTGAGCTCTCTACAGCAAGGATTAACAAAGCCAAGTCATCGGCTACAGACCTATGGAGAAACACAGCAGCACAGGTATCAGTCCTAATGACCTGAGAATCACAAGAACTAGAGGAGAGGGACCAGGCAAGGTGGGACTTCTGATTATTAGTTTGTTGTTCTTTCCTCGAGACCGCAGAGGGTGGGGGTGGGAGAGGGTTGTTATTCTTCAATAATTCAATAAAAAAATGCTCTTAAAAATAAAAAAAAACACAGAGACTCACTCACCTGTGTCTGTAACCTGCAGACGGAGGATTCTGATTGGCTCAGAGTCAAGGATGCTTCTCTTTCTACGTGTTGAACCACCTGGTTCAACTCGACACTCGTATGTTCCAGCGTCGATGCTGCTCACATTCTTCAGAGTTAAAGACACGTCTCCGTCCTTCAGCTCTCTGTCCTTCAGGTCCACCCTGTCCTTAAAGGATGGATGCTGGTGGGTTGGATCCAGGTGTCCATCTCTGTAGAAGAGGACGTACTCTGGCTCCAGGTCAGGTCTGGTCCACTCTACAGCTCTGATGGAGGAATCAGCAGCCTGGCATGGCAGAATGGCATCATCTCCAGGGTGCACTGTTACCACAGTCAGGTCTGAAAAACAATAACAAACTACTCTTAATAATAATAAGTCATGTTGTTTCAACAGTTGTCTACAGGTGTGTCCCTGCAGAAGGTCTCTGTAGAGTCTCACCTGATGGAGACGTTCACTGATCTGTCACAACTGTAACGTGTGTACTATTTGGCAGCCTGAAAACTGGTATTAACTTCTGTTGTCTTCGTTTCAACCTTGAAAAAAAGACTTTTTTTTTCTGACATTTGTGACGCCTTTTTTTCAATTTGTTTTTGCTTTTTCCAACGTTTTAAATTTTTAAATTTTTCTTCTACACATTCTCAGCGCTTATTTCTACGTCCAATATTTTCAGATATAAAACTAACATTTTAAACGGGCCAATGTGACCCGAAGTCAACACAAGGGTTAAAGGCTGTAGAAAGAATGGGGAACGGAAAGAGATCACTGATGCAGTCAACAGTGTTGCCGTGGTAAATCAGACTCCAGCTGAAATGTATTTAATGTCTACATCCTTGACATATGTAAGCTATAGTCCTAATAGTAATATACAGGCTGATATTGCAATCTATTAGGCCTACATCACGTGTGTCAAACTCAAGGCCCGCGGGCCAAATCTGGCCCCTGACTGGCCCCAAATTCTGATCCGGCCCGCCTATCAATCTAGGTTCACAATATATTTTGGCCCACCTGGTTGTGCGCCAAACCAAAAACACGGGAAACTGTTTTTCAACTTACGTGACACTCAAAGCAGAATTTGGCAAATTTGCCGACTTTGAGACTCAGAAATTCCCCCAGAACCAGAACCAGAAGCAGAAGCAGAGAGTTTTCATACTCAGGCTGTGAAAGAGGTCTGAACTTAGTCACTTATGTATATTGTGGTTGAATATTCTATAATGTTTTTAAAATTGTTATTATTGACAGGTGCTGAGAGTGCTAAGGCACATAGTATTTCATTGCTGTGGTACTTCGTACTAATACACATATGACAATATGTTGATCGGATGAACAATAGAATGGATGTTTAAATCAGAGCAGCCATTCGTGTAGACCAAACTAATGTAATCTTTCGGCCCCCTTACCCTGAACGGCCTTGCCAAGGCCGTTTCTTGGAACAAACAGTCACCCTGTTGGGGCTCTGCAAGCGAGACGCTCTGGTTCCTCCCCCGTCTTCCCCACTGCCTGCTGATTGGCGTATCGGTCCTGGACTGTTCAGGGGTGTCTCCATGGCAACATGCTGTGTTATCGCTATGACATTCTGCGGACTGAGACACTAGTGGGGCTGCCGGGCTGTGCGTTTCTCAGCAGGTCAAACCCCCCCACCCCATCCTATACCCCCAGTCCCACGCCTTCGCCACTAAATGTGCAACTGTACATTTATGTTGTGTTATGTTATGTTGTGTTATGTTATGTTGTGTTATGTTATGTTGTGTTATGTTATGTTGTGTTATGTTATGTTGTGTTATGTTATGTTATGTTGTGTTATGTATGTAGCAGTGCAAATGTACTGTCTGTGTGCTTACGTGCTGAGGTGTTGTTCCTGTTCCCACACTGTTCTTATCTTTATGAGGATAGTCTGAGAGCTGCTTCCCCCTCCCCCCCCCCTCTCCTCATGTCTTGCTGTATCTGTCCCTGTGGGAGTTAAGAGAGAGCTGGGATGGCGCCGCATATGGCGACTCGGTGTCTCTGTGCGTGTTGCTTTAAGGTGACATGCACTTACGACACCAAGACAAATTCCTTGTGTGTGTAAACGTACATGGCAATAAAGCTTTTTCTGATTCTGATTCTGATTCTGATAACCTTGAACTGAAGTGAAAGAGCTTGTTGTGAGTCAGCTGTGTGCTAGCATACTTAGAAAATGTAATCATCGTTAAGCTTGATTTGCTAAATTCTAGGACGGCTCTGGAAACTTTTTTGCTGACTTTTTCAGGGCTTTATGGGGACCAAGCTGTCAGTGAGGAGACTGTATGAGACGCGCAATCATTGAGTCAAAGATATTTGACTTTTTCGATGAAATCAAAGCATGTCAATAATCTCTACATGTCTGGCCCTTGATGTGATTCTCTTTGTCCAGCGTGGCCCGTAGTGAGATCGAGTTCGACACTCCTGGCCGACATGGTGTCCCTATATTTAAATAAACACACAGCAGCAGAGTGTATGCAGCGTCTTTTATTTTACTCATGAGTCAGAACGAGGCAACAGCTGTGAGGGAGAGCACGTGTCCTCGATCACAACACAGCACGTCACAGACAGGCTGGTTTAACATCTAGTAGCTATACTGGATATTTATTCCAGATATCAGTAATTCTGCTTAGTCAAAAAGAACATATCGTCATTCTTCGTTTCTGGAGAGGAAGAATGACGTTTTAGATATCTGAAATGATCATCGATCAAAACATTGTAATTACTTATTTTTTACTTTTATCTAAGAACATTTTTCAAGTGTTAATTATCGAGTCATTTTGTTTTACTTGAGGAAAGTTTATTGAAAGTAAGAAGTACTTTAAGTGTAAGGTAACTTGTCTTCCAGTTCTTTTACAGGAGTAAATATTCTGTAAATGTTGAGATGATCTGAAGTGATTCTCTCTCTGTCTGACTCTCTGGGACCAACTCATCATGGAGACCCTAGAGGAGCTGCAGCTACAACCTGATACTCAGAAATACTCTCTGAGAGAGACTACCTCACCTGGAACCTGCAGATCGACGGTTCTGATGGTTCTGATTAGGTCAGTATCACCGGTTTTAACTCCACACTCGTATGTTCCAGCGTCAATGCTTCTCACATTCCTCAGCGTTAAAGACACGTCTCCGTCCTTCAGCTCTCTGTCCTTCAGGTCCACCCTGCCCTTAAAGGATGGATTCTGGTCGTCTGTCTCCAGGTGTCCATCACTGTAGAAGAGGACGATATCTGGCTCCAGGTCAGGTCTGCTCCACTCTACAGCTCTGATGGAGGAATCAGCAGCCTGGCATGGCAGAGTGACATCATCTCCAGGGTGCACTGTTACCTCAATCAGGTCTGAAAAACAATAATAAATAATATTAATCAATAAAAGTCATGGTATTTCTAAAGATCTCCATCAGGTGTAACACTGCAGAAGGGATGTTAATTATCAGAGATATCACAGGACTTCATTACCACGAGGTCAACTCATGAAGAAGCTCCTCCCTGAGATACGTGTTAACGTGACTCATCAATAGTTCAGGTCTAATCCTTCAGTAAATATTGTTTAATATTATATCTGATCTCTTTCATAGTCAGTGTCTCTCACCCCTGAAAACCATTTCATGTTTCTGAGTTAAATCTACTCTCAAAAAAATGTAACTACAGGACACACACACACACACACAGACACACACACACACACACCTTTCATAAGCTGAGACAACACCATGTGGCTAAGGTTCCTACTCTGCAACTGAGAGCAGAAGTACAAACTGTGTACGGTAGAGTGGTTAACCCAGCCAGCACTACCTCCAGCACCGGGAGATAACGGTGCTAACGGCAGTAACGGCGGGGGAACAGACCGCATCGCCCCGGTCCTCCGAGTCTGGCTGGCCGCGGTGTTGTGTTGACATCCTCCCCCTTCAGCGTTTAACTGCTCAACTAGCTATAGCTAGCTGCCACACATCGCATTCACAAACTGCAGCTATTTCACCAGAATGATATGAATAAACATTACTAACGTTGTCCATCAGTCTTTTCACAACAACAGCTGATATTTACCAGAAGCTGCTTCCGACAGAAGGATCACCAGGAGCAGAAATGGAGCCATGAGAGCTGAGAGAGATCTGCTGCTGTGTCTTCCTCCATCTCTTGATGCGTCAATAATGTCCCCCATACTGTCCTAGGGCGGGGTTGGTAGTCAGTCTGGTGTCCATTATGCAATTCAGTTTATTAGAAATGATACACGTGTTATTACAAGTTATTTACCTCATTGGTATAAATGGGGTTGATAAATAAAGACACCTGTCACTGTAACAACACCGCTATACATCCTCCAAAACTATTACACAGTTATTTAACACAAACTTAAGTTATAATGTTCGAGGATGCTGTTGTATAAGACTTCATTCTAGCTGTACCTAATAAACTGGCAACCCGGTCGCCTATTGTAATTGTAACCCCTCTACAAAATAACACTGCCGAGAATGTAAGGCGGTTGCATTCTTTCAGCCAATCAGGGCGCTTGCATTCTTTCAGCCAATCAGGGCAAGCGAAAGCGATGTGAACGAGCTTTTCTCCTGAAGGCGAAGCAGCGGCTCTACTCTGAGCTCCTCACGGATGACTGAGCTTCTCACCCTATCTCTAAGGGAGACGCCAGCCACCCTCCTGAGGAATCCCATTTCGGCCGCTTGTACCCTGGATCTTGTTCTTTCGGTCATGACCCAGCCTTCATGACCATAGGTGAGGGTAGGAAAGAAAACTGACCGGTAGATTGAGAGCTTTGCCTTCTGGCTCAGCTCTCTTTTCGTCACAACGGTGCAAGAAATTGACTGTAATACCGTACCCGCTGCGCCGATTCTCCGGCCAATCTCCCGCTCCATTTTCCCCTCACTCGCGAACAAGACCCCAAGGTACTTGAACTCCTTCACTTGGGGTAAGGACTCATTCCAAACCTGGAGAAGGCACTCCATCGGTTTCCTGCTGAGAACCATGGCCTCCGATTTAGAGGTGCTGATCCTCATCCCAGCCGCTTCACACTCGGCTGCGAACCGATCCAGTGAGTGCTGAAGGTCATAGGCCGATGATGCCATCAGGACCACATCATCTGCAAAAAGCAGCGATGAGATCCCCAGCCCACCGAACTGCAACCCCTCTCCACCCCGACTACGCCTCGATATCCTGTCCATAAATACTACAAACAGGATTGGTGACAAAGCGCAGCCCTGGCGGAGGCCAACTCTCACCTGAAACGAGTCCGACTTACTGCCGAGAACCCGGACACAGCTCTCGCTTTGGTCGTACAGAGATTGGATGGCCCTGAGAAGGGACCCCCTCACCCCATACTCCCGCAGCACCTCCCACAGTATCTCCCGGGGTACCCGGTCATACGCCTTCTCCAGATCCACAAAGCACATGTAGACCGGTTAGGCATACTCCCAGGCTCCCTCCAGGATCCTTGCGAGAGTAAAGAGCCGGTCCGTTGTTCCACGACCAGGACGGAATCCGCATTGTTCCTCTTCAACCTGAGGTTCGACTATCGACCGAGCCCTCCTTTCCAGCACCTTGGAGTAGACTTTACCGGGGAGGCTCAGAAGTGTGATACCCCTGTAATTGGCACACACCCTCTGGTCCCCCTTTTTAAAAAGGGGAACCACCACCCCGGTCTGCCACTCCTTAGGCACCGTCCCAGACTTCCACGCAATGTTGAAGAGGCGTGTCAACCAAGACAACCCCTCCACACCCAGAGCTTTAAGCATTTCCAGACGGATCTCATCAATCCTTGGGGCTTTGCCACTGTGGAGTTGTTTAACTACCTCAGCAACTTCCACCAGGGAAATTGACGACAATCCCCCATCATCCTCCAGCTCTGCCTCTACCATAGAGGGCGTATTAGTTGGATTTAGGAGTTCCTCAAAGTGCTCCTTCCACCGCCCTATTACCTCCTCAGTTGAGGTCAACAGCGTCCCATCCTTACTGTACACAGCTTGGATGGTTCCCCGCTTCCCCCTCCTGAGGTGGCGAATGGTTTTCCAGAAGCACCTTGGTGCCGACCGAAAGTCCTTCTCCATGTCTTCTCCGAACTTCTCCCACACCCACTGCTTTGCCTCTTTCACGGCAGAGGCTGCAGCCCTTCGGGCCCTTCGGTACCTTGCAACTGCCTCCGGAGTCCTCCGGGATAACATATCCCGGAAAGACTCCTTCTTCAGTCGGACAGCTTCCCTGACCACCGGTGTCCACCACGGTGTTCGTGGGTTACCGCCCCTTGAGGCACCTAAGACCCTAAGACCACAGCTCTTCGCCGCAGTTTCAGCAATGGAAACTTTGAACATTGTCCACTCGGGTTCAATGCCCCCAGCCTCCACAGGGATGCACGAAAAGCTCCGCCGGAGGTGTGAGTTGAAAGTCTGTCGGACAGGGGCCTCCTCCAGACGTTCCCAATTTACCCGCACTACCCGTTTGGGCTTACCAGGTCTGTCCAGAGTCTACCCCCACCCCCTGACCCAACTCACCACCAGATGGTGATCGGTTGACAGCTCCGCCCCTCTCTTCACCCGAGTGTCCAAAACATACGATCAACTCAGATCAGATGAAACGATTATTAAATCGATCATTGACCTTTGGCCTAGGGTGATCTGGTACCAGGTACACTTATGAGCACCCCTATGTTCGAACATGGTGTTCGTTATAGACAATGCATGACTAGCACAGAAGTCCAACAACAAACAACCACTCTGGTTTAGATCAGGGAGGCCGTTCCTCCCAATCACGCCTCTCCATGTGTCTCCATCATTGCCCACGTGCGCGTTGAAGTCCCCCAGCAGAACGATGGAGTCTCCCACTGGAGCCCCATAAAGGACTCCACTCAAGGTCTCCAAGAAGGCCGAATACTCTGAACTCTTGTTTGGTGCATATGCACAAACAAGAGTCTTTGTGCATATTTTGTTTCCCCCCCCCCACTAGCCGCAGGCGTAGGGAGGCGACCCTCTCGTCCACCGGGGTAAACTCCAACGTAGCGGCGCTCAACCGGTGGCTTGTGAGTATCCCCACACCCGCCCGGCGCCTCACACCCTGGGCAACTCCGGAGAAGAAAAGAGTCCAACCCCTATCCAGGAGTACGGTTCCAGAACCGAGACTGTGCATAGAGGTAAGCCCCACCAGATCTAACCGGTAGCGCTCCACCTCTCGCACCAGTTCCGGCTCCTTCCCCCACAGAGAGGTGACATTCCACGTCCCCAGAGCCAGCGTCTGCTGCCCGGGTCTGGTCCGTCGAGGCCCCTGACCTTCACTGCCACCCGTGTGACAACGCACCCGACCCCAGCGGTTCCTCCCACAGGTGGTGGGCCCATGGGCTGGAGAGATGGATGCCACGTAGCTTTTTCGGGCTGTGCCCGACCGGGCTCCGTGGCAAACCCGGCCACCAGACGCTCGCCAACTTGCCCTCCGTCTGGGCCTGGCTCCAGACGGGGGCCCCGGGCTTCCTCCGGGCAGGGTCACTCCATCTCTACCTCGATCACTCATAGGGTTTGTGAACCATTCTTTGTCTGGCCCCTCACCTGAGACCACTTTGCCTTGGGAGACCCTACCAGGAGCACAAAGCTCCAGACAACACAGCTGTCAGGTTCATAGGGACACACAAACCTCTCCACCACGATAAGGTGATGGTTCCCGGAGAGGCAGTTGTTAAACTTCCAGTTCATAATCTATAATTTGTTAGTAAAGATAGCATGCTAACTAAGATAGCTAGCTAAGATAGTTATTGTACAAGGCTAAAGGTAAGTATCATTAGCATGTATAAATGGTATAATATTAATGGTTAACCTTGCAATTAAAATATGTCTAATGTAAACATTGCAAACATTGCAAAGGACTTTATGTGACTAAATTAGCGAGCTAAGCTAGCACTACCTTGGTCAGAATGGGTAGCTAGCCAAAATCATTAAAGTCCTTTGCAATGTTTACATTCAACATTTAATTTGCTTCAATCAGAAAACTGCTTCTGAAGTCAACAGCAGAAGATTTTTATAAAAAAAAGTTATGTCAGAGATTATATCAAATATTCATGTTTAATTTAATTTGAAACCATTTTGAGTATGCCAACCATGAGCTACTTGATTGCTAGCACTCTGCAATGTTATACTGATAGCATGAATTAAGTAGCCTAATGAGTAAATTAATTATTATCTTTATTACCCCAAGTTTCTATGAGCTTTGTAGGAATTTCTGCCTTCAGTTAGCCTATTTAATGTTTTTTCCTAACCATGAACACAAATTGTCTGGACTCTGATGGTTTCTCCTCCCTTTCACAAACGCGTTTTAAAAATCTAATTATTTGAAAATGCAATAGGCTGACATAATGTAATGTCATGTAATTTATGCACAATGTAAAAACAATGTTTGCAAGCTGTGGCCTCAAAGATTATGTGACTTATTAGATCTGATTAGATTTTGTAGCTCAAGTTGTGTTTAGCACATAACTGTTTTTAAATGCTCCTGTTTGAGATGTTGTGTTAGGCATTTCATTTTCTCAATGGGAAACATGTGTCCAGACCAGGCTAGCAGGCCGTCAGACACCTTTCTGGTGTGGAAAGACACAGAACAATCCACGCAGCTGACACGCAACAGAAAATCCACGCTCACGCCACGCAGCCAGTGTGTAGCCTAACGGGCCTTATTCAATTCACAACGATAGTTTGTCTTTTGATGGCGATACAGGTTAACAACGTTAACCAAAGAATAACACATTGAGGATAGGCCTACAACCAATAGGCCTACCACTAAACAGACAATATACACCCATAACCCCCATAGACAAAGACACGTAGCCTACTGGTCATATATATATACACACACTATACACATCTATGGCCTACTGGTCTAGAATCATTGATATAAGAGATATTCAGACGAGCCTCACCGCGTCCGCGCACCTTCACACAAACAAACGGTCACACACTTCATACCCAACCCGTGTTCACAGTTCACACAACACACCAGTTTAACTAACATTATACACATAACAGGAACACACATACCATTAATGAAGCCTGATGTCCGAGAGGAAGCAACCGCCTCATCCTGCCCGGGTAATCCCCCCCACCACACCGTCGTTTACTGGTCCTAAATGGCGGCGACAACCCCTGCTCCAGATATATCAGGCTCGGTGGAGAGGAGCTGTGCCTCGCCTGTAAAGTAGAAGAGGGGTGGGGGGGGGGGGGGTGACAACAATCCGCTCTCAGTCACCAGCCGTTACCAGCAGCTTTCAGGCTGAACAGGAAGCCACAGAAACACTCACAGCCTATTAAGTCCGATTCCGATTTAATAAAATGTTCTCAGACACATAGGAATATATCAGCTGGTTCACAGTCTCCAGTTGTTCTAATCATGACAGAGTAGCTGTCAAAAGATGATCTGACAAAATGCTCTACATGCGATCTGTTGCTGATTTTAATTAACACACTGTAGATGATCTGTAATCTGAACATATTTAGGGCGTTTTGTAATGGCAAAATTGTATTTTAACATGATTGTTTGATATTCTACAATATTTCCTTATATTCTTTACCTTTGATAGACTCTAAGACTCCAAGGAGAAACAGCTGACATCGTAAACCTTGAGCCTAGTTGAAGCTATTTGTTTGTTTAAAGACCTCAGTCCCTCTTACTTTTAGCAGATAAGGATGAAAAAGGCCATAACATTTGAACTGTGTCTTCTGAGATAAAGTGTTGTTTAGTCTAATGTTAGGAACAGGAGCAGAAGGGAAGGTGGTAAAATGATTTGACTGTTTATGGTGTTCTTTCAACTGTTGGCCTGCTAAAGATATCTTGCAGAAGGGTGGCCTTTAATGCAGTTTGCTATTATAGAGATGTGCTGGACTTTAGCTCAGGCAGAAGACCCTTTCAGATGTGCCATGAGTACCTGTGAAACTGTTTTCTGTGCATTTGCAAATGTAAATAAATACTCAAAGACCAAACTTTGGTTTCAATTCTCTAGTAAGTCTTTATTAGTTTCATTTCTTGTGCTTTTAAATCCACACTCCTGCTGTTAACAACAAACACTTTTTCACACATATCTCATTTGGTCCAGACATTCAGACTTTTCAGTTTGATCCAAACCCAAATTACAGGTGTTTATGTTCTGACCAGAACCACAGATGTGTGTGTCGTCTGCAAATAATACAAATTTCAATAATTCAGATACTTTACATATGTTGTTTATATAGAGGATAAATAGTTTTGGTCCCAATACTGACCCCTGGGGGACACCACACGCAATGTCCAAACATTCAGATGTATAATCTCCCAACTTCAAATTGTTGCCTGTCTTTTAAATAACTACTTAACCAATTCAACACTATCCCCCTAATCCTGAGCCGTTCCAATTTGTTAATTAATATTTCATGATTCAATGATTAATGATCAAATGCTTTTTTCAAATCAATAAATACCCCAACTTCATACAGAGCCCCCCTGGTCCCACTTTGTCAACAAAATTAATTATAACTATCTCGTAGCCTCAAGATAGTATCTCGTGTCTTGAGGCCACAAGATACTATCTTAAGGCCACGAGTTACTGTCTTACATTTTATTACATCTGACATGAACAAAAACCATCTGGAACAACCTGAAATACACTACGGTCACACACAGAGCATGGGTGTGTCTGTGTGTGTGTGTGTGTGTGTCTGTGTGTGTGTCTGTCTCTGTGTGTCTCTGTGTGTGTCTTTGTGTGTGTGTGTGTCTTTGTGTCTGTCTGTCTTTGTGTGTGTCTTTGTGTCTGTCTGTCTTTGTGTGTGTCTGTCTGTCTGTCTGTCTGTCTGTCTGTCTGTGTGTTATATTTGGAGCAGCTTTATTTGTTATCAAATAATAAAAAACACACAGCAATGAATATATAAAAGGATCCAACTTCAAGATTCAAGATGAACTTCATTGTCCCATATTAGTTTTGGGCACTCATGCTGCAGTAAAAACAAACACAGACAGACAGACAGACAGACAGACAGACAGACAGCATGTCCAAACCACAGATACTGTACAATAAAACCGTACAACGGTCTTGATGGAGTAGAAAACATGGAATTCAAATGTAGAAATATACAGTATTTATTCAAATAAGATAACAGAGTCAAACCATTTAAGGCACATTGAGGTATCTGAATGTTAAAACTGAGTTATCAACTTCCGTCATGTCTCTGATCATTATTATTTCATCCATTCATTCATATTCAATAATTATCACCTGCTTTCAAAGAGCATCACTTTGGTATAATTCACATTTCATAACAAACTTCATGTAATTCTACTTGATAGATAATAATCCAGTTGAAGGTCTTATTTAGAGCCAGACTCGTCCTCTATGTCCCCCTGAGATATTCTGATCATCAGATGATTTTATAATTACAATAACGACAATATTCACAATGTCATCAACTCCTCAGTTTAAACCATTCAATGTTAGTTGATTTAAAATCATTAGCTGAAAATATAACATTCTTAGAAGGCAACACGAGGCTTTATATGGCCGAGCAGAAGACAATCATTTAAAGTTCCCTCCATATAAAATGTATTATTACCAAAACACCCAAGCAGAAGACATGATGAAGAGCTCTACAGCTGATTATCAGATATTTGGGGGGTGCTGTCTGCTGATATTTACAACTAAAGAAACATTTCCTATTAAAAGCTTGCAGAGATACAGCTCAGCGTTGAGTATATTATCGTTACATTCAGTTTAGGGGTGTCACGATACAAAAAAAATTCAGTAATCGGTGCCAATACCAGTAAAATAACACGGTTCTCGATGCTGATTTTGATACCACGGCTACGGAGAAAGCAGAGAGAGAGAGAGAGAGAGAGAGAGAGAGAGAGAGAGACAGAGAGAGACAGAGAGAGAGAGAGAGAGACAGAGGGAGAGAGAGACTCATGCCGAGGCCTAATGACGCCTCTGAGTCCTGGACAATAGACTTCCTACAGGACAAATAACATTAAATTGTTGTCATAATGAAAACGACTCTTAACTAAATGTTTATATTATAGGTTGTTGTTGAATTGTCTCTTTAAGTCTAAGTCTTCTCTGCAGCTGAGAGAGAGAGAGAGACAGGGAGAGAGAGAGCGAGAGCGAGACAGAGAGAGAGAGAGACAGGGAGAGAGAGAGCGAGAGCGAGAGAGACAGAGAGAGAGACAGGGAGAAAGAGAGACAGGGAGAGAGAGCGAGAGAGAGAGACAGAGAGGGACAGAGAGAGAGACAGAGAGAGAGACAGAGAGAGAGACAGAGAGAGAGACAGAGAGAGAGACAGAGAGAGAGCGAGAGCCTTCTCTGCAGCTGAGAGACAGAGAGAGAGACAGAGAGAGCGAGAGACAGAGTCTTCTCTGCAGCTGTCTAGAGTTAATGAGCACATCCCACCACACCATGCAGCAGCTGTGTGAGGGCATAAAGGCTCAAGCGTGTAATGTGAGGCTGAGTGGCCAAGCAGTCCCATGTGCTCCAATTTCCATATTCTCATAACAAATCTGAGTCTTCTAAACTGAAGTCATCTCCTGTTTTACTACCAGCTTCTCTCCACCAACCACAGTGCATGATGGGAAACTCTGGACTCTCCACTAATCTAATGATGTTTAATAGAAACTTGTCTTTATGTTTCAATGTACAGAGAGAACACACACACACACACACACACACACACACACACACACACACACACACACACACACACACACACACACACACACACACGTCAAACTTTGATTTGTGCGAAGAGGGGATGTTCAGGGAATTGTAGCTTCAGTTTGGTACAATACGTGAGGCAGGCAGGCAGACAGAAGTCCAGGCTGAACTGGGTCTTGGGAGCTGGTAGATTGGAGGAGTAATGTCCAGATATGAGAAGCGGAGACCAGAGATGATCCAGGTGGGCTGTGAAGGGTGGATGAAATAAGCAGATGGTGGCCGAGCAACAGGCGGGACTGGTCACGGCAGGGAGGCAGCGAAGCGGATCCTTAGAAGATTGAAGGGAGCTGCTGGGTAGGAGTGAGTCTGAGATAGGAGAGCAAACAGTTAGGATTGAGCTGGGAATCAACTGAATCACTAGACAGCAACACAGAGCCAATGTTACCAACTGAGTAGTTTTAATGATCTAGCGCTGGAGACGTGAACAGCCCGGGTGGATATACTGAAGGGGTGATGACTGGAATGAGCTGCAGCTGAGTGAATCAGTCTGAGAGAATGGCCACGCCCCTTGACCCAGATCCAGAGCCACGCCTCCAGCAGCCTCAGGTACAGACACACACAGGTACAGACACACACAGGTACAGACACACACACAGGTACAGACACACACAGGGACAACAGAAGAGGGGAGAAAGAGAAAAAGATAGAAAACAAACACAAGAAGGGAGAACACAACCAACCCATAACACTTTCCGTTGTTAATATGGACTTAAAAACTGTTCTGAAATGCAAAATAATATAATTTTAATCATGTGATAAAACATGCGATTAATCATGATTAACTATTGAAATTCAGCAATTAATCGTGATTAAGAAAAAATGAATCGTTTGACAGCCCAAAAATGACCTATAATGGTCAGCAAAGACCTCTTAAATGAACTTTATTTAGTTAGAAAGTTCTCTAAAAGGTTCCTCAAGTTAAACTTCTTCATTTGTTAAAGTGAAGTATTGAGAAACAGTTACCAAGACGAGCAGGCTGGAAATCAACAAGTAACATCAGTATGCAATACTCCATTATGGTCGGCTTCATCTAACAGTTGAGAACATGACATTTCTTAAGAGCACTGGTGTAGTGGTTGTTGATAAGGTGGGTGTACTAATAGGTAGATGGGTAGGTTATGGAGGAGGAAGTGGGTATACTCTCCTATATATTCCATGGCTTTTTGGCTGTAAAAAGAGGAGGGTATACCCCGTATACCTGCGTATACCCTCCACTACACCACTGCTTAAGAGCAATATTTGAAGGGGACACAAATAATAAAGCCACAATTGTACAGTTGTCTAGGATATGTGTAGTTGTGGGACTCCAGTCAGTAGGCTGGCGAGGCTATTTAATTCCCTATTTAATGCCTGTCGGTTTTTCTGATCATTCATTTGTGTATTGTGATGTTTATATTGCCAATATAAAACCTAGATCTGCCTATTGGCATTTTAACACTGCTTTGCTTTTAGATGCACATTTTAGGGATGTTTTTATTTTTTTTTGGAAGGGTTTTAGAGACAGAAAGAAAGATTTTAGTTCACTGAGGCAGTGGTGGGACTTTGGTAAGGCTGACATCAAGCAGCTTTGTCAACAGTAAACTCTCAATGTTTCTCAGGACATTGCCAAGTCTATGAAAGATCTAGAGATAACTATAGTGGACCTGCAGAGTTCGGCAGAGTCCACAGGAAGACCTCAAGTCCAAAAAAGCCATCTTGGCAGACCTGCTGGGCATGAAAGCACAGGGGGCTCTGATCCGGTCCCGTTTCCAGAGCGTTGCTCTACTAGACTCTCCGAGCAAGTTCTTTTTCAGTCTGGAGAAGAAGAATGGACAGAGCAGAATGATCCACGCTCTGCGATCGGCAGGAGGACAGCAGCTAACCACAGCCTCACAGATAAGAGAGAGAGCCGTGGACTTCTACTCCGACCTGTACAGTACAGAGTACACAGAGGACAACGAGGCCTTCAACGTGTTCTGCAGGGACCTGCCCACAGATTCTGGGGACGATAATGAGGAGCTGGAGGGGCCCCTGACTGAGGAGGAGGTGTTCAGAGCACTACAGAGCATGCAGGGGGGAAAGGCCTTTGGTATTGATGGTCTCCCCCCGGAGTTTTACAAAACTTTCTGGGAGGAGATGAAGATGGACATTATGGATGTTTTCATGGGAAGTTTTGATGACTGCTCACTTCCTCAGAGTTGCAGGAGGGCAGTGTTAACTCTGCTCCCTAAGAAAGGGGACTTACAGGACATAAAGAACTGGAGGCCGGTCTCTCTGCTGTGTTCGGACTATAAGCTGCTGTCCAAAGTCCTGGCCTCCAGGCTGAAGCATGTGTTGGACCGGGTCATCCACAAGACCCAAACCTACTGTGTGCCCGGCAGGTCCATTGTTGACAATGTGTCATTAATTCGGGATATTTTGACAGTCTCTGGTTCATTGGGTTTAGACACTGGTCTGGTTTCATTGGACCAGGAAAAGGCGTTTGACCGGGTTGAGCACCGTTACCTGTGGAGGGTGCTGGAGAGGTTGGGCCTCAGCCCTGGCTTCATCGCCAAGATAAAGGTAATGTATGAGAACATTGAGAGTGTGCTGAAGATTAACGGTCGTTTGCGTAAACCTTTCAAGGTAACCAGGGGGATAAGACAAGGCTGCTTATGTCGATTGAACCCATGTTGCATAATGTCCGCTCTTGTATCAATGGCCTGTTTTTACCTGGTTTTAATACACGTTTTACTGTATCGGCCTATGCAGACGACGTCATAGTTTTTACAACAAACCAACAAGATGTTGATAGTTCAGGACGTATTGTTAAGACGTTTCAGAGAATTTCTGCTGCCAAAGTAAACTGGGCCAAGAGTGAAGCCCTGGCAGTGGGGAGATGGGCTGGAGGCCTCCCTCAGCTTCCTGGTGGGTTGACCTGGAAGAGGGGGGGGGGGGGGGTAAAGTACCTGGGGGTCTACCTGGGGGATCAGAGAACCACAGATATGAATTGGGAAGGAGTAATTGAAAAAGTGGAGGGGAAGCTAGGTAAATGGAGGTGGCTGCTTCCCCACATGTCCTACAGAGGCAGGGTGCTAATCATCAACAGTTTGGTAGCATCCAGCCTCTGGCACTAATTAAAATGTATGGAGCCCCCTGCTGGTCTTTTAAGAACAATCCAGTCAATCATTTTAAAGTTTTTTGGGACATGTTACACTTGGTTCCTCAATGTGTTGTATACCTGCCGAAGGAGGAGGGGGGGCAGGGGTTGGTAGACTTGGAGAGCCGGACAGCTGCTTTTAGACTACAGTTCATACAGAGGTTCTTATATGAAAATGATGATGTCGTCTGGAGGCCAGGAGCCAGCACCATTTTAAGGGGGGTTGCAGGTCTGAGTCTCGATCAGTGGACTGTGGTTTCATCTCTTTGTGTAACTTGCCTCCTTTTTATCAAGGACTTTTTAAAGCATGGAAACTTTTTAAATGGACCAGACTAGAACCTGCAGCATCTCTGTTCTGGCTCCTGGAGGAGCCCTTGGTGTGGGGGGCCCGGCTGGATCTCCAAGATGGCAGCAGGCCTGGACTTACTGAGAGGCTAACGAGAGCTGGAGTGACAAGGTTGACAGGAGTTGTGGAGGCTGCGGGTCCTGGTTTCCAGAACACGGAGGCAGTGGCCACTCTGCTGGGCCTGAGGTCGACCCGCCACACCAGAACCATTTTGAACGAGTGGATTAAAAGACTAGACAGTGGAGAGACAGAGATGCTGCGGGACTATTTTAACGGGACAGAAATCCCCGATTCCGGAGACCCTTTTCCAGACATTGGTTTTTTAATTAACCATACTGACTTACTACCACGACATACGCCACACACTGCTGCTGATCTTCATATGCAAAATGGAAAAGGGTTATATAGGAACTGTGTGCTGGCCACTCACAGGAAGAAGCTGAGTGAGAGGAAGGACATGGTGTGGAAGGAAAGACTGCCAAAAGACAGAACACCAGTGTGGAGACTCCTGTACAAGCCTCCACTAGACAAGAGGACTGGAGACCTGCAGTGGAGGATCCTCCCCTAGACAAGAGGACTGGAGACCTGCAGTGGAGGATCCTCCCCTAGACAAGAGGACTGGAGACCTGCAGTGGAGGATCCTCCACTAGACAAGAGGACTGGAGACCTGCAGTGGAGGATCCTCCACTAGACAAGAGGACTAGAGACCTGCAGTGGAGGATCCTCCACTAGACAAGAGGACTGGAGACCTGCAGTGGAGGATCCTCCACTAGACAAGAGGACTGGAGACCTGCAGTGGAGGATCCTCCACTAGACAAGAGGACCGGAGACCTGCAGTGGAGGATCCTCCACTAGACAAGAGGACTGGAGACCTGCAGTGGAGGATCCTCCCCTAGACAAGAGGACTGGAGACCTGCAGTGGAGGATCCTCCCCTAGACAAGAGGACTGGAGACCTGCAGTGGAGGATCCTCCACTAGACAAGAGGACTGGAGACCTGCAGTGGAGGATCCTCCACTAGACAAGAGGACTAGAGACCTGCAGTGGAGGATCCTCCACTAGACAAGAGGACTGGAGACCTGCAGTGGAGGATCCTCCACTAGACAAGAGGACTGGAGACCTGCAGTGGAGGATCCTCCACTAGACAAGAGGACCGGAGACCTGCAGTGGAGGATCCTCCACTAGACAAGAGGACTGGAGACCTGCAGTGGAGGATCCTCCCCTAGACAAGAGGACTGGAGACCTGCAGTGGAGGATCCTCCCCTAGACAAGAGGACTGGAGACCTGCAGTGGAGGATCCTCCACTAGACAAGAGGACTGGAGACCTGCAGTGGAGGATCCTCCACTAGACAAGAGGACCGGAGACCTGCAGTGGAGGATCCTCCACGGGGCTCTGGCAGTGAATCTCTTTCTGTCTAAGATTGATCCCACCGTGTCCTCCACGTGTCCTTTCTGTCTACACCCTGAGACCATCATTCACTGTTACCTGGACCGTCACAGTCTGAAACCTCTTTTTAACATTTTAAAAACTGTGTTTTTAGACTGTGGGGAGGTTTTTAGGGAGAGGGGACTTCAGGTTCCTCTCTCTGATGAAGGACATGCAGCAGTTCTTAGACCAGTGGTGGTCCACCACGGCGGTGTGTTCAGGGCAGGAGGAAGAGCTTGTCTTTCACTCTGTGTTCTCATGACGTTATACATGATCTCTCTCTCTCTCTCTCTCTCTCTCTCTCTCTCTCTCATACAAATTCAAAGAAGCTTTATTAGTATGACCATATTGACACACAGTATTGCTAAAGCACATCAACAGAGAAACATGTTGCACATTAACATCCAGTTCGTGCAAAAGCAACAATCATGTCAACAAAATGTAACAATATCAACAACACTGATGGATGTCAGCAACGACATGAAAACAAGAATATTACAGTTATGTATGTATGTATGTGTGTGTGTGTGTGTGTGTGTGTGTGTGTGTGTGTGTGGTTAGGTAACAACGCTCAAACTACTTTTACTTTAAATACATGAAACCAATGACTCCATATTTGATAGTTCAAAAGTTTTAATGTCTGACATGGATGTTAATCTGGTGAGTCTGATTAATATCTATTAGAACAAATACCAACACACATATATACGTATATTCATATACATTTAATATACACAACATATTTTAATCATGCAATACAGACACCCCCACAGACCTTTGACCTCCTGTGTCTCCCTCTGAATGACGTGTATCCTGCTGTGATGTAATGAGCCAAAGTGACCACAGAGTGGCGCTGTTGCTCAGATATGACTGTATGACTGTTATTGAGCTAGATAGATAGATAGAGAAATATATAGATAGAGAAATATATAGATAGATATATAGATAGATAGATAGATAGATAGATAGATAGATAGATAGATAGATAGATAGATAGATAGATAGATAGATAAATATATATATAGATAGATAGGTAGGTTCTTTATTGATCCCCAAGGGGAAATCCAAGGTCCCAGTAGCTTAAAGACATCACACACAACAGACATCATAAACAGGATGATACAATAACAAGTCCTCATGAATAATATGGACAGTTAAAGATACTAAATAAAAAAATCCTCATTCAGTCTGCATGGTAAGGTGTGTGTCAGGGTGGTGGTGCAAATAAGTCCAATATAGTGCAAGGAGAAAGTCTAGAGACCAGCGTTAAATATGGACAATATACGGGAATAATGTAGACATAGTCATATGAAAACTATAGCAGTGCAAGGATACAGTTTAAGAGTTAAACATGGGCGTTATAAGGGGATATATAACAACATATGAACATATATATTGAATAAAGAAGTTTTGGATTCTAAACGCTAGCATTTCAGCTTGTTATGTAGTGAATCAGACGCTGCAGCTCTTCAGAAAGACTCTGTTAAAAAGCTTTTCGCAGGTCAGGGGGTTACGGTTACGCTACTTGGCTGAAATAACTATTTCAAAAGGCAGTACATTACTGAAAGATAGTTTCAGAAACGCTTTTAACAACAGCTGTGTGTAGCTGTTGTTTCCCCTCCTGACCTCCCGGTGGAGTCGTCTTTTCATTTTAGACTTTTAATCTGAAAAGCTCGGACTTGGAAGAAACCGGAAGTCTTGTTGCTCCGCTGTGATCTCGGTCAGGCGGCGGGATATCTGCAAGGGGGTCAGCTTCTCCTCGACTCAACTTAAAATGTCACAGTTTTCTTATCTTCTTAACACTTGTTGCAGATGGCAGGGCTTTACTGGGAACCCAGTTCATGTGAAATGGACTTCAGCCTCACAGAGCTTTTTAGAGACATGTTGACTGAAAGAGGAACAAGTCACCATATCAACATGTCAGGGTGTCGCACAAACAACACTTGGTTATTAACACACAAAATAATGTATAAATGTCCCTTTTTCACAGAGAGACTGAACTAGATTTAGTTGAGCATCTTTGTTATGGCGCCATCAATATATTTGCCTAACACAAACTTAACAGCTTGACGGAGAGATTCGTGCCTCTTGCACCCCGTTTCTACAAGATCAGACCTGAGTGATCAGATCACAAGAGGACAGGGTAAGTACAGCTGAAAACACCCCATGAGAACGGGCCCAACCCGTTCTCACTCCAAACTCGTAAAATATGGACGTGTGGGCAGTGGCTGTCAGCGTCAGATACGACGCAAAAATCACCCTTCAGCGTGTGTGTAGAACGCACCGGGCAGAGCAGCAGCTACACGGCGTTTGAAGATAACGTAGTATTAAGAGCGACTACGGTAGTGAGTAGTATGGAAGGCCGAAATTCTCCATAGGGAGGTTGGATGGGGGGGTGGATGGGTCAAACAACCCAGGACTTTGTGTGCCGCGTGTCACGTTTCCTAAACCCAACTGTCCTGTTCTTCGTTACCTAAACCCAAGCCGGTTACCTCCAGGATCTGTGCTAAGCTAGGCTAGATGGAGCCGGTTACCTCCAGGATCTGTGCTAAGATAGGCTAGATGGAGCCTATTACCTCCAGGATCTGTGCTAAGATAGGCTAGATGGAGCCGGTTACCTCCAGGATCTGTGCTAAGCAGGGCTAGATGGAGCCGGTTACCTCCAGGATCTGTGCTAAGGTAGGCTAGATGGAGCCAGTTACCTCCAGGATCTGTGCTAAGATAGGCTAGATGGAGCCTATTACCTCCAGGATCTGTGCTAAGCAGGGCTAGATGGAGCCGGTTACCTCCAGGATCTGTGCTAAGATAGGCTAGATGGAGCCGGTTACCTCCAGGATCTGTGCTAAGCAAGGCTAGATGGAGCCGGTTACCTCCAGGATCTGTGCTAAGCAGGGCTAGATGGAGCCGGTTACCTCCAGGATCTGTGCTAAGATAGGCTAGATGGAGCCAGTTACCTCCAGGATCTGTGCTAAGCTAGGCTAGATGGAGCCGGTTACCTCCAGGATCTGTGCTAAGCTAGGCTAGATGGAGCCGGTTACCTCCAGGATCTGTGCTAAGCAGGGCTAGATGGAGCCGGTTACCTCCAGGATCTGTGCTAAGCTAGGCTAGATGGAGCCGGTTACCTCCAGGATCTGTGCTAAGCAGGGCTAGATGGAGCCGGTTACCTCCAGGATCTGTGCTAAGATAGGCTAGATGGAGCCGGTTACCTCCAGGATCTGTGCTAAGCAGGGCTAGATGGAGCCGGTTACCTCCAGGATCTGTGCTAAGGTAGGCTAGATGGAGCCGGTTACCTCCAGGATCTGTGCTAAGCAGGGCTAGATGGAGCCGGTTACCTCCAGGATCCGTGCTAAGGTAGGCTAGATGGAGCCGGTTACCTCCAGGATCTGTGCTAAGCTAGGATAGATGGAGCCGGTTACCTCCAGGATCTGTACTAAGCAGGGCTAGATGGAGCCGGTTACCTCCAGGATCCGTGCTAAGGTAGGCTAGATGGAGCCGGTTACCTCCAGGATCCGTGCTAAGGTAGGCTAGATGGAGCCGGTTACCTCCAGGATCTGTGCTAAGGTAGGCTAGATGGAGCCGGTTACCTCCAGGATCTGTACTAAGCTAGGCTAGATGGAGCCGGTTACCTCCAGGATCTGTGCTAAGCTAGACTAGATGGAGCCAGTTACCTACAGGATCTGTGCTAAGGTAGGCTAGCGGTGGGTGCGTCAGACAGAGTTACGACACGCACGGAGATGAGAAGGGTATGTATGGACTTATCTAACTCTGGGGGATACGGGGAATGAGACAAAGTCCCAATAAGTCGGCATGTTCCTTTAACAACGGCATTTTACTGTTTACATGAACATATTCCCTTACTTTAGATGTATTCTAAGTGATTATAACATACAGAGGTATGTAAATCTGCAAATTTATAGTTTATATATATTTTTTGTCCTGTGTCCTGCAGTGAAGCGTGTGCAGACCCCCACTCAGCTGAAGGGTTGCTATGAGAAACAGGAAACTGGACGACCACAGAGACCACAGAGCTGTTAGAGCTGTTAGAGCTGTTGGAGCTGTTGGAGCTGTTAGAGCTGTTAACATTGATTTAGTTTTTAAAATATTTTATAAAATGCTCTTTTCCCCAAACGTCCTCTCAAGACTTTAGAACACACACCGTCCCTCAGAGTCTTCTGAAAATCAATAAAAACATCTTTACCTCTGCTCCGTCTGATTGGCTTCTGCAGGTTTTACTGTACACGACGTAATCAAAGTTAACATCAATTTCAATCAGTTTATCCATTAAAGAGACATCCGTAAAGATGGAAAGATGAGGAAGATCATGTGATCTTATCAAAAGCTCCGGAGCATGCTAAAGGGCCCTCGTGGTGAGGACGGTTAGTCAACAACAGAATAGTGATTCATGAGAATCATAAGAGACGTTTGACTTGAAGAAACAGCTGTTTTAACACTTCACTCCAATTCTGAAACTGAAAATATCAACAGAACATTTTGATAATCTGAACTGCAGCGCAATATGAGTCTAATTGAGACTAACCTTTAGGTTTCCTACGGATGCATCGGACAACCAGGAGAACCCCCAAGGGAACCAGGAGAACCAGGAGAACCAGGAGAACCAGGAGAACCAGGAAAACCCACAAGGGAACCAGGACAACCAGGAGAACCAGCACGGACCACAACCCGGGGGGAGGAGGAGTCGTGGGTTTCTCTAAAATGAACAAAAAATATTTAATTCAAAGCAAAGAAATCAAAGTAAGTAGATAACACGTTCAGCTATTTCACTGTTCCTGCTTTTTATGTGAAGCTTTAGACTTTTAACTTCCATGTTGTGTGTCATGTTTGTAATTGAGTGAATTCCCTTGGTCTAGTTAGAGGAAGAGATACCTGATATCAGACGGTGTGTTAGGCTGCTTCCACACCGTGGTAACCCAACCCTGGAGCGTTTTGGTCAGAAACCCTAACACCCCAGCCCCCCTAACCCTAACTTTCACACCTGAGCAGTTTGCTCCGTTTTCACTGAACCTTGGAGCGTTTCCTTGGATAGTCCCGTTGGTTTGGGGTGGTGTGAAAGCTAATTCAGACTCTAGTGCAGACCAAATAACAGAACTCTGGTCGCTTGAATACGGAGGTCTCTGTTTTTACCAAGTGCTCAAGATCTGGGTCTACTAACCGTCCTCACCACGAGGGCCCTTTAGCATGCTCCGGAGCTTTTGATCAGATCACATGATTTTCCTCATCTTTCCATCTTTACGGATGTCTCTTTAATGGATAAACTGATTGAAATTGATGTTAACTTTGGTTTATTTCAGCTGCTGAAGTAGAAGCTGGAGATGATGACGTCGAATTACTACTGACCCGATTGTCTTGTTACTTAATGATGACTCTAAATTACATCTGCTTGGGAGACAGAAGAAAGTTTGGCTAGCCGCTCAACCACAACCAAGAAACTGATAGCTCAGCGCTGGCTCCCCACTCGCTGTGTATGAAACAGTGGTTGGCGTATTTACTAGACATAGTTATGCTTGAGCTCTCTACAGCAAGGATTAACAAAGCCAAGTCATCGGCTACAGACCTATGGAGAAACACAGCAGCACAGGTATCAGTCCTAATGACCTGAGAATCACAAGAACTAGAGGAGAGGGACTAGGCAAGGTGGGACTTCTGATTATTAGTTTGTTTTTCTTTCCTCGAGACCGCAGAGGGTGGGGGTGGGAGAGGGTTGTTATTCTTCAATAATTCAATAAAAAATTGCTCTTAAAAAATAAAAAAACACAGAGACTCACTCACCTGGGTCTGTAACCTGCAGACGGAGGATTCTGATTGGCTCAGAGTCAAGGATGCTTCTCTTTCTACGTGTTGAACCACCTGGTTCAACTCGACACTCGTATGTTCCAGCGTCAATGCTGCTCACATTCTTCAGAGTTAAAGACACATCTCCGTCCTTCAGCTCTCTGTCCTTCAGGTCCACCCTGTCCTTAAAGGATGGATGCTGTTGGGTTGGATCCAGGTGTCCATCTCTGTAGAAGAGGACGTACTCTGGCTCCAGGTCAGGTCTGGTCCACTCTACAGCTATGATGGAGGAATCAGCAGCCTGGCATGGCAGAATGGCATCATCTCCAGGGTGCACTGTTACCACAGTCAGGTCTGAAAAACAATAACAAACTACTCTTAATAATAATAAGTCATGTTGTTTCAACAGTTGTCTACAGGTGTGTAACTTCTGTTGTCTTCGTTTCAACCTTGAAAAAAAGACTTTTTTTTCTGACATTTGTGACGCCTTTTTTTACAATTTGTTTTTGCTTTTTCAAACGTTTTAAATTTTAAAATATTTCTTCTACACATTCTCAGCGCTTATTTCTACGTCCAATATTTTCTGATATAAAACTAACATTTTAAACGGGCCAATGTGACCCGAAGTCAACACAAGGGTTAAAGGCTGTAGAAAGAATGGATAGAAGGGATGTTAATTATCAGAGATATCACAGGACTTCATTACCACGAGGTCAACTCATGAAGAAGCTCCTCCCTGAGATACGTGTTAACGTGACTCATCAATAGTTCAGGTCTAATCCTTCAGTAAATATTGTTTAATATTATATCTGATCTCTTTCATAGTCAGTATCTCTCACCCCTGAAGACCATTTCATGTTTCTGAGTTAAATCTACTCCGTGGCTACGTACGGAGGTACGTGGAGATACCGAGACTGATGTCACCTCTCGGACAAATGTAACTACAGGAGACACACACACACACACACACACACACACACACACACACACACACACACACACACACACACACACACACGCACACACACGCACACAGACACGCACACACACGCGCACACACACACACACACGCACACAGACACGCACACAGACACGCACACACGCGCACACACACACACACACACGCACACACGCACAAACACGCACACACACACGCACACAGACAGACACAGACACGCACACAGACCCACGCACACACGCACAGACCCACACACACGCACAGAGCCGCACAGACCCACACGCACACACACGCACAGACCCACACGCACACACACGCACAGACCCACACGCACACACACACACACACACACACACACACACACACACACACACACACACACACACACACACACACACACACACACACACACACACACACACCTTTCATAAGCTGAGACAACACCATGTGGCTAAGGTTCCTACTCTGCAACTGAGAGCAGAAGTACAAACTGTGTACAGTAGAGTGGTTAACCCAGCCAGCACTACCTCCAGCACCGGGAGATAACGGTGCTAACGGCAGTAACGGCGGGGGAACAGACCGCATCGCCCCGGTCCTCCGAGTCTGGCTGGCCGCGGTGTTGTGTTGACATCCTCCCCCTTCAGCGTTTAACTGCTCAACTAGCTATAGCTAGCGGCCACACCTCGCATTCACAAACTGCAGCTATTTCACCAGAATGATATGAATAAACATTACTAACGTTGTCCATCAGTCTTTTCACAACAACAGCTGATATTTACCAGAAGCTGCTTCCGACAGAAGGATCACCAGGAGCAGAAATGGAGCCATGAGAGCTGACAGAGAGATGCTCTGCTGTCGTCTCTGTCTCCCGACACTGTTCTCTCTGGCAGTAGAATATAGTAATATATATTTAGATAATTTCCTCGACGCTAGGACTAGGGAGCAGAGGTGTCTCTGATCTGCTGTGATGTCTTCTCGAGTCTGGTCTGCATAGCCGGAGAGGGTGTCATTACTCTGACAGAGCTGCACCAGGGCGGGGTGGGTGGCTCGCTCGGTCGGTCGGTCGGTCGGTCGGTCCGTCCCTTTCTTTCTTTCTTTCCTGCGTTTAATGTCGGGTCGCAACCAACTTGTTTAGGTGCATACCGCCACCTACTGTACCGGAGTGTGTAATATCAAGGCTTAAGTACTTCAGGTTACATTTTTTAGGGAGGCGTTGCATTTGCACAGTGTTGCCAACTTAGCGACTTTGTCGCTATATTTAGCGACTTTTCAGACCTCCTTAGCGACTTTTTTTTTTTTTTTTTTCAAAAAAGCGACTAGCGACAAATCTGGCGACTTTCTGTAGAAAAGTCGCCAGTATTGTCCAGCGAGCACGCGAGGTATTTCTCTCCTGTAGCCGCCAAAACAGTCTCCTGTTCTGTGACAGAGGAGCAGCGAGGCAGCCTCTCCCCTCTCTCCTCAGAGGAGCAGCCTCTCCCCTCTCTCCTCAGAGGAGCAGCCTCTCCCCTCTCTCCTCAGAGGAGCAGCCTCTCCCCTCTCTCCTCAGAGGAGCAGCCTCTCCCCTCTCTCCTCAGAGGAGCAGCCTCTCCCCTCTCTCCTCAGAGGAGCAGCCTCTCCCCTCTCTCCTCATGTGCAGCAGCACTGCGCATGTGTACAGGCAGGTAGAAGGGGAGGTGGGACAGGGTGTGGGGGGGCCGGTGTAGGTGGGACAGACAGCAGGACGCGACGGGAGGAAGACGCCGCTGAGCTGGCCTGGTCCTGGGCCAGCCAGCCTTCTTTGAGAATTCTTTATCGATCTTTTTCCCTCCCATTGTATTTACTTCAAAGATAGGCTACCTAAGTAATAATTATAAGGTAACATAAATTCCTGTATTGAATTTGTGATTATTTGGCTAAAGAATTATATTTCTTTCTATCTACCTTGCTGACACAACCACTAGGCTTTATACAAATGATTGCGTAATGACGTAAAAATATGCAAATGAGCGTATGACGTCATCTAGCGACTTTTAACGACTTTTGGAGCTGGTGCTAGCGACTTTCATTGGAAGATAGTTGGCAACAGTGCATTTGCATGACCGGGTGGGACTACAGCTGGTTACAGGAGGACAGCTGAATCTGAAGGAGAATCTAAACCTAAAGTCTGTAATGCGCTGTGCGGGTTAATTAAAGAAAAATGCCCCAAATTATAGTTTTAGTCAATTCACAACTTGAGTTACTCTTTGATGGCGATACAGGTTAACAAGGTTAACTACCTCTAACCAGTGGCATATGCCTTAACCCTCTGCTCCAGCTCCCCCTGAATACAACATAATAATAACACATTTAAGGATACAACCAAGACCATGAAACAAACGATAAACTAAGAGACTAAGACGCCTACAGGTCTAGAATAATTTACTATAATAAGATATATTCAGACCTTCATACTAGAAACACACGGTCACACACTTCATACCCATCCCGTGTTCACAGTTCACACAACACACCAGTTTAACTAACATTATGTTATAACCCACATAACAGGAACACACATACCATTAATGAAGCCTTATGTCCGAGAGGAAGCGACTACCTCACCCTGCCCGGGTAATCCCCCCCCCCACCACCACCACCACATCGTCGTTTACTGGTCCTAAATGGCGGTAGGCTGCTATCAGGCTCGTTGGAGATGAACTGCACCTCGCCTTTTTAGAGTAGACGAGGCGGCGGCGGCGGCGGCAGCCGGGGAGGCGGAGACTAAATCCACTCTTAAGTCACCAGCTATGGTCACCAGCCGTTTCCAGCCATATAATGACCCAATCCCAAAGTCCGGACTCACAGACTCACGGACTTTGGTGCGCGTTCTCGCGAAATTCGTAAGGGCTTAGGGTCGTCCCAGTGTCGACTTTCAAAGGGCGTGAGGGTTTGAGGACACACAAAGAACTGAAAACTGCTGTTCACAAACGCTCTCCATCCAACCTCACTGAGCTCCTGCTGTTTTGCAAGGAGGAATGGGCAAAAATGTCAGTCTCTCGATGTGCAGAACTGATAGAGACATACCCCAAGAGACTTACAGCTGTAATCGCAGCAAAAGGTGGCGCTACAGAGTATTAACTTAAGGGGGCTGAATCATTTTGCACGCCCAATTTTTCAGTTTTTTATCTGTTAAAACAGTTCGAAATATCCAATAACTTTCGTTCCACTTCATGATTGTGTCCCACTTGTTGATTCTTCACAAAAAATTACAGTTTTATATCTTTATGTTTGAAGCCTGAAATGTGGCAAAAGGTCGAAAAGTTCAAGGGGGCCGAATACTTTCGCAAGGCACTGTATTAGTCTACTTCTACTCCAACACAATTCAGAGTCAAGTAGGCTATTATATGTTTTACTTAACAATTTATTTTATAGCTTTA
>CM042336.1:24955358-25057858 GCA_023566125.1 Zingel zingel
AGCTGAACAAACAATGAAACCTTTCCCTCCAAAACTAACCAACAAACAAACGTAGCCGAACACACCCGATGATAGGTACTACGAATTCAGATCAACATGCCCTGGAGCTCTGTCAGGATCTCACACACCAGCGGCGCACTTTAGAAAGAAGTTTGGAAGTATTTCAAAGATGTTGAAAATGAACCACAGTCATAAATGCAGTGTTCCAGGCTGTACAACGGAATAGCCTTCTGGCCCAGAGAAAAGGTTTAGAACGAGTATATCGGACGAGAGGGAGTTGTGGATCTAACGCAGCGCTGCAGAGGACATGTTTGCAGGGGTTCAGTCTGAAGGAATACATATGAGCGATGCTGCTCAGGCTCAAAAGGCCGGTGTTCTCTGACTCCACTTGGTCACTTCTCAAGCTGTCTCAATGTTTGTTGACTGGTAGACCAGAAAATAATACTCAGGATTGGCTCAGTTAAATTAAAAAAGCTTTAGTAAATGATATTGCAAACAGAATATAACTCATGCATCATGACAAACAGGTACCCATGCATAAGGACCAGACCCCCTTTAAGACATTCTTTCTCGTCCTAATGCCAACAGTCTTTCTGGGAATCTGGTCCCGTCCTCTTTATTCTCTCCAGGTTCCTCCTTCCTCCATGGTGTCTGTGCTGCTAATCAGTCGGTCATCGCTCAGACGTTTGGGCCGACCCAACATGTTCAGTCGGAGACAGGGCAGTCGGAGAGAGGGCAGTCGGGACTCACCCGGAGATGGGGAGAGGATGAGTCTCTCAAAATCTGACGGAAATCTTTTAACCTGACCTTTGTTGATCTGAAATGAAGACAGATTCAGCAACTGCACGGCCTATTTCTCTCTTAACATGTTCTCAGGAACACGTTACGGTGAACTATTTTAGTCCAATATGAGATCGTATTCTGAACGAACCAGCCAGACCCACGTGACGCGTTCGTCCAATCAGCTGCCGGTTTTCATTTTCTGGGAAATAATCAGACTGTTAATGGAAACAATACAGAGTAGCGCCGCCTGCTGCTATGGAGACGTATTACGCGCAGAGCGTACGCTCAAGTCGGTGTCGCCTCAGTGTGTTTGAGGCATTTTTTGGACCTCGGGGGCCCGACTTTACTGCCGACGGTCGGCCGTCTGGTTGGTGTCAGGGCCTTAAGGGGGAGTGAGTTAAGGCACAAGTTGTTTAGGCCTACTTGTTCTAGTGGAATGTTATTGGCCACTGGCCCTAATGTTTGTAATGTAAGTATTGTTTTTAACTGTGAAATGTCCTGATTAACATTCTCTTCTGCTTACCTTTTTAAGGCAAAGAGTAGGCTACAACTGTTAGTTTGTGTATATGATTAGTAGCCTAACTCGTTGAAAGGTATGATTATGACGGTTTCAGAGCAGTGGTCAGTAAATGTATATTTTTAGGCTGCTTACGCATTCATTACGCTGTTTCATTACAGCATTACAGTTGTTTCACAGGGATTAAAGTTCTCCGTCGCTATGACGGATTTCCGTCAATTTGAGTTTAGAAATGCCATATCCTATTGATCCAGCTACAATGAGGAAAAAAATGGGGGGGGGGGGGGGGGGTGTCTGTATCACTTTTTCTTTTTGTAAGGCAACTACAAATATGTCCGTTGAATGAATGTGAATGTTGTGATGTTTACAGACCTAAGAGTGTTTTTGAGAACGTCCTGTGTCTCAGTCAGTCACAAGAAGATGCATCAGCCATGAGTTTCACAATGCTGTAGCCTAGCTACACGCTTGGCTCCTTAGTCTGTTTGCTTAAAAAAACACAACCGTGGAGTATGTGCAGACGCGGGCTGCGCAACACATGGATGTAGCTAGGCTATAGCAATAATAATGGCGCAACATGGTGTTTCATCTTAAAACCATGGACATGGTGAGAAAGCTCTAAACATCCAAGCTTGGGCGCAAATCAATCAGCTGTCAGGAAAGAAAACAAAACGTCTCGCACCATGCTACTAACAAGCTAACGTTAGCTCGTCGGTTAGAATCATAGGTTAGAATGGCCAAGTGTCTGAAGGTCTGGCCAGATCTGCGGGCGAGGCTGAGAGCAATGTGGCTGAGGTTAGCACAACAAGCGGATCAGTCTAGCGCTAATGAAATGGGGGAGCTGGAAGACCCGCCTGCCGGTTCCTGATCAGCTACCAACGGAGAGAGGGTTGTCAATAAGACGATGACGGTGTCGGTGGTGCTCCACCTTTGGTAGGGTATGTTTGAAACGCAGCCAACATGCTAACGCACATTTGACGGTATCACCCAGATGTGGCGATCACCGGGGTGAGAAAAAAACCCTGAGCCCAACTCTTTATTCCCGCTGCTATTAAGCAGCCTTTAGACGCATAAGCAAAACGGGATGAAACAATCACTGAAGCAATTGGCAGTTATTTTGGCATATTATACTACATTATATATTATCTTATCTAGCCAAGGTGGAACTAATTGTGACACCTCCATAATGCTTTTTATCGTCCTATCATCCATATGACTTGGCCTGAAAAAAAGTTCAGTCAAAAGATTTTTTTTCACATCAATCCCTGGTTTCATTACAACTTGCCTGAAAAATGTAGAATATTTCGGAACTTATAAAGGTTATGAAGAGTACATTTGCTTCCATAATAACATGTCTGCAACCGGGGTTATTATAGTTTCGCATTTTTCATTAGTTTTTATTTTTATTTTGTTCTGACTTTTTGTTTTCAAATTCAGTTTTAATTAGTTTTTAAAGCTTAGTTTTAGTTTAGATTTTATTAGTTTTAGTCTTGTTTTTGTAAAATGGGTTATTTGTCAGGATTCAAAAAGGTCAGAAAAAGTATTGTGTAATTATAACTCAACAAAAACATCATACAATTTTTTAGAAATATGTATTCAACAATAACACCAGTACATAAAATGTAGCCTACATATGGTCATAAATATGTAAACAGTCTACACAAGACGCCGCATTAAGTGCAAAATGTGTAAGTGACGTGTTCCAGGAAAAAAACCTAAATAGCCAACAGACTAAAGAAAACGTACATCAACAGGTGTTTTCAACTTTGGTTCGAGTAAAGTGGCGAACGTTTTGAAGTCAATCGACTCACACAGTTGTGTAGACATCCCAGTATCAATCCACATATTAACCCACACTTCCTCCCGTTTTTGGTGTTCCTGCGTATGTACTAACCAGCAGCTATCATGTCGCTGGTGAAAGCCCTCCTGTAGTGTTCTCTGTCCTGCTGTTGTCTCTGTCATGCTGCCTGGCCCTGTATCCATACATCCATGCCCATAACGTTACCGAGGTTAGCTTCTGTTTCAGGGAAAGGGGGCTTTGCGTTCTTCTTTACCTTGTTAAGGTAAGCTAGGTTAGCCTCCTAGCTTGTGTGCGCTTCTCAAATGTACTTTCACTGCAAGGCACTTGCTTTTATCTGACACAGTCATAATCATATAGGTGCCGCTTTCTTCCAACTTTCGGTACCGCTATGATGCCAGGCGAGGGGCATGGACTGTGTTGTGTTCAATTTGACGTGGAATGTCGGGATTTCTGGGTTCTCAGTCGGAAACTATTGAGAATGAGATGTCTATGGGAAATGTCATGTTCGGAAAGATATAACGTTATTTGCTCTATGGAAGACAGCAACAAAGACGAAAACTAAGGACATTTACTCGATCATTTTATTTTAGTTAGTTTTGCAAACAGACATTACAGTTTTAGTTTAGTTATCATTTTTTTGTAATGCCTCGTTTTTATTTTTATTTCAGTTAACGACAATGTTTGTTCCCACCTAGTTTTCGTTATTTCGTTTGATTTCGTTAACAATTATAACCTTGTCTGCACCCGGCACATATTTTCCTTCATTTTGTCATAAATTAGAGTTAAAAAGATGGAACTAAATAAAGAGTTAAAATTTAGAGTGAGAGCAAGTCTAGGGTTTAAAGAAGGTTGTTCACTAACTCTCTCTCTCTTTTTTTTTTTTTTGTCTGTTGCTATAGAAACGGAGAGGAGTGGGACCCAAACGTCACCACTGTCAACAATGTGACAAATCCTTCACATCATCACAATATTTAAAGATTCATCGCATTCACACTGGAGAGAAGCCGTACAGCTGTGATCAATGTGGGGCAGCTTTCACACGAAAGAGTCACCTAAAAGACCATCAACGCCTTCACACTGGACAGAATCTTCACAGCTGTGATCAATGTGGGGCAGCTTTCACACACAAAAGTAAACTAAAAATACATCAACGCATTCACACTGGAGAGAAACCGTACAGCTGTGATCAATGTGGGGCAGCTTTCACACTACAGAGTACCTTAAAAAAACATCAACGCATTCACTCTGGAGAGAAGCCGTACAGGTGTGAACAATGTGGGGAAACTTTTTGTCAGAGTAGTAACCTTAAAACCCACCAGCGCATTCACACTGGAGAGAAGCCGTACAGCTGTGATCAATGTGGGAAAAGTTTTACTCAGAATAGTAACCTAGAAAGACACCGACGTGTTCACACTGGAGAGAAGCCGTACCGGTGTGATCAATGTGGGAAAACTTTTTCTCATAGTAGTAACCTTAAATCTCACCAGAGCATTCACACTGCCTCGTTGTGAACATGTTTCAGAGCCAAGCTGTTTCCTCCTGCCTCCTCCTCATGCCCTGATAGCTGTGTTGTTATATTCTGATCTTCTCTCCACATTGAAGGCTGACCAGCAGTAACTTTATCTTC
Organism: Zingel zingel; assembly: GCA_023566125.1. NCBI lineage: Eukaryota > Metazoa > Chordata > Actinopteri > Perciformes > Percidae > Zingel > Zingel zingel. Next base: position 24,960,084 of record CM042336.1, read on the forward strand.
TGAACAGCATGGATGTTATCCTGACTACGACTACATATTACGCTCCCTCCCTTTGAAGGGATTCATTCTACTCAAAATTAGCTTTTTATTCCTGTAATAAAATATTTTGAGTTCAGGGTTCAACTGCTAGCGCTATTTAACTAATGCTGCAACGAAGGAGTATTTGTTCTTAATTTAAAAAATCCCATCACTGTTTACTATGGTGATGTCAAATTGCTGAAATATTTAGTCTATTGTCCTTTAAGACGATGAAAAGAAGCAAATCTTCATAACTAAAAAGCTTTAATCAGAACATGTCTGCTGCTGCTGTGAAAGAAATGCTAAACTAAGCAACATGGAATAACATTTTACAGATGGAAAAGATGTTTTACAATATTTAACTATTACGAAAGCGTTGAATTTAATATCACAAAAGGTAACAATAATCCTTCTTTTAAGCTAACAGTAAGTTAAGTGACTGTTCTTACGTTGAATTAAGCCAATGCTAGCTTGTGTCAGGTAAAGTATTTGCTATTTCAGTAATTAGTAATACCTCAGCTGAGTGTGTTACTGAACAGTTTCTTTAATTGTGGATAGACCAGCTGGTTGTATTTTTTTTTTTGGGGGGGGGGGGTTGTGAGCTTTTGACTAATTCTGGCATTTTTAACCCATGTATAAACATTTGTTTTATTAATTTGCTTTGTCCTCTTCTTAAATAAACTGAATAGAATTGAACTTTCACATTAAGTTTCTTACTTTTTTTACATGTGTATTCTTCTTTATGACACTCTTATGACTCCATATAATCCTTCAGTTAATTACAAACATTCAACATCAGCACACATCTGGAGATACATGGTTTTTAATTGGAAAAATCACTTAAATATCTCAAGATCAGTTTATTATAACTGTATGTCTCACATTTGAAAGTCTGCAGAAAATACTTGTGAATGCTAAATTGCTAAAGCTGAACTAGATTGTTAGCTTTAATGCGAAAGAGATAAAGCAGTGAGAAAAGTTGGAATGATTTAAATTAGTAAAAATGTTAAATGACAGCAAGAATGTATTATACAAAAGTGGAATATTTTAGAGTTGTCTGAAAGTCTAGTATAGCATGTCGAAAGAATGTCATAGTATGTATAAAAAGTCATAGAATAGAACAGAATGCCTTTTATTGTCGTTATACACATGTACAACGAGATTGAAGCAACTCCTCTTCCAGTGTCAACATGTACGTAAGAGAAATATAACAACATGGAATAAAACAAGTAGAGCAAAAGAAAAAAGGGGGGGTAAGGTGCACAGTTCTGAGACGCTACATACATATATAAAAATAGAAAGATAAATATGGTTTGTATACAGTATGATACGCAGTGTGAAATAATGATGTTGCACAGTAATCAAATTGCACAGAATTATCAGTGTTATCAAAACTATTAAATATTAAATGTTGCACAGTAGGTGGGTATAAGAAAGTCCAGGGGTTGGGGGTAAGCCTGTGAAGTGAAGTCAGTGCATGTGTGAGTTCTAAGTGGTTATGTCTTTTGGGAAGAAACTTGTTGAATCTGGTAGTCCTTGTTCTGATGCAGCCGTAGCGCCTCCCTGAGGACGACAGGTCCAACAGATCAGAGCAGGGTGGGAGCTGTCCTTGGTGCTGTTTTCTGCTCTACTGAGGCAGCGGGAGGTGTAGATGTCCGTCAGGGAGGGGAGAGGGCAGCCACTGATCTTCTGAGCTGCCTTAACTACTCTCTGGAGCCTCTCCCTGTCTGCCACGGTGCAGCTGCCGTACCATACTGTGATACAGTACGTCTCTCCATGGACGAGTGGTAGAAGGTCATCAGCAGGTTGGAGTCCAGGTCGGCTTCCTGAGGACTCTCAGGAAGTGTAGCTGCTGTTGATCCTTCTTGGTGACCGCTGTGATGTTGTCTGTCCAGGAGATGTCAGCGGAGATAAGGACGCTGAGAGACCAGAAGGTGTGGACCCTCTCCACACACTCGTCGTTGATGTACAGGGGGGCTAGGTCGGTGCTGTTGCTCCTGAAGTCAACAATGATCTCCTTTGTTTTCTTGGTGTTCAGAGCCAGGGTGTTCTCTGAACACCAGGCTGCCAAGTTCAGGACCTCCTCTCTGTAGGCTGCCAAGTTCAGGACCTCCTCTCTGTAGGCTGCCTCGTGGTTCATCATTTTTTACTTTATCATTTCAAGAATTCATGGTAAGAAAATGTCTTTCATAGTTCATTAAACAGTTTTCATTTGTCTTCAGGGTCACATCAACCACATCCTGGGCCTCTGACAGCTGGCCAATCACAGTCCTCTCCTAAATAGTCATAGTATAGTTTGTCAAACATTTTGGAAAAAGTCATATTATAGTATGTCAATTTTTTTTTAAGTCATAAAATATTATGACTTTGAAATGTTGAAAATTTGGAGAAAAAAAAAAGTCATAGTATAGTATGTAGAAAAAAGTCGAACATCGAACGTGCTGCCTGGAAAGCGACACGTTCTCAAATGCCTCTGTAAGACCCAGATAGGGACTAGTTCATCTGAAATAATCACTTTTAAAACAGTTAAAATGGTAAAAAAAAAATAAAAAAATCATGAAAATTCCTAAGAAATGTATTGTTTGTTTAAAATGCATGATTGAGTAATGTTTAGGTCTGATAACATTTCAGTATTTTGAGCTTCCAGTCAGATAGCACTACATCATAGCATAATTATTGAGCGTAGTTAGTTTAGTTTGAAGTTAGCACAGTTTTTTGACCGTGTGTACCATGACTTTGTATAATTTTCTGTTTCGTAAGTAAACATTTAAAAAGAAGACTTTGGTTTGCTCGTGTTTCAAATACTGGTTGTAGTTAGACTGACTGATTTTGTGGGATATCACAAAGCTGGTCTTGACGCTTGGTAGAAAAGCCTTAACTAGCAAATCTTCAGATGTCCGTGCACGCTCTGCATCAGTCAAGTTGTTGTAGTGGTGATTCCTGTTATAATCCGTTAACACAGCAATCAGTTCTCCGCAAACTAAGCACACGGCTTTACCTTTGACTTCAGTAAATAGATACATAGAAGTCCATGTTTGGTTAAAAACTCGGCTCTCTGTATCGACCTCTCTTTCTTTGCCATGAGCTGTCATTTTTGAGGGATAACAGCTCATTCACGTCTCTCGTGAGCTCAGTTTGCGGCTCGCCGACACAGGGGTCTGACACATTTCAGTTCTTCTTCTACTTCTTTTTAGTGGCGATTTGCAACCAGAGAAGAAGAAGCTGCATACGTTTGCACAAAAAAAAGCAACAACAAAAAACAGTCGCCTTCAAAATAAAAGCATGTACACTTATTTACGTTTGATTGCTGGCTTCCCATTGACCTCACGCGGGCCTGTTAGGGCCACGGAAAGGGCCGGATGTGGCCCTTGGGCCGTACAATGCCCAGGTCTTGTATACTATGTCAACAATTTTGAAAAAAAAGTCATAGTATAGTATGTTGGAAAATGTCAAAGTAAGTAAGTAAAAAGATAAAAAAGTGGAGAAAGTCAAAAATCGTTGAAAATTTTAAAAAAAGTCATAGTATAGTAACGTGTTTATATTAATAATAGTGTGTGTGTGTGTGTGTGTGTGTGCGTGTGTGTGTGTGTGTGTGTGCGTGCGTGTAATGCAGGTAATGATGTCATCAAAAATAGAGCTCTGCAGTACATTCAGTCAGAAATATCAAAATAGAAATCTTCAAACAGGAAGATTTCAGAACCAATCAACAAAGCCTTTTCCACATGACTGGTTGTAGAAACTAAGTCCCTTTCAGAGAACTAATAACCATCTGAATGGATCAACATCTCAGACAGTCAATCAGCACAATTCATTCCATTAATATAAGACATATACATCTACTAATAGGAAGATTTCAGACCCTTAATCAAACTCTTAAACATCATTAAAAACTCATTTCTACTGGTTTTTAACTTTAGACCCTTTTAGACAAAAAACAAACGATCTGAACGTACTTTAGATTTTTAAGAATCAACATTTTGTTTCTGGAAACAATCGAATGATTCATTATTCAATGTTGTCGACATAAATAAATCCAGCTTAACTCTGAGTGTGTAGAGGAGACAACATTAAAAACAGTGTAAGAGCCCTTTAGTGTTAGCATTGGTTAGCTGATATAAAACCGATGGTGTGTTGAAGGACGCGTGGACATGTGAGAACTGGATTGATCAGATTAAAACAATCTGATTGGTCCTTTCCTTTCCCATCGTCGTGCAGGAGAGCACTGTGATTGGCCGGCATGCTATACTATGCCTTATATTCAAAATGTTCTACATACAATACTATGACTTTCTAATCGACATTCTCTACTATGCCATTTTTAGAAAAGAATTAGAAATGCTATAGTATGACTTTTTTTTCAATATGCTATATTGATATTTCTACGTACAACATACTATACTATGATTTTTTCCACTTTTTTCGACATGCTATGACTCTGTAGTGTACATAACTCGAGGTACTTGTACTTAAATAACGTACAGCATTTTAATAACTAAAATCATTTTGAAGTATAAGGAAAAAAAATATAGCTTAATTTTCAGCATTTGTATTTATTTTTTCACCGACTCCATTTAATTAAAACAGAAATGTTATGATTACTAAACACACATAGTTCAAAGTGCACAGAAACAAAATAAGAATCAGAAGCCGTCTTGGTTCATCTTTCCACTGTTCCAACAATCACCACTCTGGTTTGGTTGAAATAATCCCTTAATTCACCCATTTACATGTGGAAATATGCTGGCTCTATACACGCTAAAAGTCCAGATTATTTACATGGAGTCTGGTGGAAATATGCTGGCTCTATACACGCTAAAAGTCCTGATTATTTACATGGAGTCTGGTGGAGATATGCTGGCTCTACACACGCTAAAAGTCCTGATTATTTACATAGAGTCTGGTGGAAATATGCTGGCTCTATACACGCTAAAAGTCCTGATTGTTTACATGGAGTCTGGTGGAAATATGCTGGCTCTATACACGCTAAAAGTCCTGATTATTTACATGGAGTCTGGTGGAGATATGCTGGCTCTATACACGCTAAAAGTCCTGATTATTTACATGGAGTCTGGTGGGTTTGGTGATGGTGATTTCGGGGTTATGTTAAACTAAAAGGATCTTCCTCTTTAACTAAAAGCTCTATCTCTGTAGGTAATGTTGTCAGACACTTAGAATAATAATCTGAGTCTGTCAGCAGCAACAACACAACTTTTAGTGGATGGAAACTTTACCTTTTAATTAGAAGACACAACAGGAAGAATAAATCCATCAAATCAAGTCACTAATAATCAGCATGTGGCCTTGTTCTATTTCATTTATTTGCATTTAATTGTTCCACATTCCAAAACATTTAAAACAATTCAATCATTGACGTTATTCTACAAGTCAGATGAATAAATCAGCTGTTTGCTTTCTATTGTCTGACTTTGTATGACATCATCAGTGTCTTTACTTTCAGTCTGAACAGACCTCAACACATTCAGTCACAGGAAATACAAACAGTCAATATGAAATGATTATTAAATGAAAAGTCCACAAAGGAAGATAATATGAAGGTAAACTACAAAACAACAATAACTGGAGAGCATACAATTAAAAGTGGCCAACTTCCAGTATGTCGGTACTGATGAGAGGAATGTTTGGACCAAATTCGTGAATATTAAAATAACTATGTCCAAATCAAGGCCTTCCATGCATTAGGGTCCCCTTATTAAACTTGCATGGACCAAATCACTGTATAGTCTCACAATGTCAAAGGTTATGGTTTTTGCGCCAACTTTTGGGAGTTTTGGAGTATATAAAGGGGTCAAAAATGTGTTCAAAGGTTAAAACAAATAAGGGGGGTCCTGTACACCTTTTTCATGGCAGACATGTGGACATGTCATAGTAGGAAAAGCACAGGTGTATTCAAAACCATTAATGATGGCTGCATTCCACTCAGGAGAGGCCCTGGTGTTGAGCATGTTGACTCACTGAAATAGCTTACTGGGACACTTGATGGAAGTGAGCCATCGTTAAGGTTATCAATCTCAGCTGAGCTTTTCCTACTATGACGAATAACGGGACGTGAGAGGATGCTGGCGCTGTTTGTTCGCCGCTTCTCCGCCCGCGATCTTTAATTGCGCAAATAGTTTGATTGCTCTTTTAGTTTTCCAGTGCTTTTGTGATATTTTGCGCTTGTGCTATTTTACTAGCCCTCTGCACCAGTTTCTCTGGACTTCGTATCCTATGTTTCACCCATTTCTTATACCGGTGGGGAAGCTAGGTAGCTAGACACCTACCTGCTACAGACGACTTCCAGATGTCAACCCAGTTCCACCCGGAAAAGGGCTCTCTGGATCCAACCATCATGTCGCCTTGAGTTGATGGACAACTTTTTTCCCTCCGATCACCGTTCCAGTACTTGGTGCTAATGTTGTCTGCTAACGTTGTCTGGCTAGCATCCTGGTCAGTATGGCGTTCAGCTATTCCAGCTCACAACTCCGACAACTTAATCCTGCTATCACACCTGGATTTAACATCCCCATCATTAAAGAACTTCGACTTCTGTCTCCCTATCCCACTCAGAATACAAGGTCTCCCTCCTCACCCACCAGTGCCTTCATGGACATGCCCCCCTTTACCTACAGGAACTCCTCACGCACCCTCCGGTCTGCATCCACAAACACCCTCCAAGCCCCCAGAACCAAGCTTTGCAGCATGGGTGATAGGGCCTTTTCCTCTGCTGCTCCGAGGCTGTGGAACACCCTCCCTGAACACCAGAGGGCCCCACAATCTATGGATGTTTTTAAACGAAACCTCAAAACCTTTTCAAGAAAGCTTTTTACTAAGTGGATTTTATAGGTTTTCCTCTTAACCTATTTTTATTAACCTTGATATTTATATTTTTTTTAGTAAATTGCAATATTATATGCTCTGTAGCACTTTGAGATTGCTGAAATGTAAAGTGCAATACAAATAAAATGTATTATTATTATTATGAAATGTCAACATGTCTGCTGTGAAAAAGGTCAATAGTGCAAAAAGTCTGAAACAAATAAGGGAGCCCTATAGAGCAGCATTTTGAACATTGCTGCAACATTTTGAGAGTTTCTGTGCATCCTAAAGTCCTTAAACATGTATTCCTAAAATGAAAATTAGACTAAATTTAGAAGTTTACAAAATTAATATGTTTCTAAAGATGAGAACAACCAAATTTCAAACATGCCTACGTTTTCCAACCAAAACATCTTTAAACCTCTTAACATTTAGACAGAGCAAACACTAAATGGTCGCTTTTGGGCCTTCCCCTTCACACTGTGGGTACATTGTGGTAGAACAGCGTCAACATTAGCATTAAAAAAAAAAAAATCGCCAAAAAAGTGTAAAGTCGAGTGTTCTGAGGAAAGGCAGAAAACCATCCAGCTGATCCAGGATAACATCCATTTACTTACTCCATTTACAGTTACTGCTGGTCAGCCTTCAATGTGTAGAGAATATCAGAATATAACAACACAGCTATCAGGGCATGAGGAGGAGGCAGGAGGAAACAGCTTGGCTCTGAAACATGTTCACAACGAGGCAGTGTGAATGAGCTGGTGAGATTTAAGGTTACCACCCTGAGAAAACATTTTCCCACATTGTTCACACCAATATGGCTTCTCTCCAGTGTGAATGAGTTGGTGAGTTTTAAGGTGACTACTCTGAGAAAACATTTTCCCACATTGTTCACACAGGTACGGCTTCTCTCCAGTGTGAATGAGCTGGTGAGATTTAAGTTGACAACTATGAGAAAAGGTTTTCCCACATTGTTCACACCAGTGCGGCTTCTCTCCAGTGTGAACACGTCGGTGGCTTCCAACTTCTCCTGCAGTGGTGAACGTTTTCTCACATTGGTCACAGCTGTAAGGTTTATTTACAGAGTGAATGCGCTGGTGTCTTCTAAGGTGACCACTCTCAGAAAAAGTTTTTCCACATTGATCACAGCTATACGGCTTCTCTCCAGTGTGAATGCGCTGGTGGTTTTTAAGACTACTACTCTGAGTAAAATTTTTCCCACATTGTTCACACCTGTACGGCTTTTCTCCAGTGTGAATGCGCTGGTGGTTTTTAAGGTTACTACTCTCAGAAAAAGTTTTTCCACATTGATCACACCTGTACGGCTTTTCTCCAGTGTGAATGCGCTGATGTCTTTTAAGGTGACTCTGATGTATGAAAGCTGCCCCACATTGATCACAGCTGTAAGGTTTATCTCCAGTGTGAATCAGTTGATGGACTTTAAGGTTACCCTGAGATGTGAAAGCTACCCCGCATTGCTCACAGCTGTACGGCTTCTCTCCAGTGTGAATGCGTTGATGTATTTTTAGGTCCCTCTGTCGTGTGAAAGCTGCCCCACATTGATCACAGCTGTGTAGATTCTCTCCAGTGTGCATGCGTTGATGTAATTTAAGGTATCCCTGTTGTTTGAAAGCTGCCCCACATTGATCACAGCTGTGCAGATTATCTCCAGTGTGAACTCTCTGATGAATCTTGAAATATCCAGATGATTTGAAGGATTTGTCACAGTGCTGACAGTGGTGACATTTGGGTCCCTCTCCTCCTCGCCGTTTCTATAGCAACAGACAAACAGAGAGACAGTTAGTGAACAACCTTTAAACCCTGGATTTGCTCTCACTCACAATTGTAACTCTTCATACAATAATTTGACAAAATGATGGAAAATTATTTTGAATACAACTGTATGTGCCGGTTGCAGACATGTTATTATGGGAGCCAATGTACTTTTATAAGTTCCAAAATATTCTACATTTTTCAGGCAAGTTGTAATAAAACAACTGTAACGCTGTAATGAAACAGTGAGAGAAAGCGTGGCAGACGATTGCGGAGCGCCTGAATGTGTAAGCTGCCTAAAAACATACAGACTACTGCGTTTCCCACAGATTAGATACTTATTTCGTAACAATCAAGTATCAAAAACTGAGGACATGCTGTCGGATGCTGTCCTCCTTAAATGCCTAACAAATCTATCTCTTTCTCTCCCTGACCCTGTCTTTCACTGGTTGAAGCCTGAAAATATTATTTATTATTCAGAATATACAATGCTTTTTTATAGCACTTTTTACTGTGTGATTGTGTAAAGGTGTTCATGAGATCGATACCAACCTTTCGTGAACTTGTAAATTTCCCCAGCCGTCTTCTCGCCTTTCTGGAGACAGACGCTGTGTTTTAAGCCTCCAACGTCACCTTACAGGCAACTCACCCCTCACCTTAATCTTAAACATAACCATTGCCACGCTGCCTGCAAGGCGACGTTGGGGGCTAAAAACACCAAACACCGCACGGTGGGAGGAGCGGTGTGTGTGAGAGAGCGAGACACAAGTGACAGAGAGACGGAGGAATGCAGGGAATGGAAATGCAGCTCAACGTGTTTTAAATAGCGTTTTTAAAAAAAAAAATTATAACGAAACGCAATGTGCGGCGGCCGGTGTTGATATTGCAGCGCACCGCCACACATTAGTCTATGTGTGGGAAACACTACTGACTGACCACTGCTCTGAAACCGTCATAATAATACCATTCAAGGAGTTAGGTTACTCATCATTTACACAAATTAACAGTTGTAGCTAGGGCTGCTCAATATATCCTAAATGTTGCGTTAATTTGAAACAGGTAAACCTTGTGGTGCATTCAAAGTTATTGTAAAATACCCTTTTCTCATCTGTTTTTCAGCAATTTGCTGGTGAAATAAGTTATTATTGTTAGGTTATTATTACATTTTATAATAAATCATTTAAATTCCTCCCTTTTTGTGTTGATCCGAAAAATCAATCCGATCTGTGACTCAAACCGAAGCATGAGTTTGGTGATCCATTTCACCCCTACTATTTTGCATGTATGTATATGCATGTGCATATTGCAATGTTGAGAGTCATTTATATATAAATCCTAAAAGACATTTGTGAAACCCTCTGTGTGCATTCATTAATATTGAGATTAGATTTCTGGGACTCTTAAGTCTGGAGTAACCTCTTTCCTTCACTCACCTCCTCCTTCTTCTTCTTCTTGCTCCCTCGCTCCTCTGAGTCTCCCGAGGCCTCACTGACAACTTTCCTCTTGCCCTCCTTCTTCTTTTTCTCCTCCTTCTCCTTGTGTTTCTGCATGTACTCTGTGATAAGGTCGAGGTCCAGGATGTCTTGTGGCTCCCATGTGTTATCCTCACTGGAAAGGTGAGTGCAGACAGAAGAAAATCTCCTCAGGCTTTGTTTTTAGGCAATACATTCTCACTCTAATTGCCAATTCGTATTATTCCTTTTTTTCTATTGCCATTTTGTAAGGTTATTTGCGGGTCTGCAAGTTAGTGTCAAAATACCAAACCTTCAACTTTGAGGGCATGATACAAGACCAAGAACACCAAGTATTAATATTATAGACTCATACTTACTCTGAGAACCCCTTCCATTTCAGCAGAAACTCTACTCTTCCCTTCATCACTCTGCGGTCCAAAACCTTCTCCACCACATACTCCTCCTCTTCCTCCTCTTCCTCCTCCTTCACTGCTGCAGGTTGCTCCTCCTCCTCCTCCTTCACTGCTGCAGGCTGCTCCTCCTCCTCGGCCTTCTTGCCCTTCTTTCCTGCTACGGTCGCAAGCTTGACGTCTGCTGAGGGCTCCTTTGGTAGACCCAAGGGGGAAACATGCAGAGATAATGATACAAGGGTTAGAAGAACTAACGGGAGGTGGGAGTGAATTATAGTTGACCATGTTTTACTATATTAAAATGTTCTGTTTGAATGGAGGAAATGCAAGGGCTGATGAGGTGACCAATCCATAGGACTTCAGAGTGTGAAGCATCTCCTGCATTAAAACTGAAATAACTACTAAAATGTAAGCCACAAAAGTCATTAACTGGAGCTACAAGCTCCATGTACTGTAGCCTCAATCGCCGACAAACAGAGTCTTCTGGAACAGAAGAGAGTCCTCTGGGCTTACATTGCTGACCATGACCTGCCCAGTACACTGACCGCTAACCAGTTTGGCTTTGCTAGAAAGAACGAGCATTGTTCTAGCACCATTTGAAGAGCTAACAAGGAAAGTCAGCTCATCGACTGACTCCACTGCCGACGTCATTCCAGCTGTCACCGTCCTCAAATGCATCCTGGCTAAAGAAGGCGATGCAGATACTGGCATCAAAACAACGAAAAAAAGCCTGCTTCGAGCTGTCGACAAACGCTTTGACATTGTGGAAGATGAACCCCCCGCCCTGCTGGACCTGAGATATAAAGACAGGTAAGATTGTAAACTAACTCATTACATGGTCTATATTATAGATTGTTTTACTCTCCACAGTAACATTACTACTGTAATTGATGAGATGCCATGCTGTACATTTTTAAAACATGTAGAACAAAAATAGTATGTAGGCCTACATTCTTTATATAGTTTATACAAATGTGAGATATATATATATATATATATATATATATATATATATATATATATATATATATATATATATATATATATATTAAGGCTGAGCAATTTGATCGATTCTGCGATATAAATCGATATTTTTTCCCCCAAGAAAGTATCGATTTTTAAGCCGCGAGTATCGATACATAAGTCCCATTCAAATCCCCCGTGTTTACCGCCGTTCGCCTTTCAGGAAGAGCGATTTGGTCAGCCAGCCGCTAGTGTTGCAGTAGAGCAAGTTACCCGTACTAACTTTACACAGACGCCGACGTCTACCTCTTCCTGTTTACGGAGTCCGAGCGAGGAGATTCAAGAAAATGGCTATCTATGACAGTACAGCATTAAGTACAGTTAGCAAACTCATATTTCTGTCTGACATTAGTCACACCGAGTTAACGCTGTGTTTTTACGGTCCTTTGAGGAATATCTGAGTGTTGTTGACAGTACAGACAGTAGCTACAGTAGCTAGCGATGTTTAGCTAGCCGCCGGACCCGACAGTGACACTCGAGTAGTAAACAGTTCTTAATATTTGTATTAAATATTAGTGCAGAACATTGTAGAAACTCATATCACTATCTGACATTAGTCACACCGAGTTAACGCGGTGTGTATACGGTCCTTTGGGGAATATCTGAGTGTTGTTAGCAACAGCGTTGTTGACAGTACAGACAGTACAGTATTAAGTACGGTTAGCGAATTTTATTTACTTTTCAAAGGCTTGTAAGCTACAGTTTGCACTGTTGCAATAAATGGAACTTATTTTCGCAACACATCTTTGATTCATTTTGTCCAGCATTTGCAGGCTGTAGACTCTCTGTTCAGTCAGAAACATATATTGTGTAATTAGCGTTTTTAGTTTTCAGTTCAATTAATTAAATCCAAGTAAATGAACACTCACAAGATGTCACCAAAATCACTCTGTCCCCTTTAAATCTTTCAGAAAATGATGTAAGTGTATCGAATTATAAGGAATCTTATCGTTGGCTGAATATCGTGATATATCGTATCGTGAGCTGAATATCGTGTATCGTATCGTGAGATTAGTGTATCGCTACAGCCCTAATATATATATATATATATATATATATACACACTCAGCAAAAAAGAAATGTCCTCTCACTTTCAACTGCTTTTATTTTCAGCAAACTTAACATGCGTAAAACTTTGTATGAACATAAAAAAAATTCAACTACTAAGAACTAAACTGAACAACGTTTCACAGACATGTGACTAACAGAAATGGAAAAATGTGTCCCTGAACAAAGGATGGTCAAAATCAAAAGTTGTAGAAAAAGACATCCCCCTCCCTCATATGGTACCCTTCCTGCAGGCTCATCCTGACATGACCCTCCAGCATGATAATGCCACCAGCCATACCGCTCGTTCTGTGCACAATTTTCTGCAAGACAAGAATGTTAGTGTTCTGCCATGGCCAGCGAAGAGCCCGGATCCCAATCCCAGCACGTCTGGGACCTGTTGGATTGGAGGGTAAGGGCGAGAACCATGCCCCCCAGAAATGTCCGGGAACTTGCAGGTGCCTTGGTGGAAGAGTGGGGTAACATCTCACAGCAAGAACTGGCAGATCTGGTGCAGTCCATGAGGAGATACACTGCAGTACTTTATGCAGCTTGTGGCCACACCAGATACTGACTGTGACTTTTGATTCATCCTTTGTTCAGGGACACATTTTTCCATTTCTGTTAGTTACATGTCTGTTAAACGTTGTTCAGTTTAGTTCTTAGTAGTTGAATTTTGTTATATTCATACAAAGTTGAGTTGGCTGAAAATAAAAGCAGTTGGAAGTGAGTTTCTTTTTTTGCAGAGTGTATATATATATATATATATATATATATATATATATATATATATATATATATATATATATATATATATATATATATATACCTACATACATACATTTGTATACTACTTTAATCAGCCTCAAGTTTTTGTGTCATCAAGTTTTTTCATGTTTAGCCTAACCTATGTTTAATTTCTGTTTCAGATACTTTACTAGTGTACAATCTGCAAAGCATGCAAAAGATGCACTGACAGGGGAACTAGAGGAAGAGTTGAGGAGCAGCAGCACAGCTGGAGCATCAGAGGCTGCAGAGCCACAAGAAAAGGCCCCGGGGTGGAAGCAGCAGTAGCACCAAATAAGAGCAGCTCCATGCAGGAGTTGGACCAAATTGTGGAGGAGTGTGAAGATCTCGGTGCAGCAAGCAGCTCGAGCCCTGCAGTCCAACTGCATGGATATCTTACAGAGACAACCATCGCTGCGTCAGACAACCCCTACCAGTACTGGGGAGTCAACAAAGACCGATCACCTTGTCTTGATGCCACTGCCACCAAATACCTGTGTGCCTCCTGCACTAGTGCAGAAAGAGAGAGAGTGTTCAGCACAGTGCCCAACATTGGGGATGAAAAGAGAAATGGACTTACAGCAGAGGGAGCAGACATGCTTGTCTCCATGAGAAAGACTTTACCATTGCTGATTAAGTGAGCATTCCCAGGTCATGAGTGGTGTGACACTGCACCACATGTTTACAATGTTTGGTAACTGTTTGATTACTATTGTATGTTTGACCAACACACTGTTTTGTTTCTGCTGCTACATTTTATTTATTTTAATTTAAGAAGTTTGATTACATTCTGTTTTTGATTTAAATCCACAATTGTTTTTTTTCATAAATAAATAAATAAATAAGAATTCAATACATTACATCTCTGTTATTTTGTCTTAGTTATGAAAGTAATGTTTAGTTAGGAAAGTCTGGTGCCGTTAGTCTCTTCCACATGGAGGAAGGGAGGTATAAGGTGGAAGGTATACACTTTATTATTAATTCAACAACGGTATCAGATCAGTATCGGGTATACATCCAGGATACCTGGGAAATCCTGGTCTAATCCACTATCTAGGTTCTGTGAAATAGCCCTCTGTTCCTTTAGAGTGGTTGTTGAGTCCTGAACACTGACCTGAAGATGGCTGCTATCAGAGTCCCGGTCTGCTGGTCTTCTGGGGACCTCGTTGCTCCGCTGCTCCGGGTTCTGGTCGTCCTCCTCCATTCCTCTCTGGTCCTGAAATCCAGCAGAGCTCCACTGGGGCTGCTGGACTCCCTCTGGATTCTGTTCAGTCCAAATCAAAGCAGCAGAGATATTCAGGAGCTGCTGTCTCCTCTCGTTTTGGGGGGGGTAAGCACTTTTTATTTTACTATATCTCTTTACATAAATATTTATTTCTACTACTATGGGCTGACAGTTGACATAGAAACGATCAGACATACATTTAAATGCCCTCTGCAAATAGACACATACACAATAGTGCCAACAAACTCAGTCCAATGAGACTGCTGTGTCCAATGTTACTAGCAGGTAGAGCGAGCTACAGCTGACAGGGAGAGAGAGAATGTATCACTACAGCCAGTCCAGTCTGCTCAAAGCCATGGTCTTTTTCACAAATAGGTTGCACTTAAGGGACCTTATATTTCACCCTGTGCAGCACAGCGCAAAGCCCGATGCAAGAGTCTTTGCTAGTTTAAGACTGACGCACTTGATGATATCGTCCATCGGCACAACCCTATTTCACCCAGTTTACAGACTTAAATATCTGGATAAGGGATGAGAACTTTCAGATCCATATGTAATGCGTGTGCAGGTTAGTTCCCCAACAAATGTGAAGGTCTGGAACTCGTTTCTCAGCAGGCAAATTATTCAATTCATGGCTTTAAAATGCATTTGTCTATTCTAGAGAGTCAGCTTACAATACCATGACCTCTCATTGGCTAACAGCTAGCCAATGACAGCCTGGCTATCAGTATCAGCTGACAGAGGAGGTAGCAGTTCATTTTCACATTCACGACATAACACAAACACATATGGACCTAACATATTTCAAAAAATGCAAGTAAAAACGGTTTTGTGTGGCAGGACACCTTTAAGCCAAAGAAAGGACCAAACCGGTATACTGAATTTCACCACTAGGTGTCCCACTTGTCTCAGCCGAGTGAGACTGGTGAAAAATGTCCATAATGAGAGAGCGAGGACTCCAGTCCACATGGTGGCGGTAATGGGCCTCTAAGCCAGGACTTCTTAACCTGCAGTGAGCCTCCTACTGTAACCTCTTTGGTTTAACACACACTCAGCTTCAAATCTGAAATGTTTCCATATCGGCGGTGCACTTTTACTTTTCTTTGAGACAAACTCTGCCATATATCATCTTGTCACTGCAGAAACACATGATACTACTTTGTAGTTAACAAACACAACTTGGGCCGTTTCCCCTCACACTGCTACGGTGGCCCAGACGGTTCAACACAAACACAAAAGATACAACACTAATGATTCTTGTATGGATTTCATTCAGACCAACCGGCCACACTTCTGCTCTCAGAAATAATGAAGCTCCACTACATTTAGAACGGCTCGGCTTTCTAATATTTTAGAAGAAGGTCAACAATGACAGACACACACATACTAATACTTTCTATCTTTTCTCTTTGTTAGAGAGAGAGAGAGAGAGAGAGAGAGAGAGACAGAGACAGAGAGAGAGAGACAGAGAGGGAGACAGACAGAGAGAGAGAGAGAGACAGAGAGAGACAGAGAGAGAGAGAGAACAAACAAAGGACCGTTTCCCTCCAAATCAAACGGGGGTCGAATGGGAAGCTAACTTCAGCGTCGTTGATGCAACCAAACATGAATCTGAGCTACTAGCTAGCCTGCTACATTACATCACATTACATGTCATTTAGCTGACGCTTTCATCCAAAGAGACTTCCAATGAAGAGCTTTCAACCCTGGAGCTGCAAACTCCAGACAACAAGTAGTAAGAGCAAGTCCATTAGCTTTAAATAAGCTACACCACAAAGAGCCATATGAAAGAGCTAGCTAGCTTCTGCTCAGCCCCGTTAGCATTAAGCAGCCGAATGGGAAGCTAACGCATGCGCAGCTCTGTCTTCTATTCTCTGGGACGGCCGTGTAAAAGAGCAGTTATTAAAGTGTTTACCTGGAGCTCTGTCTTCTTCAAACTCACTAATAACAAACAACACAGCTATCCCGCCGCCAGACACGCATCACAGTGAAGACACCAGACTTCCGGTTTCCTCCCAGTCAGGGTTTTTCAGATTAAAAGCTTAAAATGAAAGAAGGCTGCCGCCCGGAGGTCAGGAGGGGAAACAACAGATACACATTCAGTTAATCAATCAGTTAGTGGTGGACTGGAACTGAGTACATTTACTCAAGTACTGGACCTAACTCGAGGCACTTTACTTGAGTATTAAATAATGTACAGCATTTTAATAACTAAAATAATGTAGTACAAGAAGAAATAAAAAAATATATAGATTCATTTTCAGCATTTTACTTTATTTTTTCACCAAACTCCATTTAATTAAAACAGAAATGTTATGATTATTAAACACACACTTATTTCAAAGTGGACAGAAACTAAATAAAACTATCAAAAGCCGTCTTGGTTCATCTTTCCACTGTTCCAACAATCACCACTCTGGTTTGGTTGAAATAAACCCTTAATTCACTCATTTACATGTGGAGATATGCTGGCTCTATACACACTAAAAGTTCTGATTATTTACATGGAGTCTGGTGGAGATATGCTGGCTCTATACACACTAAAAGTCCTGATTATTTACATGGAGTCTGGTGGAAATATGCTGGCTCTATACACGCTGAAAGTCCTGATTATTTACATGGAGTCTGGTGGAAATATGCTGGCTCTATACACGCTAAAAGTCCTGATTATTGTTGTTGAGTAAGTTTATTTGATGAGGACAATGCACATTAATCAACATTTCTGTAAATGCGCCAGTCGGCTAATTTTCAACTGTAGTCCTAATTACCTAGCATGCATGTCTTTATAGTGGGAAGCAACCGGAGCACCCGGAGGAAACCCACGCAAATATGGGGAGAACATGCAAACTCCACACAGAAAGGCCCGGAACGACCTGGATTCGAACCCCAAACCTTACCGAGCACAAGCTTCTTTGCATGAGTAAGCATTCATTTGTTTCAAATTTCAAGAAGTTGAAAATGAAATCATTGACATTAATGTACAAGTCAGATGAATAAATGAGCTGTTTGCTGTTTGACTTGGTCTGTTCCCTGCTGCTCCATCATTCTTTAGCGTTGGCTGGAAAACATCATCATCAGAGTCTTTACTTTCAGTCTGAACAGACCTCAACAGATTTAAAACCACATTCAGTCACAGAAAATACAAACAGTCAATATGAAATGTCAGACAAAGATTATTAAATGAAAGTCCACAAAGGAAGATAATATGATGATAAACTACAAAACAACAATAACTGGAGAGCATACAATTAAAAATGGCCAACTTCCAGTATGTCGGTGATGATGAGATGCATGTTTGGACCAATTTTAGATCGATGTCCAAATGAAGGCCTTCCACGCATTGCTTGTTAAACCATGGACCAAATCGCTGTATAGTCTCACAATGCTAACAATGGAGTATTTAAATGTTTTTTAAAAATGTGTTCAACGGTTAAAACTAATAGCCCTAGAGCAGCCATGCCACTTATAGGCTAAGGCTGCACGATAGGAGGAAAATATGTGATATGCAATAACGTTGTTGAATATAACGATATCGATATTACTTGTGATTACCGTGAGTCACGGATCAGATACATTTTTGGATCCAAGTTGAAAAAATATTGTATATTGTTATACTATAGTGTTGAGTATAGGCAGTTGTGGACTTTATAATAAAAAACAAATTATTTAAAAGGAACCCCGACTAGTATGACACGTGGGCCTTATAAGATTAATGTGGGCGTCAGCTATAAAAAGGTGGTACAAAAACACTGTGTAGTCTGGTGTAGAGACGTGTAATGGTTGTAACCCGACGTACCGGCTATTGACAGCACAGTAACAGCGAGATGAACACGTCTGCCGTTCAGCCTGTTCAGTTTGAACCAGAGCACACCGTAGGCTTACATCAGGAGAGCCTTTTTTCACGTCTGTGTTGTGTTTTCAGCAGTGACCAGTGCTACTTTGTGACTTTTAGCTCATAGCTTTAGCGGCAGACTGTTGTACGTCCCGCTGTTGGAATCCTCTACAATACAGTTACACTTTTACACTCTTTAGCTGTCAGCATTTTGCAGATTCTTTCAACTGCTTACACACAAAATCTTTTCATGTCACATGATTTTTGAAACCTCTCACTCAAAGTGCAAAATTACACAGCAAATCTCCAAAACTATGAGCTATTATTCAGCCTTTCACTCAGTTTTCAATCGCATAAAACACTTTTTTTCAAAACATTACACACAATTCTCTACCTAAGACACAAAAATCTAACAGGAAGTGACTTGCTTTCCTTCTCTAAACACAACCAATCAAAATGCTACACTTATTTACCAGGGCACACACACACACTCCTCACATTTGCAAACACATTATGTCATAACTGAACACTGACCAATCACTGCTTTAGTATAGGCCTATACAGAGGTCAAAGGTATTACCTGAGCTACGTGTCACACACCACATTCAAAGATTTTAGCAAGTTTGCTAACTAGCGTTAGCTAGCTAGGGGTTCGGAGCTAGTAATCCATGTGACAGGGATTTAGCTACTGAAGATCCAACCTCTACTCAGATGCACACATATTTGCTAAAGATCCGATTCATCTTAGTGCCCCTGACAGTTAAGATCACGTTAGTTTGTCTCGATCTTACATTTCCATGGTTGATAAACCTGCCAACATGAGGACAGCTAGCATTAACTGTAATGTGTCTCTGTCAACGGTCAGCTAGTTGACTTGATATTGTGTTAGCGAGCACTCACACTAACCAGCTACTTAAATCCTTATACTGGGATTCATGGACACCATCGGTTTTGCCCCACTCTCGCTTCCTCAACTGTCTGCTAAGGCAAGGCAACTTTATTTCTACAGCACCTTTCAGCAACAAGGCAATTCAATTCAATTCCTTTGCACTTAAGTTAGTTCTCGATTAGTTCAATGTTGAAACAGGGCAGTCACCAAGTTTATTGTTAAAGGTTTGTGTCATTATGCAGTTTGCACTAAAAAGTCTTTGTTGTTTACATTCCTTTGCATTTTAGATAGTTCAATTATTACAGTTCGGATTGATACCAATGCTGAGTATCTGACTGTCACACCCCTATCCAAAAGCACAACCAGTTTTATTGTTACTGGGTGAGCAGTGTTACCAGAATTTTTTAATTTTGATAACTTTTGATTCACAACTAAGGTGGAAAATAAAAGTTTTGTGTTTAATGTATTTTTGTTGATGTTGAAATGGATTTTAAGACAGCAAAGCAAATCCAGGCTACTCTTTATTTTTGTATTCCTCCTGAAAGTGACTTTATTTTGGACAGTTTTACTTTGCACTACAAATTCATTTTACTTGAACAGTGCAGTGTTACACAATTTTAATAAAAAAAGATTTGAACCTTAATGAAATTTGTTTTGTGTAAATTGTTAATAATTGAGCAATGGGAAAATAATCGCTAATTGAAAAATGAATCGATAGATTAATCGTTTAAAAAAAATAATCATTTGGGACATCCCTAATTGCAGCAACTAGTCTACCTAATCCAAAGGAGAAGAAAGTGTGTTCATTGGTAGTGTTTTAATCCAAACACGATCTTTTTCCTAAATTTAAAAGGGATACTTCACCGATTTAGCATTAAGCTTTGAATTAGTAGAAACCCGGTAGCCTTTTCGAATGACCGTGCTTCCATCCCTCATGTCCCCCTGAGACGAGAGATCTCTGTATTGTGGGTCTGGAAAAAAGCCTCCGATGATGCAAAATCATCATTTAGCGTCATCTGAGGCACTTTGGAGGACTGTCTTTATCCGAAACGAGTGGTTGTCTTTCATCCACATGAGCCAAAAATAAATTTTCTGGCTTTTCTCGGTCTAGAAGGCACCGACTTTTAAAACTGTTTCACATTTCTACAACATAAATGACTCAATTTAATACATATTCATCTTTCCAGCGGTGAAATATCCCTTCAAAAGAAGGATTAATTACCTGTTGTGATATTAAATTCAACGCTTTCGCAATAGTTAAATGTTGTAAAACATCTTTTTCCTCTGTGAAATGTTGTTCCATGATGCAACATCACAAAAAAGTGTAAAGTCGAGTGTTCTGAGGAAAGACAGAAACCGTCCAGCTGATCCAGGATAAGATACACGCTGTTCAGAAGATAAAGTTACTGCTGGTCAGCCTTCAACGTGGAGAGAAGATCAGAATATAACAACACAGCTATCAGGGCATGAGGAGGAGGCAGGAGGAAACAGCTTGGCTCTGAAACATGTTCAAAACGAGGCAGTGTGAATGAGCTGGTGTCTTTTAAGGTGACTACTCCGAGAAAAAGTTCCCCCACATTGTTTGCAGCTGTAAGGCTTCTCTCCAGTGTGAACACGTTGGTGGATTTTTAGGCTATCACTCCGTGAAAAGGTTTTACCACATACATCACAGCTGTACGGCTTCTCTCCAGTGTGAACACGTCGGTGTTTTTCAAGGGCACCACTCTCAGAAAAAGTTTTCCCGCATTGATCACAGCTGTACGGCTTCTCTCCAGTGTGAATGCGTAGATGTATTTTTAGGTGACCCCGTTGTGTGAAAGCTGCCCCACATTGATTACAGCTGTGAAGATTCTCTCCAGTGTGAATGCGTTGATGACTTTTTAGGTGACTCTGTCGTGTGAAATCTGCACCACATTGATCACAGCTGTACGGCTTCTCTCCAATGTGAAAGCGTTGATGTCTTTTAAGGTTAACCTGTTGTGTGAAAGCTGCCCCACATTGATCACAGCTGTACGGCTTATCTCCAGTGTGAATGCGTTGATGTATTTTTAGGGTACGCTGTTGTAAGAAAGCTGCCCCACATTGATCACAGCTGTGAAGATTCTCTCCAGTGTGAATGCGTTGATGTCTTTTTAGGTGACTCTGTCGTGTGAAAGCTGCCCCACATTGATCACAACTGTGAAGATTCTCTCCAGTGTGACTGCATTGATGTATTTTTAGGTTACCCTGGTATGTGAAAGCTGCCCCACATTGATCACAGCTGTATGGCTTTTCTCCAGTGTGAATGCGTTGATGTATTTTTAGGTTACTCTGGTGTGTGAAAGCTGCCCCACATTGATCACAGCTGTGAAGATTCTCTCCAGTGTGACTGCGTTGATGTCTTTTTAGGTCACTCAGTCGTGTGAAATCTGCCCCACATTGATCACAGCTGTACGGCTTCTCTCCAATGTGAATGCGTTGATGTCTTTTAAGGTTAACCTGTTGTGTGAAAGCTGCCCCACATTGATCACAGCTGTACGGCTTCTCTCCAGTATGAATGCGTTGATGGCTTTTTAGGGTAATCTGTTGTGTGAAAGCTGCCCCACATTGATCACAGCTGTACGGCTTCTCTCCAGTGTGAATGCGTTGATGTCTTTTTAGGGTACTCTGTAGTGTGAAAGCTGCCCCACATTGATCACAGCTGTACGGCTTCTCTCCAGTGTGAATGCGTTGATGAATCTTTAAATTTCCTGTTGTTGTGAAGGATTTGTCACAGTGTTGACAGTGGTGACGTTTGGGTCCCTCTCCTCCTCTCCGTTTCTATAGCAACAGACAAACAGCGAGAGTTAGTGAACAATCTTCTTTAAACCCTAGACTTGTTCTCACTCACAATTTAAACTCTTCATGCAATAATTTATGACAAAATGAAGGAAAACATGTGCCGGTTGCAGACATGTTATTATAGAAGCAAATATACTCTTCTACCGTTTTCAGAAGTGAAAAAAAATCTTTTGACTTAACGTTTTTTTCAGGCCAACTCATAAGCTGTTCAACATCTACCTATATACAGATAGCACCCCTTATGCAATCATGCCCCCTCTACAAGATGCAAACAGCAAAGGGAGTATTGTGATTGTTCTCTTTTCCTGATGAACAAAACAACATTTCAGTAACATCCCACGACAAACCATTGCTGTTCTTTTCTACTGCAGCAATCATAAGTTACTCAGGAAATTTAACATGAAGATCAATTACAACCACTTATCTACAATGCTAGAATATTATGCGTAGCCTACATACCTCTCTCTCACGCTGTCTCTCCCTCTCTCTCGTATGGGCTAAAATATACATTTCCTAAGTAACATATGAACTCCCACTGCTAGCTTTTAAGTCAAAGTGTACAGCTGTTTGTGCAAATGACAATTGACTCCTCAGGGCTCCAGACTAACTTTTTTCACTAGGAGCACAGTGGACCTTAACTGAAAATTTTAGGGGCGCAAGCAGAAAATGTAGGGGTACACACCATAAATCAATATGCTAACCAAATTTTCACATTTCTACTAATTTCCATTGTATTACTAATACATACTTTGATAATAGATAGACTAGATATAATATAATAGAATAACAATGTGCTGTTTCAAATTCTGTGTCACATTTTATTGTGCTTTTGAAGATGCAACATAGAAGGTAAACCCGAAAGCACCATCGCTGTCATGACAGACATGACAAATATTACAAAAATATACCATATATTCAGAATAAAAAGTGTTTAGTAACCTTTCAGTCATTTCACAGTTAAAAACAATACTTACATTACAAACATTAGGGCCAGTGGCCAATAACTGCACTAGAACAAGTAGGCCTAAACAACTTGTGCCTTAACTCACTCCCCCTTAGAGCAGATCCTCCTGCGTTCCACTAGGACAGGGGTCCACTAGGACAGGGGTCCACTAGGACAGGGGTCCACTAGGACAGGGGTCTTCAACTACATTTTCCCAATGGCTAGGGTTTTTTTAAGCAGACACTCCAATTAAAGAAAATAAAATGCATTTATACCTAAAATGCCTATTCTTGTTCAATATTTTCACTTTCTAAATGAAGTAATGCTATATTTTTTTTAACATGCATTAGTGTGAGCAAACTCCTAAAAAAACATGGAAACTCCATAATGTAGGGGTGCATGATATTGAAAAAATTTGATATTGCGATATCGATAATGAATATTGCGATATCGGTATTAATTTCGATATTTTTAAACATATGTAAAATTAGTGGAGCAGATAAGTGCCATTTTTTAGGGAAATCGTTCACATGTGGATACAAGCACCCAAATTGGCACAATTACTCACTGGATAGTGCTCTTTCAAAAAAGTACGTTAGCCATCGCAAAAAAACGTCATGTCAGCGGCAGCGGCCATTTTACTTTCCGCCATAGCCAAATTATGTATTTTGCATGATATCTCCTGAAGAAAACATTCAATTGCATAAAGGATTATGTCTATCCCTATGTTTTGATGGTCAATGATTACAATGATACCACATGCAACATAAATGAAGGCCTTTAGACAGCTGTGGCGGCCATTTTTGATTCCGCCATAACCAAATTATGTATTTTCCATCATATCTCTTGAACCAAACATGATAAATCACAATAGGTGATATTTACCCCTATGTTTTGATGGTCAAGAATTACAATGAGACTATATTCAACATCATAAACTAATTATATCAATAGTTAAGTCTAATGGTGAGATTTAATGATGCGGAATGTAAATTATAAAATTATGAAAATTTAAGGAATTTCAGGTGAATTTGTGGGATATTTGAAAAAAGTAATGTTTTAAAGCATGTGTTACATTGGATTTATTACATGGCTTTCTGCGGTTGATAAAAGATCGTTGCTAAGTATAACACACCGTTGCCATGCATAGCAGAGCGTTGCCATGGACGCAGTTCTGTTCACTCTGGAGGACAGCTATCAGTCCGCTGAAAGAAGTATAATTTATCAGCTGTGGAACATTTTGTCTGAGGTAAGTTTTTACATTTTGTCTTACACTGAGATAATTATTCATGTTGAAGTTCTAATTTAAAGTGTTTTAAAACATGTAGCCTACCTTTTAAATGTAAAATAATGTAATTAAATTCACAAGGATTTAGATAAACACTGTTCCCCTGACCAATTTTTTGTAAAGAGAGCTAACAGTAGTGAACGTCACGGCTGTGTATATTCCACCCTGACGCCATTGTAAACACGGCGGTCTCTCTCCTGCTGAACACCATAAACGAACAGCAGCGGGTTTTATATAATCGCAGGGGACTTTAATAAGGCCAACTTGAAGCATAGACATTTTAATTGCATTTTGTGTCTGTTAAGAGGCACAAAGGCTCTTTAGAATATGCCACCACAACTGGCATTTTAGCTAACTGGGACCTCTGGCCTAGCATAGCTCATTGAGGTGCTAGCCTCATGTTTATGCTGTCTATAATGTGTACTGAATCACTTTAAACTATTTGTTTTTTGTTGTTTTATGTTGTAGGTATATGTTGCAGATATATTGACTGCAAAGCAATATGGCAAATTCATCACCAGTGCCATCTAAATGGCAAACTGACTGGAGTAAATGTTGTTTGTGCCAAAAGGAGACAGATGAAGATCTCAAAGCCCCACCTACACGTTATTCAGCAGAACAAGATGGTTACACCATGATTGCAAACAATGTCCCCCTCTTTCTTGCCATAAGCGATCTGCCCATTATTCTAGATCCTGCAAGACTGGATGAAGGTGGTGGAATAGAAGAGACTCTTAGATGAAGTCAGGCCAAGTACCATCAGAACTGCCGCCTTCTATTCAACAACACCAAACTTGATTGGGCAAGGAAAAGGAGAGCTGATGCACAGAGTAATAACCAAGTAGAAGGTCACAGTAAGATGCGCAGAGCTAGCCGTGAAGGTCAGAAGTCTCATTGCTTTCTATGTAAAAAAGAAGCTCCAGTATGTGAGCTGAGACAAGTCATGACGATGCACCTTGATAAAAGCTTAAATGAATGTGCTCACATACTAAATGATGGACAACTTCTGTCACAGCTGAGTGGTGGAGACGCCATTGCACAGGAGCTGAAGTACCATGTTGCATGTTTGGCTGACCTATACAACCGAAAGAGAACCTACCTCAGAACAATCAAGAAACAGGACCGTGACCAGACACATGAACAGCATACATACCCACAGGCATTTTCTGAACTGGTCATATATATAGTGGAGACCAAATCTAGCTCTGAGGGTCCTTTAGTCTTCCGCCTTGCAGATCTGGTTCATCTGTACCAACAACGGCTAGAACAGCTGGGTATGGAGAAACCTGATGTAAACGCCACCAGACTTAAAGATAGACTACTGGCATACCTGAGTTGGAAGCTCATAAGCAGGGAAGAGATGTACTCCTCACTTTCCAAAATGATGTTGGGTTGGCTTTATCACAAGCCTGTGAATACAGTGATGCCATAATCCTTGGTCAAGCAGTTTACAATTGTTTTCAATGGAACTTGTGATCCTCCTGCTGATCCGATCATTCAGGGAAGCCAACTTCAGCCTGTACTGTCAGTCACTGGTTGAGTTAATACCATACTTTTTTTCCAACAACAATGTTAATTATGCACGCTGGCTTCCAATCCACCTCAGAGACATGATGACCCTGAAACATAAACACCCTCAGCTAGCCCAGGAGTTTCAGAGTGGAAAATTTGTTGTGCACAAATCAAGCAGAGAGTTCTCTGCAAGACCAAGCTCATGAACAGGCCAATGCTGTCATCAAGGGAAGTGGGGGTGCAATAGGTTTGACTGAAGATCCATCAGCCCTAAGAAGGTGGATGGTAGCTGGTCCTGAAGTCAGCTGCTTGGTTTTGCAGTACGATGCAGCATCTGGAGTCAAAGAAGGTACAGAACAAACCAGCCATCATGAGCAGACCAAACGAGCTCAAGTGTTGTTTCTTGACAAAGTCAACAAGCTAACCAGTGTCATGAAAGATATGGGTAATCCTTTCAAGGAAGAGAGCCAGGATCTGTTTTCACTAGACACAAAGGATATTGCAAACCCAAGTGCAGCTGCATTGATTCATACGCACTATGAGAGAGGCAAAACCCGTTTCCAACAGTTCATGAAAGGATTTGAAGAAGAAGAACCCAAACTTTATGAGCCAATCAAGAAGAACTGCATGAACTTCTTCCATCAGGAACGAGCCTCTGTCAATTCTTTGAAGAAAAAAGCGTATAAAAAAGTAAATAACATAAAACCTCCTGTTACTTTGGCATACTTCCTAATAATTTTTTTTCTTGGAATTATGTCACGTTTTATGCTTTTTTTTCCACATTATTTAGTTTAAATACCAAAAAAGACTCTCAAAACACAAAATAGCTATGTATGTGACATCCTCATAGTACAAAAAAACCTTGAAATATGTCCCATGAGTAAAATTATGTGGCAAGATACGTGTTTTCCAATGCCAGAAATGGCGGCCATCTTGGAAAATGGCGGCCATTTTGAAAACTCAGGTGGCTAACGTTATTTTTCAAATTATTGGCCCCAGAGGGATAACCACACCAAATTTGGTGCTTGTATCCACTTGTGAACGATTTTTGCCCTTATCTGCCCCACTAAATTACCAAAGTTATGGGAAAACGCATCAAAATAGATTTATTAGAAATAAAACAAGTTTTCTTACAACTGACAGTCATATTGGACTGGTCCAACATGTGTCTACAGAACAGGACATGTTGTACTGGTTGTATATTAGGGCTTTGACTCCAAACTTCACTATTCGAATATAATTCAAATATTTAAAGAAATATTGATATTCGAACGATTAGGCAGCCCTTAATATTTGAACCTGTTATGGGCATTGTTTTTTGTAAATGTGTTTGCTTGTAAACGTTTTCAATTCAGATTCCGAGGCTTTTCTACGCATTTCAAAATGTTACTCTCGCTCGGCCGTAGCGTGGTAGCGTTGCATTTCCCCCGACTCATTTCCTGGTTCTCCTTATCCATAAACAACTTCTCCTGCTCCAGATGTCCCACCGTGGTCAGAAAGCACAGGGGAGACACTTTGTTCCTCTCACTATGAGGCTAGAGTCGCTACTCACTCTGAAGCTACCGGTAATCACCGTCACTCTCTCACTCTAACACACACCCGGCTCGACACACACACCAGCGCAAAAGTATAAACATCAGACGACTTACGTAGGCTACGGTGAAATATCCGAACTTCCTGTTGAAAGCATACGGTTTGTATTTAATCCAGGGTCTGACTTTTAATATGTTTTTCTTCTGAAAACATCATTGCACGCCTATTGACTGATACACTGCCCTCTGGTGGACACAACATATACGAAGTTTGATACCGATATAAGCCTTACTGAAGGTATTTAATGGTCCAAATATTATTGATAAATATTTGAATATCAATATTAAACAAACGAACTTCGAATATGATTTTTGGGCAAAAGTCAAAGCCCTATTGTATATACACTACAGTATAAAAAAACAATGCAATGCACATCTGTTGGCTTAAAGCCAAAGTCTTTCCAAGCTACTGAGGAGGAGGCATTACCCTACAGTCACATTAGCTACAAGAGACAGAGAAAGCGACAGGCTAGCATTCATTTTCAATGGGAATGGCCATGAGTAAGGCGGGACCAAAACAGACAAGAATGGCGGAAAACGCTTCAGGACATCGTCTTTATGATTATATCTGATATGTTTGGCATTTAATCTCATATATTGTGTTACTTTTATTGAGAAATAAATACTTTTAAATCCAAAAACAACATGAAGTAACTTTTAAGACGTGGTTTAAGGTAGCACCGGAGAATTTCTGTTTACTGTTGCCAAGCAACCAGGAGCGCCCACAAGCGAGTGCATGTCACTCTCTTTTGTAGCTAATGTGACTGTAGGATTACTTCTGGCCTCTAAAGTTACCTTTCAATCTCTGTTATTTCGTCGTCTCCCAGAGCAACACTCATTTTCTTACTTTTGTGTTCTTTTTGCTCCACTCTTCCCTCTCTCTTTAGCTCCTTTCTTTTCTTTCGCTTCGTTTTATGGTTCTGTGGAGGCTCCACGCAGCTGATGTGTGCGTCGAGCCGGCGTGTGTGTGTGTGTGTGGGGAGTGTGTGGTAGAGCGAGGAAGAAGTGAGAGAGTGACGGCGATTATCTCCAGAGTGAGTAGCCACTCTAGAGTCCTAGTGAGAGGAACAAAGTGTCTCCCCTGTTCTTTCTGACCACGGTGAGAGATCTGGAGCAGGAGACGTTAACCCTCTCCTTGATTTCATGTTGTTCATGGAGAAGGAGAACCAGGAAATGAGTCGGGGGAAATACAACGCTACCAAGTGATGTGTATTTTTAGAGATGTGCATCAAAGAGTATAGACGTAACAAGAGGTGAAACTCAATGGAACTGCAGCTCCGCCATCTTGGACTGAATGTAACACCTTCTATTGAGTTTTGCATCTTGTTGCTTCTATACTCTTTGGGTACATGTCGTGCGGGATGCAACACAAACAAAATATCGCATAATTATCGCGAGACTTTCGGTATATCGCGCAATGTGATATTGCGATAACGATACTGAGTCGATATATCTTGCACCCCTACCATAATGACAACTGGCTCTTTAACTAGAAAATGATCTCAGACTAGGAGGCAGTTCACTGAGGAGTGATGGCTAAAGTCTGTGATTATGGAAACATGGTTGTAGAAGGCAGTGTCCTGATTGGTGGAAAATGCTTGCAGAAAGAAAGGCCTGTTGTCAGGTAAAAATGTCACTGTCAAACAGACTGAAGTGAAAAGTTGATGTGGAAATCCGCAAATCTGCCTCATTTACATCTAAAAGATTATGTTGCAAAATATCACCACCAGCATCATCATCAAGAGTGAAGAACGTGAACATAACAATCACATCATTCACGTGCATATTAAGAAGCCACATGCATCTGTTTTGTTCTATGTAATCTATAGATTTACCAAGAGGATGGCTTTTTAATTTTTTTTTTTTATTTTAAAATTCGTGGCAAACTAAGATAGTAAGACTCCAAACCTACAGCTCTCGTTTTAGCTCTTCTTGTCTCGTTTGTGTAGAATAGAGCTGTGTTTGCGTACAACAGTGCGGTGGACAAGAGTGGACTGTGCAGACTGAGAGGATTGAAATATCGCTTCCTACATGTTTATGCCTGCAGACGGGTGAGCGCATCGATAAGTATTGACTTTTTACTCACAAAAGGTTTTATTTTAGCCTACGTACACACCTCGCGTTAGTTCATCTGCACCAGCCGTTGCTGAATCTGTCAAAGTCAGTTTGAAAGATTGTCGTCAGATTTTGAGAGGACCTGCGAGAGACTACCATTGGCAGAAAGATGGGCATCGACCAGCTTTTTTTACGCACAGCATTTTTTCAAATGCAGCGCCGCCTTCCCAGGATGCTTTGCAGGCACGTTAAAGTCGCTTGACGTCACCCATGGGAATAAAGTGGAGAGCGGCGTGACAGAAGCGTCGCACGGCCAGGTGGATCTGTACGATCAGAAGATCAGGTGGAGCTCGGTGCGCGGAGAGGAAGAGGTGACCGACAACCCCGTTAACATTCCCTGATGGGTATTTTTATGAAAGATATAGATTTTCAGCGGAGGGAGTTACATATAGACCGTTTGTCGGCTTGTTGAGTCGTGTGTTGCCAATGACACACATCGGTGAGTTATGTTTTTATATTTTTCATTTTCTCGCTTACCACTGCCAGGGTTGCAACTGAAATAAACGGCTAAAGCAACGACAGCTAATGGAAAGCACAAGTGTAATTATGATTAGATCGTGTGCATGACTGATGGGGAAGTGATATTGATAAGCGTTAGAGGTTAGATTCTCTGCCCGGGCCCCAGCTGGACGAACGGGCCGACATTTCCCGCCACTATCCTCGGGCCGGGCCCTTCATCAAGCATTTGTGGTCTTTTAATTGTTACTTTATTAGTCTAACTGGGTGGGGAGAAAGCTATGCCATAATCATGCACAGCGTCTCCTGCTGGGCCGTATGGTGGAGCATCATCATACAGCCCAGCAGGCCCGGTGTGATGCTCCACCATACGGCCCAGCAGGTCCGGTGTGATGCTCCACCATACGGCCCAGCAGGCCCGGTGTGATGCTCCACCATACGGCCCAGCAGGCCCGGTGTGATGCTCCACCATACGGCCCAGCAGGCCCGGTGTGATGTGTGCGAGTGGAGGAGACGCTGTGCATGATTATGGCATAGCTTTCTCCCCAACCAGTTAGGCTAATAAAGTAATGATTAAAAAACACAAATGCTTGATGAAACCAAGTCAAGGCTTAATACATCCAGGATACCTGGGAAATCCCGGCCTGATCCACTATCTAGGTTCTGTGAAATAGCCCTCTGTTACTTTAGAGTGGTTGATGAGTCCTGGACACTGACCTGAAGATGGCTGCTATCAGAGTCCCGGGCTGCTGCTGGTCTTCTGGGGACCTCGTTGCTCCGCTGCTCCGGGTTCTGGTCGTCCTCCTCCATTCCTCTCTGGTCCTGAAATCCAGCAGAGCTCCACTGGGGCTGCTGGACTCCCTCTGGATTCTGTTCAGTCCAAATCAAAGCAGCAGAGATATTCAGGAGCTGCTGTCTCCTCTGGTCTTCCTCACATCCACACACAACTACAACAACAGCCTGAACACTCAGAGCAGCGGCTGGGGAACGCTTCCATTTCCTTCCTAGCTACAACATCAACTCAGAGTAGTTTGGAGAAAACAGCATTATATTAAAATGGGAATAAATCTAAGAGGTAAAAACAAACACTACCATAACGCTGGCTTTTTGGTGTCACGTGAAAATCAGCCAATTCCGGTCAATCGGTGCATCTCTAAAAGCTACAACACTAATGATTCTTGTATGTTTGAGAAGTAGGCTAAGTGAAACATGGTTCCTGGCTGATTCTGATTACTGTCACTATGTGATTGTCACAAATGAGCAATGTTGTTCAATATCTTTGTATTTTCATATGTATGTATACTTTAGGCTACGAAGGTTAAGTGAGTGTGTGTGTGTGTGTGTGTTTGTAAGGTAAGACTGAGGACATAGACTGTACAAATGCTAACATCCAGTCTATGAACAAACCCTTTTACATGGCTTTAAATACAGTGGAAATATTCAGTCCACAGTCTGAATTCTGTTTATTGACTTATTTTATTTTCCAGTAGTAAGCAGGAAGTAAGGTCATGGTTCAAATTCTGGGTGTACTTCATTCAGACCAACCGTGTATGACCGTGAACATAGACCGTGTATGTGTGTATGGATGACATATTACGCCCCTAACACTGGAATAGGCAGCATGTTGAAGGGAACACAATCAGCATTCACTTTAAACATCTGTTTACCGTAACCATAATCACACACACTTTCCAAACCAACCGTATGGAGGGAATTAGCCGCTGGGAGCTGATCAATAACCAGATAGATCCGGTTAACAAGTTCCAAGCTACTGAGACTCTCCACAGCTCGGTAATAATCATCTGTGTTCAGCTCCGTTCTGTTTGTTCTGATCAGAGGGGAACTCGGCCTCACTTCTGGGTTAGGGTTAGGGAGGGAGAGAGAGAGAACAACAAAGGACCGTTTCCCTCCAAATCAAACGGGGGTCGAATGGGAAGCTAACTTCAGCGTCGTTGATGCAACCAAACATGAATCTGAGCTACTAGCTAGCCTGCTACATTACATCACATTACATGTCATTTAGCTGACGCTTTCATCCAAAGAGACTTCCAATGAAGAGCTTTCAACCCTGGAGCTGCAAACTCCAGACAACAAGTAGTAAGAGCAAGTCCATTAGCTTTAAATAAGCTACACCACAAAGAGCCATATGAAAGAGCTAGCTAGCTTCTGCTCAGCCCCGTTAGCATTAAGCAGCCGAATGGGAAGCTAACGCATGCGCAGCTCTGTCTTCTATTCTCTGGGACGGCCGTGTAAAAGAGCAGTTATTAAAGTGTTTACCTGGAGCTCTGTCTTCTTCAAACTCACTAATAACAAACAACACAGCTATCCCGCCGCCAGACACGCATCACAGTGAAGACACCAGACTTCCGGTTTCCTCCCAGTCAGGGTTTTTCAGATTAAAAGCTTAAAATGAAAGAAGGCTGCCGCCCGGAGGTCAGGAGGGGAAACAACAGATACACATTCAGTTAATCAATCAGTTAGTGGTGGACTGGAACTGAGTACATTTACTCAAGTACTGGACTTAAAAAAACACTATATTTTTCTGACATTTGTGACTCCTTTTTTCACAATTTGTTTTTGCTTTTTCCAACGTTTTTAAATTTTTAAATTTTTCTTCTACACATTTTCAGCGCTTATTTCTTCGTCCAATATTTTCTGATATAAAACAAAAATTTAAAAACGGGCCAATGTGATCCGAAGTCAACACAAGGGTTAATACTTGGTGTTTTTGGTCCTGATATATACAGTGAGGAAAATAAGTATTTGAACACCCTGCTATTTTGCAGATTCTCCCACTTGGAAATCATGGAGGGGTCTGAAATTGTCATCGTAGGTGCATGTCCACTGTGAGAGACATCATCTAAAAACAAAAATCCAGAAATCACAATGTATGATTTTTTTACTATTTATTTGTATGATACAGCTGCAAATAAGTATTTGAACACCTGTCTATCAGCTAGAATTCTGACCCTCAAAGACCTGTTAGTCTGCCTTTAAAATGTCCACCTCCACTCCATTTATTATCCTAAATTAGATGCACCCGTTTGAGGTCGTTAGCTGCATAAAGACACCTGTCCACCCCATACAATCAGTAAGAATCCAACTACTAACATGGCCAAGACCAAAGAGCTGTCCAAAGACACTAGAGACAAAATTGTACACCTCCACAAGGCTGGAAAGGGCTACAGGGAAATTGCCAAGCAGCTTGGTGAAAAAAGGTAGACTGTTGGAGCAATCATTAGAAAATGGAAGAAGCTAAACATGACTGTCAATCTCCCTCGGACTGGGGCTCCATGCAAGATCTCACCTCGTGGGGTCTCAATGATCCTAAGAAAGGTGAGAAATCAGCCCAGGACTACACGGGAGGAGCTGGTCAATGACCTGAAAAGAGCTGGGACCACCGTTTCCAAGGTTACTGTTGGTAATACACTAAGACGTCACGGTTTGAAATCATGCATGGCACGGAAGGTTCCCCTGCTTAAACCAGCACATGTCAAGGCCCGTCTTAAGTTTGCCAATGACCATTTGGATGATCCAGAGGAGTCATGGGAGAAAGTCATGTGGTCAGATGAGACCAAAATAGAACTTTTTGGTCATAATTCCACTAACCGTGTTTGGAGGAAGAAGAATGATGAGTACCATCCCAAGAACACCATCCCTACTGTGAAGCATGGGGGTGGTAGCATCATGCTTTGGGGGTGTTTTTCTGCACATGGGACAGGGCGACTGCACTGTATTAAGGAGAGGATGACCGGGGCCATGTATTGCGAGATTTTGGGGAACAACCTCCTTCCCTCAGTTAGAGCATTGAAGATGGGTCGAGGTTGGGTCTTCCAACATGACAATGACCCGAAGCACACAGCCAGGATAACCAAGGAGTGGCTCTGTAAGAAGCATATCAAGGTTCTGGCGTGGCCTA
The DNA here is from genome assembly GCA_023566125.1 of Zingel zingel. Taxonomy (NCBI): domain Eukaryota; kingdom Metazoa; phylum Chordata; class Actinopteri; order Perciformes; family Percidae; genus Zingel; species Zingel zingel. The sequence goes on from CM042336.1 coordinate 24,994,002, forward strand.
GCCAGTCTCCAGACCTAAACCCAATAGAGAATCTTTGGAGGGAGCTCAAACTCCGTGTTTCTCAGCGACAGCCCAGAAACCTGACTGATCTAGAGAAGATCTGTGTGGAGGAGTGGGCCAAACTCCCTCCTGCAGTGTGTGCAAACCTGGTGAAAAACTACAGGAAACGTTTGACCTCTGTAATTGCAAACAAAGGTTACTGTACCAAATATTAACATTGATTTTCTCAGGTGTTCAAATACTTATTTGCAGCTGTATCATACAAATGAATAGTTAAAAAATCATACATTGTGATTTCTGGATTTTTGTTTTTAGATTATGTCTCTCACAGTGGACATGCACCTACGATGACAATTTCAGACCCCTCCATGATTTCCAAGTGGGAGAACCTGCAAAATAGCAGGGTGTTCAAATACTTATTTTCCTCACTGTATATATCCTACAAAATGGCAATAGAAAAAAATAATAATACGAATTAGCAATTAGAGTGAGAATGTATTGCCCTTCACCATACCCCCACATCATCACATCCCCTTCACCATACCCCCACATCATCACATCCCCTTCACCATACCCCCACATCATCACATGCCCTTCACCATACCCCCACATCATCACATCCCCTTCACCATACCCCCTCATCATCACATCCCCTTCACCATACCCCCACATCATCACATCCCCTTCACCATACCCCCACATCATCACATCCCCTTCACCATACCCCCACATCATCACATGCCCTTCACCATACCCCCACATCATCACATCCCCTTCACCATACCCCCACATCATCACATCCCCTTCACCATACCCCCACATCATCACATGCCCTTCACCATACCCCCACATCATCACATCCCCTTCACCATACCACCACATCATCACATACTCTTCACCGTACCTAGAGATTGGCATGGGGTACTTTCCATAAGATCATCTCTCAATGCAAATCAAACCAGCTATTAGGCTAACTGAAATAAAACCATAACCATATATTGAATATTATTTGACTTTTAAAAAGAAAATCAAATGGAATTCAAATGGTATTATAGAGGAAGATTGACAGCTCTAGTATGATGTATATATGAGTTGCAGACCCGCAAATAACCTTACAAAATGTCAATAGAAAAAAGTAATACTACGAATTAGCAATTTGTTATGTATAGAATTTATTGCCTAAAATCAAAGCCTGACGGGATTTTCTTCTGTCTGCACTCACCTTTCCAGTGAGGATAACACATGGGAGCCTCAAGACAACCTGGACTGCCCCGACCTTATCACCGAGTACATGCAGAAACACAAGGAGAAGGAGGAGAAAAAGAAGGAGGGCAAGAGGAAAGTTGTCAGTGAGGCCTCGGGAGACTCAGAGGAGCGAGGGAGCAAGAGGAAGAAGAAGAAGGAGGAGGTGAGTGAAGGAAAGAGGTTACTCCAGACTGAAGAGTCCCAGAAATCAATCTATCTATCTATCTATCTATCTATTGTTGATGAACAGCGCGAGGCCCCCACCTTTCCTCTTGCCACTTAGCTTGGGGTCCCGGTCCACTCTGACGATAGTGAAGCCGGGTAACTCCACATTAGCATCTCAGTGAAAGGTCTCAGTGAAACACATGAGGCTGCACTCCCTGTACAACCTAACGGTCTTCACTAGGGCACCTAGCTCAGCGCCTCAATTCCTCTGGGATGGGGTGCACAATGCCGGCGTGCTCTATTGTCCTTAGTCCGAACAGTTGTTCTCTTGAATAAGCAAGGTTTTTACTGCTGTGATCCAGTTTAATCGTAACCATATCGATTAAACTTTTTATACATATATATATATGTAAATGATTTTAAAAAAAAGCTAGAAGAGAAAAAAGTTAAAAGGACAAAAACAGACACGTAACAGACGAGCTACAGAGAAGGCTGATACAGTTTTAAATGTGTTTTCAGTGATGAAGGATAATATATAAAGTCCTATACACGTGTTTCTATAATGTTTCTAACTACGGCAGACTGGTCAGAGACCAACACATCTTTTTAGATGATTGATTTATTTTTGTATTCTTTGACAATAAAGGATCATGTACAGTATATTACTTTTCCATGTGCATTGTATTTGGCTTTCTTAGCACACAGTGTGTGTTCTGTCCAGTAAACTGGGACTATAATTTGAGAGGATTGTACAATTATGCAACGTATCCTAATTGTACAATCCTCTTTAGTTCTAGTCTTAGTTCACTGGACCAGTAACTATATAGTGTAGGTTACTGTACATTCATGAAACAACAGATAATAGATAATAGCGGACCGACTGAATGCTAGTCTAAAAATGTACATTTATGAACTACTGCTCTTAACTGAAACCATTGAAGGGGTCAATTGTCATTTGCACAAGCAAACAGCTGTAGACTTTGCCTTAAAAGCAAGCAGTGGGCGTTAATATGTTACTTAGGAAATGTATATTTTAGCCCATATGAGAGAGAGGGAGCGACGGAGGGAGAGAGAGGCATGTAGGCTACGCATCATATTCTAGCATTGTAGATAAGTTGTAATTGATTCAATTTTATTTATAGTGTCAAATCATAACAGGAATTATCTCAGGACACTTTACAGATAGAGTGTAGGTCTAGACCACACTCTGTAATTTTCAAGGACCCAACAATTCCAGTGATTCCCCCAAGAGCATGCATGAATGTGTAAGTGCGACAGTGGCGAGGAAAAACTCCCTTTTAGGAAGAAACCTCGGACAGACCCAGGCTCTTGGTAGGCGGTGTCTGACGGGACAGACCCAGGCTCTTGGTAGGCGGTGTCTGACAGGACAGACCCAGGCTCTTGGTAGGCGGTGTCTGACGATGCCGGTTGGGGGTTTGATGAACAATGGCAGTAACAAAGTCACAATTAAGATAATGACTAGAGTAGTTGTAATAGTTCATGGAGTCGTAGAGCACAGCAGGGCGTAACAGGGCGTAGCAGGGCGTTGGCCGGACATAGGCAGTCGACGCCGGGCATTGCAGGGTGTAATGGGGCACAGCAGGTCGTAGGGCAGGACCACGGCAACAGCTGCCACCATGATGTAGGTGCCTTCATGATCCAAGATGATGGTGCTGGGGGGACAAAGAACATACGGACTCTGGGGAAGCTCCCCGGAGCTAGGTTAATAACAAGCATTTCTGGAACATGAATACACACAGATGGAAAGAGAGAGGAGAGATGAGCTCAGTGTGTCAAAGGAGGTACCCCGGTAGTCTAGAACTATAACCGCATAGGGAGGCTGTGTTGTGGCTACACACCTTCCCCCGCTGGTCTAGGCTAACGCTGCGACACCTTACTCCCTAAGTATGCATAAGCTTTCTATGGGGAGAAGCAGAGATAGGATGGGGGTGAGCCATGACTGAGGCTACACACCCACCCCCGCCGGTCCAGGCGAATGCTGCAACTCCTAACTTCCTAACTATAAGCTTTATCGAAGAGGAGAGTTTTAAGTTTACTCTTAAAAGTGGTGACGGTGTCTGCCTGCTGAACCCAGACTGGGAGCTGGTTCCACAGGAGAGGAGCCTGGTAGCTGAAGGCTCTGGCTCCTGGACCCAGACTGGGAGCTGGTTCCACAGGAGAGGAGCCTGGTAGCTGAAGGCTCTGGCTCCTGGACCCAGACTGGGAGCTGGTTCCACAGGAGAGGAGCCTGGTAGCTGAAGGCTCTGGCTCCTGAACCCAGACTGGGAGCTGGTTCCACAGGAGAGGAGCCTGACAGCTGAAGGCTCTGGCTCCCATTCTACTTTTAGAGACTCTGGGAACCACAAGTAACTCTGCATTCTGGGAGCGTAGTGCTCTAGTGGGACAATAAGGTACTATGAGCTCTTCAAGATATGATGGTGCTTGACCATTTAGAGCTTTGTAGGTCAGGAGAAGGATTTTAAATTCAATCCTGGATTTTACAGGAAGCCAATGCAGAGAAGCTAATACAGGAGAAATATGATCTCTTTTCTTAGTTCTTGTCAGAACACGCGCTGCAGCATTCTGGATCAACTGGAGAGTCTTAAGAGTTTTATTTGAGCATCCTGATAATAGGGAATTACAGTAGTCCAGCCTGGAAGTAACGAATGCATGGACTAGTTTTGAGACAGGATGTTACTAATTTTGGCAATATTACGAAGGTGAAAAAAAGCTGTTCTTGAGGTTTGTTTTAAGTGGGCGTCAAAGGATAAGTCCTGATAAAAAATAACTCCTAGATTTCTGACAGTAGTGCTGGAAGCCATGACAATGCCATCCAGAGTAATTATATCTTTGGATAATGAAGTTCGGGGGTGTTTAGCGCCCAGCACAATAACCTCAGTTTTGTTCGAGTTCAACTTCAGGAAATTGTTGGTCATCCATGATTTTTTGATCTTCATTGTAAATTTCCTGAGTAACATTATCTTCTGCTCACTTTTAAGGCAAAGAGTTGGCTACAACTGTTAATTTGTGCAAATTATTAGTAGCCAGTAATGTTTATTTTTAGGCTGCCCACACATTCAGGCGGTCTGCGATCGTCTGCCACGCTTTCTCTCGCTGTTTCATTACAGCGCTACAGTTTTTTCGTTACAATTTGCCTGAAAAATGTTGAATATTTCGGATATTATAAGAGTTATGAAAAGTACATTTGCTTCCATAATGTCTGCAACTGGCACACATTTTCCTTCATTTTGTCATACATTTTTGTATGAAGAGTGAAAATTGTGAGCGAGAGCAAGTCCAGGGTTTAAATGAGGTTGTTCACAAAATCTATCTCTCTGTTTGTCTGTTGCTATAGAAACGGAGAGGAGGAGAGGGACCCAAACATCACCACTGTCAACACTGTGACAAATCCTTCACAACATCAACATATTTAAAGATTCATCAGAGAGTTCACACTGGAGAGAAGCCGTACAGCTGTGATCAATGTGGGGCAGCTTTCACAAAACGGAGTAACCTTAAAATCCATCAACGCATTCACACTGGAGAGAAGCCATACAGCTGTGATCAATGTGGGGCAGCTTTCACAAAACAGAGTAACCTTAAAATCCATCAACGCATTCACACTGGAGAGAAGCCATACAGCTGTGATCAATGTGGGGCAGCTTTCACAAAACAGAGTGATCTTAAAATCCATCAACGCATTCACACTGGAGAGAAGCCGTACAGCTGTGATCAATGTGGGGCGGCTTTCACAAGACAGAGTAACCTTAAAATCCATCAACCCATTCACACTGGAGAGAAGCCGTACAGCTGTGATCAATGTGGGGCAGCTTTCACACGACGGAGTAACCTAAAAACCCATCAACGAATTCACAATGGAGAGAAGCTGTACAGCTGTGATCAATGTGGGGCAGCTTTCACACAACAGAGTTACCTTAAAATCCATCAACGCATTCAAACTGGAGAGAAGCCGTACAGCTGTGATCAATGTGGGAAAACCTTTTCTCTGAGTAATAACCTAGAAAAACACCGACGTCTTCACACTGAAGAGAAGCCGTACAGCTGTGATCAATGTGGGAAAACCTTTTCTCTGAGTAATAACCTAGAAATCCACCGACGTGTTCACACTGAAGAGAAGCCGTACTGGTGTGAACAATGTGGGAAAACATTTTCTCATAGCAGCAACCTTAAAAGACACCAGCGCATTCACACTGCCTCATTGTGAACATGTTTCAGAGCCAAGTTGTTTCCTCCTGCCTCCTCCTCATGCCCTGATAGCTGTGTTGTTATATTCTGATCTTCTCTCCACATTGAAGGCTGACCAGCAGTAACTTTATCTTCTGAACAGCATGGATGTTATCCTGGCTACGACTCCATATTACTCTCCCTCCTTAATTTCACTCAAAATTAGCTTTTTTCCCTGTAAGACAATATGTTGAGTTCAGGGTTCAACTGCTAGCGCTATTTAACTAATGCTGCAATGAAGGAGTATTAGTTCTTAATTTAAAAAATCCCATCACTGTTTACTATGGTAATGTCAAATTGCTGAAATATTTAGTTTATTGTCCTTTAAAACGATGAAAAGAAGCAAATCTTCATAACTAGAAAGCTTTAATCAGAACATGTCTGCTGCTGCTTAAAAAATGACTTGAACAGTTAATAGGCTCGTTCGAGATGAGCCAGATCTGCACAGAATCGATCACCGGCGATCGCCACCCAATGCATGCCGGTTAGATTTGTGTCCGACTTGATCCCGACTTGCTCTGACGTCATGCACACGTGGACAACGATAACCTCACGAGATCAAGGCGGCCGCAGTTTTTAGAGCCAGGTGGCACAGTTGCTCTCCACCGACTGCAAGACCCAGGCGGACCCAGGGCATGCTGGGAAACGCCGGCCTCTCAGCTGATCTAACAGCTGATTGGTTCAGAATGGACTCAACATGATGACGTTTTATATAAACTTTTTATTGATTTTGATTTGGAGGGATTTTAACAGGTATTTGTCTGATTTAAAGGATTATTGTGTACAGAACATGTGTGGCTGATAAATTATGTTTAGAAGTCAGAGAGACTAAATCTGTTCAGATTACGGATCATCTACAGTGTGTTGTTAATTAAAATCAGCAACAGATCGCATGTAGAGCATTTTGAGAGCTACTCGGTCATAATTAAAACAACTGGAGACTGTCCGTGCGTTCATGGACATCGGAAAAACGTTTTTTTCCCGAGTGAAAACGTCATCATTCCCGTCCCTTCCTGTGGGAATCAGAGGGGGGAACTGGGGCCAGATTTTGCTAACAGTTTCCCAGTTGGTGACGCGTTGTTGACAGCTGATGTTTGATGGAGGCGACTTTGGTTCACTGAACATATTTCAATGACAATAAACTTATTTATTGAGGACAAACGCCTCTGCTGAGAAACATAGACACATGTTTCAGATTATTCCTAAATAGGCCCATGTATTAAAAATCCAACACCTTATCCGTGTCCTTTCCCGTTGGTTGTCCTTCAGATAACGCAAACACCTGACGATGTGCTGTTTGTATGTTCGAAAACAGCAGCACATTATTGTGGCCTCCATGTTTCCACACACCTGATGCTCTAGGCTACCGCCAACAATTGGTGACAGTCATGCAACCAGATGTTATGCCAAACGGCAATATGACAGAAGAAGAACACGCATTCCGACCATCCTAACCATGTGAATGCTAGTAGTCGGAAAAACAATGTCATCACAGGGGCGGTCCCTGTCATTCCGAGGTGGCATGAACGCGCCATTTGTAGGAGCTGATATTTGGGTCTGATAACATTTTATTAAATCGGAATCGGACCACAGTGTTTCTGTCTGCGCAGACATCACCAACCTGCATCCTTCCTATTGGTTCAGACACAAACTGTAGTCTTCAACAAAAACTACAGGACTACAGTACTGGTTTCCTCCACCTGTGGATCCGTTGTTCTACACGCAGGTAAATCCTGTTATTGGGAATAAAGCTGGACGATAGAAAATGAATTTGTTTCTTAAACATATTTGATTGTGTGGTGTTTGTTGTTGTCAGAAACCAGGAAGACGGCGAGCGGGATCATCTACACGGTGAAGAGCTGCAGCCATTGGCCGCCTGCAGACTGTAAGCCCCGCCTCCATCCCTTGAGACAGAACAGCAGCTGGTTAATGAGTGATAAATGTTCCAGCTGTGCTTCTGTGTTTCTACCTGAACAGGTGAAGCTCCCGCAGCCAAGAGAGCCAATCAGCTGACAGAGTGACAGACAGCGGAGGAGGGCGGGGCTTCTGGACACATTTATTATTCTTACAAACTGTTCATTTAATAACGTTTTTGAAACACCACAAGTCAAAAATTCACTCAAATGTTTTATTTTTTAAATCAGTGTGCGGTACAAATGCTGCACTCTGATTGGTCAGCACCGAAGCAGGCAATGATGTCATCAAAAATAGAGCTCTGCAGTACATTCAGTCAGAAATATCAAAATATACATCTTCAAACAGGAAGATTTCAGAACCAATCAACAAAGCCTTTTCCACATGACTGGTTGTAGAAGCTCAGTCCCTTTCAGAGAACTAACAACCATCTGAATGGATCAACATCTCAGACAGCTCAATCAGCACAATTCATTCCATTAATATAAAACATATACATCTACTAATAGGAAGATTTCAGACCCTTAATCAAACTCTTAAACATCATTAAAAACTCATTTCTACTGGTTTTTAACTTTAGACCCTTTTAGACAAAAAACAAACGATCTGAACGTACTTTAGATTTTTAAGAATCAACATTTTGTTTCTGGAAACAATCGAATGATTCATTATTCAATGTTGTCGACATAAATAAATCCAGCTTAACTCTGAGTGTGTAGAGGAGACAACATTAAAAACAGTGTAAGAGCCCTTTAGTGTTAGCATTGGTTAGCTGATATAAAACCGATGGTGTGTTGAAGGACGCGTGGACATCTGACAACTGGGTTGATCAGCAGGAGTATTAAAACAATCTGAAATGGAAGCATCTGATTGGTCCTTTCAGCGGCAAGGTCATGATGATGTTGTCCTGCAGGAGAAGACTGTGATTGGTCGGCTGACTTGAAATGATAAAGTACAAAAATATGAACCACCGTGGTGTCTTCAACAATTTTTTCGACATACTATACTTTGAATTTTTTTTCAAAATATTCTAGGACTTTTTTTCAAAGATTTCGACATGTTATACTGACTTTTTCCGACATGCTATACGATGACTTGAATGCTACTCCTCCCACATAATTTTAACTACAGACATCATTCAAACTTTAAACTGTTCACAACACATTTAGCTATTACAGTTGTATTCAGCTTCATGATATCTTGTTTGTCTGTCTTTCTATTTTATATCTAAATATTATATCAAAATTTTCGACATTCTATACTATGACTTTTTTTTCAATATTTTCGACATTATATACTATGACTTTTTTTGAAAATACTATACTAACTGTTAAAGTCTGTTCCAGAATTATTGCACACCCCCTAGAGCTCTGTCCACGGGATGCAAATAGCAGACCTTGACGACTGCCTATAGGATCCTTCGTGATACATCACATGTCATGTTTTCAATGTTTGAGTGGCTACTGTCAGGTCGCAGACTCCGCTGTCAAGGCTGTAAGACCCAGAGGAGGAAGGTGACCTTTGTCCCCAGGGCTGTCCAGCTCCTAAACTCCCAGCCACAGACATTCTATATTTTTTTCAAAATATTATACTATGACATTTTTTCAAAATTTTTGACATACTATACTATGACTTTTTTCCGTCATGCTATACTATGACTTTTTTCTACATACTATACTATGACTTTTTTCCGTCATACTATACTATGACTTTTTTCTACATACTATATGACTTTTATTTCAAAATTTTCAACATACTATACTTTGAATTTTTTTTCAAAATATTCTTGGACTTTTTTTCAAAGATTTCGACATGTTATACTATGACTTTTTCCGACATGCTATACGATGACTTGAATGCTACTCCTCCCACATAATTTTAGCTACAGACATCATTCAAACTTTAAACTGTTCACAAAACATTTAGCTATTACAGTTGTATTCAGCTTCATGATATCTTGTTTGTCTGTCTTTCTATTTTATATCTAAATATTATATCAAAATTTTCGACATTCTATACTATGACTTTTTTTCAATATTTTCGACATACTATACTATGACTTTTTTCCGTCATGCTATACTATGACTTTTTTCTACATACTATATGACTTTTATTTCAAAATTGTCGACATACTATACTATGACTTTTTTTTTTAAATACAATAATATGACTTAATTTGTTTAATTTTTTTTGTTAATTTTTTTTTCGGGCATTTTTGGCCTTTATTTTCATAGGACAGATGAAGACATAAAAAGGGGAGAGAGCGGGAGAATGACATACAGTTTCTACATCCTATACTATGACTTTTATTTCAAAATTGTCGACATCCAATACTATGACTTTTTATCGACATTCTATACCATAATATTTCTTTCGAAAATTTCGACACTGACTTTTTCCAACATACAATAATGACTTTTTTCGACATGCTATACTATGACTTGAATGCTACTCCTCCCACATTATTTTAACTACAGACATCATTCAAACTTTAAACTGTTCACACAACATTTAGCTATTACAGTTGTATTCAGCTTCATGATATCTTGTCTGTCTGCCTTTCTATCTCGCTGCCTTCAAACCTTAAAATGTTCTGCATCTTTTATTCATTTGTTCTGAATCTCTTTACAACTTATTTCTATTTGTACTTTTTAAAAATATTGAATATCAGACTTCTTCAGAAGCAGAGGTGGAAAAAGTTTTAAAATATTGTACTCAAGTAAAAGTACCAATACTTTGATGAAATATTACAAGTAGAAATACATATCTGAAAAATTACTCAAGTAACGGATATAAGTAGTTCATTTAAAATGTACTTTAAATAAAAGTTACTTAGTTACATTAAAAAACACTGTAAAACGGGGCAGGGGATCTCTCCCATGTAGTGAAAATAGGACAAGGGATCATAAATTGTTTTGTTTTTTTATTAAAGAAAAATCTATACAAATGTATAAACATCTATACAATTGTATACACATGTAATAACAACATTACACATTTACATTTACACCCTTAGAAAGGTATAATGTGCAATTTTAGTTGAAAGTGAAAGTAACATACGTTGTTAGTTCTGAGGGCCATCCTTTTCTTCATAAACATTAACAGTTATAATGCAAATCAAGGCCAAATCACGTGTTTTGACTCCATAAATGGGTTAGACCCATATATTGTTAATTAAAATTAATATAAACAGTCTATAATTAGACCCTAATGTTCACAGCCCAGACTAGCAGCTAGCTTCTTCACACCTAAGTAGCCCGTATGAGTAAAATTAGATATACATAAGTCTCCTACATACGTTGTCCTACGGAAGGGGTGGGCAATTCATTTTCCCAAGAGGCCACATGAGAATCAGGGACTGTTGTGGAGGGCTGAACCAATAGGATTAACTCAATTCTGCTCAATATGAATTTTATGTCAGTCTTTTTTCTCTTGGCATATTAGCACAGCAGAGTCCACCAAACACTCTTTAATAAAGTCCCCTTCAGAAAATGGCTTACTGTTTTTGTGGGCTATAACAAAGCTGGTCTTGACTGCTGCATCCCTGGATGCCTTGTTGCTTTTGCAGCGTAACTAGCCAAGCTTGTGGCTGGCGGCGGGATCGCGGTGTTATTTGTGAGTTTGGAGGAGACACAGCTCCAGGGCCCGTTTCAGAAAGCAGGGTTAGTGAAAACTCTGAGTTAGTTAACCCTGAGATGAGGGCAACTCTGGGTCTTCTGTTTCAGAAAGAGAGGGAACTTCACCCTCGTGTTGTCTTCGTTTCAACCTTGAAACCTTTGTTTTTGCTTTTTCCAACGTTTTACATTCTTCTTCTACACATTTTCAGCGCTTATTTCTACGTCCAATATTTTCTGATATAAAACAAAAATTTAAAACGGGCCAATGTGACCCAAAGTCAACAGAAGGGTTAACCTCAGTCAGTTACTATGGTAACGTAGTCTGTGACCCTGACCTGGTGGGGAGCAGGTTTTCTTCTCAGTCAGCATCTCTCCTTGATCCGCTAGCTGCCTGACCCCTAAATACACTGTGAAAAGCCCGAAACATTCACCTTCATGATATCTTGTTTATCTGTCTGCCTGCCTTTCTATCTACCTGCCTTCAAAAGAAATTCAGCCTTGGTGCAGAATTCCAGCCACTAGAGCCAGTCCCACAATGAGCTTTCCTTAGGATGTGCCATTTCTGTGTCTGTAGCTTTAAATGCTATTGAGGAGGAGAGGGGGGGGGGGCAAGGTGGAGGGTGGGGGTGTGGCCTTGACCAGCTTGTGGCCACGGTTGTAGCTCTATTTCCTCATGGGCCAAATTCTCTGGGCAGCTGTGGGCGGCGGGCAAAGCAGAGAAAGGGGAGGTAACCTTTCCCCTTATGACGTCATAAAGGGAAGATTCCAGATCGGCCCACCTAAGCTTTCATTTTCTCAAAGGCAGAGCAGGATACCCAGGGCTCGGTTTACACCTATCACCATTTCTAGCCACTGGGGGACCATAGGCAGGCTGGGGGAACGCACATTAATGTTAAAAAACCTCATAAAGTGACATACATACATACATACATACATAGATACCACATTGGCCGCTGCTGTTTTTTGGATGTTGACACGGCGACCATTTCATAACGAACATTGTGCTCCTCCTAATATGGGTCTATCCACAATTAAAGAAACTGTTCAGTAACACACTCAGCTGATGTATTACTAATTACTGAAATAACAAATACTTTACCTGACACAAGCTAGCATTGGCTTAATTCAACGTAAGGACAGTCACTTAACTTACTGTTAGCTTAAAAGAAGGATTAATGTTACCTTTTGTGATAATAAATTCAACGCTTTCGTAATAGTTAAATATTGTAAAACATCTTTTCCATCTGTGAAATGTTATTCCATGTTGCTTTGTTTAGCATTTCTTTAACGTGAACATCCAAAAGCAGTACAAACATCTTTTTCTGAGTCTTTAAGATCAGCTGTCTGTCTCAAGATGGCGGCGGCACAGACGCAGTTTGAACACATCAACTGTTCAAGTCATTTCTTAAGCAGCAGACATGTTCTGATTAAAGCTTTCTAGTTATGAAGATTTGCTTCTTTTCATCGTCTTAAAGGACAATAGACTAAATATTTAACTTAGTAAACAGTGATGGGATTTTTTAAATTAAGAACTAATACTCCTTCGTTGCAGCATTAGTTAAATAGCGCTAGCAGTTGAACACTGAACTCAACATATTATTACAGGAATTAAAGCAAATTTTGAGTGAAATTAATTCCTTAAAAAGGGAGGGAGCGTAATATGGAGTCGTAGCCAGGATAACATCCATGCTGTTCAGAAGATAAAGTTACTGCTGGTCAGCCTTCAATGTGGAGAGAAGATCAGAATATAACAACACAGATATCAGAGCATGAGGAGGAGGCAGGAGGACACAGCTTGGCTCTGAAACATGTTCACTACGAGGCAGTGTGAATGCGCTGGTGAGATTTAAGCTTACTACTCCGAGAAAACATTTTCCCACATTGTTCACACCAGTACGGCTTCTCTCCAGTGTGACTGCGCTGGTGATATTTAAGGCTACTACTCTGAGAAAAAGTTTTCCCACATTGATCACACCAGTACGGCTTCTCTCCAGTGTGACAGCGCTTGTGTATTTTAAGGTGACCACTGTGCGAAAAAGTTTTCCCACATTGTTCACACCAGTACGGCTTCTCTCCGGTGTGAACACGTAGGTGGCTTTCTAGGCTACTACTCAGAGAAAAGGTTTTACCACATAAATCACAGCTGTAAGGTTTATCTCCAGTGTGAATGAGCTGGTGTCTTTTAAGGCTACCACTCACAGAAAATGTTTTACCACATTGATCACAGCTGTACGGCTTCTCTCCAGTGTGAATGCGCTGGTGAGATTTAAGGCCGCCACTATGAGAAAAAGTTTTCCCACATTGATCACACCAGTACGTCTTCTCTCCAGTGTGACGGCGCTTGTGTATTTTAAGGTGACCACTGTACGAAAACGTTTTCCCACATTGTTCACACCAGTACGGCTTCTCTCCGGTGTGAACACGTAGGTGGCTTTCTAGGCTACTACTCAGAGAAAAGGTTTTACCACATAAATCACAGCTGTAAGGTTTATATCCAGTGTGAATGAGCTGGTGTCTTTTAAGGCTACCACTCACAGAAAAAGTTTTACCACATTGATCACAGCTGTACGGCTTCTCTCCAGTGTGAATGCGTTGATGTATTTTTAGGTGAGTCTTCTGTGTGAAAGCTGCCCCACATTGATCACAGCTGTGTAGATTATCTCCCGTGTGAATGCGTTGATGAATCTTTAAATATGTTGATGTTGTGAAGGATTTGTCACAGTGTTGACAGTGGTGATGTTTGGGTCCCTCTCCTCCTCTCCGTTTCTATAGCAACAGACAAACGGAAAGATAGAGAGAGTTAGTGAACAACCTTATTTAAACCCTGGACTTGCTCTCGCTCACAATTTTAACTCTTCATACAAACATTTATGACAAAATGAAGGAAAATTTGTGCTAGTTACAGACATGTTATTATGGAAGCAAATGTACTTTTCATAACTTTTATAATTTCCGAAATATTCGACATTTTTCAGGCAAGTTGTAATAAAACTGCAGCGCTGTAATGAAACAGTGAGAGAAAGCGTGGCAGACGATCGCAGACCGCCTGAATGTGTAAGCAGCCTAAAAATATACATTTACTGATCACTGCTCTGAAACAATCATAATCATACCATTCAAGGAGTTAGGCTACTAATCATTTGCACAAATTAACAGTTGTACTCTTTGCCTTAAAAATGAGCAGAAGATAATGTTACTCAGGAAATTTACCATGAAGATCAATTACAACAATGAACAACAGCAGTTCATAAATGTATATTTTTAGACTAGCATTCAGTCGGTCCTCTATTATCTGCCACTTCAGTTTTTACAGAGGCCGAGTTTCCTTCTCTACATATTATATGCTTTGCTTCCCCGTATATATGGACATGGAAAAGAAATACACTGAAGAACTTGGACTCTGAAATCTAGAAACTATAAAGATAATTAAGTGATGAACTCAATGCACACTATAAACATGACTGTAACAGTGTATTAATCAGTTTAAAAAAAACAGCAAAATATAATGATATAATAATATCTACAGAAACCATTGAGGTGTCCTCTCCCTGTTGTTCCATGGATGTACAGTAGCCTACACTATATAGTTACTGGTCCAGTGAACTAAGACTAGAACTAAGGAGGATTGTACAATTAGGATAGGTTTTATAATTGTACAATCCTCTCAAATTATAGTCCCAGTTTGCTGACAGAACACACACTGTGTGCTAAGAAAGCCAAATACAATGCACATGGAAGAGTAATATACTGTAAATCAGCCAACGTCAACTGGCAGCCTGCAGGCCACATCCGGCCCGCCAAAGCGTTTAGTCTGGCCCGCAGAATAATCATGAATTCAGAAAATGTAAAGAGGAAAAAATGCGTTCTGTTATTTAGCATTTCAAGCATTTACAGCAGGTAACGTTACACAGGTAGAGCACAAACCCAGCCCCTGTATTTGCATCTCTATTCACATGCCGGGCTTCTGTACAGCGATGCCTGCGCTCCACACACACAGCTGAGCCCAGATGTGTGTGGGTTAAAACATGCAGTACCTGACTGGGAACGATACAAAGAGGATTACCAACGGCCGCTGGAGCAGATCAACTCACGCTAGTCTCGTTACTGTAAGTAGGCTACAATACAACCTTTGTGAGTAAAAAGTCAATACTTATCAATGCACTCACCTGTATAGACCGGCATAAACATGTAGAAAGCAATATTTCAATCCGCTCTGTCCATTCTTGTCCACCGCGCTGTTTTAACGCTAACACAGCTCTACTCTGCAAATAGCAAATTTAACAAGCTAAAACAAAGTCTGTCTGTTTGTAGTCTAACTGTTTATCTTAGTTTGCCGGGAATCTTGAAATGTGGACAAATTCTTATAAATGTAACTGCTGGCTGAACGAGCCATCCTCTCCGCTGGAGCGGTAAACCTATGGATGTATTATAAGACCAAAACAGATAGTGGTGGCTACTTAATATGCACGTGAATGACGCGATCGTTATGTTCGCGTTCTTCATTGCTGTTGATGATGATTGTGGTTGTATTATTTTCCACCAATCAGGACACTGCATACTACAACCATGTTTCAATAATCCCAGACTTTAACCATCACTCCTCAGTGAACTGCCTCCGAGTCTGAGATCTTTTTCTAGTTAAAGAGCCAGTTATCATTATGGAGTTTCCATGTTTTTTAGGAATTTGCTCACACTAATACATGTAAAAAAAAAAATTAAATATAGCATTAATTCAGTAAGAAAGTGAAAATTTCAAACAAGAATAGGCGTATTAGGTATAAATTCATTTTATTTTCTTTATTAAGTCTGGCCCCCGGAGTGTCTGCTTAGAAAAATTCTGGCCCTTAGAAAAATGTAGTTGATGACCCCTGCTTTACATGACCCTTTATTGTCAAAGAATACAAAAAGAAATCAATCCTCTAAAAAGATGTGTTGGTCTCTGACCAGTCTGCCGTAGTTAGAACCATTATAGAAACACGTGTATAGGACTTTATATATTATCCTTCATCACTGACTTCATTTAAAACTTTATCAGCCTTCTCTGTACCTCGTCTGTTTTTGTCCTTTTAACTTTTTTTTCTCTTCTAACTTTTTTTAAAAATAATTTACACGCCTTGCGTATATATCTTCTATCCTATAGATATGGTTACGATTAAACTGGACCACGGCAGCAAAAACCTTGTTTATTCAAGAGAACAACTGTTCGGACTAAGGACAATAGAGCACGCCGGCATTGTGCACCCCATCCCAGAGGAATTGAGGCGCTGAGCTAGGTGCCCTAGTAAAGACCGTTAGGTTGTACAGGGAGTGCAGCCTCATGTGTTTCACTGAGACCTGGCTTAATCAGAATATCACATCTATATCACTAATGTGTAGTTACCCGGCTTCACTATCGTCAGAGTGGACCGGGACCCCAAGCTAAGTGGCAAGAGGAAAGGTGGGGGCCTCGCGCTGTTCATCAACAATAGATAGATAAATAGATAGATTGATTTCTGGGACTCTTCAGTCTGGAGTAACCTCTTTCCTTCACTCACCTCCTCCTTCTTCTTCTTCTTCCTCTTGCTCCCTCGCTCCTCTGAGTCTCCCGAGGCCTCACTGACAACTTTCCTCTTGCCCTCCTTCTTTTTCTCCTCCTTCTCCTTGTGTTTCTGCATGTACTCGGTGATAAGGTCGGGGTCCAGGTTGTCTTGAGGCTCCCATGTGTTATCCTCACTGAAAAGGTAAGTGCAGACAGAAGAAGGTCTCCTCAGGCTTTGATTTTAGGCTAATTCATATTATTCCTTTTTTCTATTGCCATTTTGTAAGGTTATTTGCGGGTGTGCAACTTAATATATAAGATAATAATAATAATAATATATAAGATATAATAAAAATAATAATATTATATATATATATATATATATATATATATATATATATATATATATATATATATATATATATGTGTGTGTGTGTGTGTGTGTGTCTTGTTGACATTTTGATATTTTTCAAATATTTTAATAAAGAGTTCATGTTTGAAGTTAAAGTACATGGATTCTTAGAAAATCCTTTTTTTTACCGTGGTATCGAAATCGAGAATAGTGTTACTTTACTGGTATTGGCACCGACCAATTTTTAGTATCATGACTATATATATATATATATATATATATATATATATATATATATATATATATATATATATATATATATATATATATATGTTAGGGCTGTCAAACGATTAATTTTTTATTTTTTTAATCGTGATTAATCGCTGAATTTCTATAGTTAATCGCAATTAATCGCATATTTTATCACATGATTAAAATTCTATAGCAATTTTTACCAGTGTATCTTGATTGGGAATCAAATGAATGCAAAGAAAGTTACTTAATGAACTTGATTTTAAGATTTGTAAGATGTGATACGAGGAAGTATGGCAGCTTGATGATAAGTAACGGTGCTGCAAAGGGTCAAAATAGTAGCCTGTTAGGCACCACGAAAAGCCGGTGTAAAATAAATTAATAAATGCCAGGTTTTTTTCTTGCCTTATATCAGCATTATCATTGTTACTAGTAATACTACTGTCATTACTTATAATTATTACTATTTGTTTGGGTGTTGAGTTATAACTGCAATTGCCATTACTACTTTATTTCCTTTCCTGAGCAATGCAGGGTTGGGTTTGGGGGGTTAAAAAAATGTTAAAATGACATGGTCTTTTGTTACACCGTTGTGTTATCACTTCTTTTAGGAAAATATCAATAAATAGTAAAATAAAAAAAAAAAAAATAAAAAAAAATTTATAAATGCCGGCATGCAATTAAAAAAAACGTATTGCATTGCGTCGGCCCTTAATCGCATCATGATTAACGCGTTAATGCTGACAGCCCTAGGGCTGTCAGCATTTTTTTTTACTATTTATTGATATTTTCCTAAAAGAAGTGATAACACAAGGGTGTAACAAAAGACCATGTCATTTTAACATTTTTTTAACCCCCCAAACCCAACCCTGCATTGCTCAGGAAAGGAAATAAAGTAGTAATGGCAATTGCAGTTATAACTCAACACCCAAACAAATAGTAATAATTATAAGTAATGACAGCCCTAATATATATATATATATATATATATATATATATATATATATATATATATATATATATATATATATATATATATATATATATATATATACATACACACATATATATATAGACACACACACACACATATATATACACATATATACATACATACACACATTATGGCATATGCCGTTACGGAAATTATTATTATATATATGTATTAAAGCCTGAATATATTTAATGAAAGTCTGAATATAATGAATGAAAGTCTGAATATATTGAATGAAAGTTGAAATGGAATCTGACATTGTCTGCCACCATCTTGTGTTTTCGTTGTGATTAATCCTAATTGAAGGGTGACACTATCAGCAAGAAATCTAGGGGCAACGAAGAGATTATTAACACACTGGCGAATGCAAGTACGGGCCAAAACACTGGTAACGGTAACCGTATCCAGTACCGTTCTCCCATTGAAGAAGTGTATTCACTTTTTCATCGTGGAAGACCAAATGAAAGCAACCTCTTTGGTCAGGCAGTTCCCTTTCATCAGGCTAACGTCAACACACCTTTCATTCAATATATTCTGACTTTTATTCAATATATTCAAGGTTCATTTAATATATTCAGACTTTCTTTTAATATATTCTGACTTCCATTCAATATATTCAGACATTCATTCAATATATTCAAACTTTACACATATATGTGTGTAAAGAACACAAGTATTAATATTATAGACTAATACTTACTCTGAGAACCCCTTCCATTTCAGCAGAAACTCTACTCTTCCCTTCACCACTCTGCGGTCCAAAACCTTCTCCACCACATACTCCTCCTCTTCCTCCTCCTCCTCTTCCTCCTCCTCCTCCTCTTCCTCCTCCTTCACTGCTGCTGCTGCAGGCTGCTCCTCCTCCTCCTTCACTGCTGCAGGCTGCTCCTCCTCCTCTTCCTCCTCCTTCACTGCTGCAGGCTGCTCTTCCTCCTCTTCCTCCTCCTCCTTTACTGCTGCAGGCTGCTCCTCCTCCTCTTCCTGCTCCTTCACTGCTGCTGCAGGAGGTGCTGCAGGCTGCTCCTCTTCCTCCTCTTCCTCCTCCTCCTTCACTGCTGCAGGTTGCTCCTCCTCCTCCTTCACTGCTGCAGGCTGCTCCTCCTCCTCCTCTTCCTCTTCCTCCTCCTTCTCTGCTGCAGGCTCCTCCTCCTCCTCCTCTTCCTTCACTGCTGCAGGCTGCTCCTCCTCCTCTTCCTCCTCCTTCTCTGCTGCAGGCTCCTCCTCCTCTTCCTTCACTGCTGCAGGCTGCTCCTCCTCCTCTTCCTCCTCCTTCACTGCTGCAGGCTGCTCCTCCTCCTCGGCCTTCTTTCCTGCTACGGTCGCCAGCTTGACGTCTGCTGAGGGCTCCTTTGGTAGACCCAAGGGGGAAACATGCAGAGATAATGATACAAGGGTTAGAAGAACTAACGGGAGGTGGGAGTGAATTATAGTTGACCATGTTTTACTATATTAAAATGTTCTGTTTCCTCCGGAACACGTGTGTGTGTGTAAGCTGAGCCCTGCTCTCTGTCAACATGCAGATTGGTTTCTTCTATCGGGGTGAAAATGTTCCACCTAAACAAGTTCCTTCCGGAGACTATTTAGCAGAGCCAAAGTCGTTGCATCCAGAGCTTAGCGCCGCCCAAGACTACTGTGATTGGTTTAAAGAAATGCAAACAAGCCAGAGTTTTTTTATTCCAGACCTTACTCTTCAGTGCTGTGGCGATAGGTCTGGCAATGCGAGACTACACGTACAGTAACATAAAGTTCTTTGCCTTTAACTATACCGATATGGCTGTATGCACAACGACAGACAAACAAAGCTTAATAAAAGCCTCCTGTTAGACCTGCAGACTTATATTCCAACCCAGATCAAAAGCCAAGGAGAAGCCATGTTAGGCCAGCCAGGGAGCGAAAAAGCTGAAACCCGAGTGTGCAGGGACAGAAGGGGGGTAGGGGGTGGGTGTCAGCACCAGATAAGAGCTGAGCCATTCAAAGAAAGGACTGGCTCCATGGATGTGACTGGCTCTCACAAACACTAGAAAGGCAGAATGAGTTGAATTTGTCTGTTGCAGTTTGTAAACACAACATTCAACAGGGTTTCTGCAGGTATCAGCAAATCTCATTTCATGCTTTTTCATGCCACTTTAAACTAATTTCATGCCCATGTCCAACTGCAGATACTTTCACACACAAATTGTCTAACTTCAAGTAAGCACCGCCATCTGAACTGAAAGCTGGTATTGAAACAGGGTGTAGCCAGACTTTGGTTTCTAAGGGGGAATACCCTCTGTCCTCCCCACCACACACACCCCCCCACCCACACTGAGGATCCAGGTGAGGAAAATCCACCCATGGGGAGCCACAGCAGGAGTGGTGGTAGCAGCTGCAGCTGCAGGAGTGGTGGTGACAGCAGAAGTTGCGTTGCTGGTCACGGCAAAACAATTTGAAACCGTTAACTGCTGCCTGCCTTTAAGCGCCGACTTGTGACTCTCGGACTGTGTGTGTGATTTGACCACATTGACGCCCATTGTGCAAAGTTTGACGTTTTTTTGCACACGCTGCAAAATGCCTCTCTGGGTTTACCGTCGACGGGCGTTAACCAGGTTCTGAACAGTTCATCCTCCGACCCCTTCTGCTGAAACTTGCATTTTCCCATCATTTGATATTTCCTCCGTTCTTTCGCCACAGCGTTACACTCACTCACACCATCGACAGTAGACTCACACTCACCGCACGCTGCATTACTAGCATCCGGTGTCGCGACTTCGTGCACCAGCCGTAAATAACAGCCAATTAAAAGGTTCCGCCTGTCAACCATTACGCTATACTTCCGATCAAAATTAGATTTAGATGTTTATATAATCAAAATAAATTGTGAAAAAAGTTCTTATTCCATCACGTTTACATAATTTTTAATGCCTTTGAACATGGAAGTTCATGCTTTTTCATGCCAATTCATGCCTGAATTTTCACAAAATGTATTTAATTACATTTCATGCTTTTTAATGACCCGCGGAAACCCTGTTCAAAGTGGACCCCTCCTCCTCGGCTATATTAAGTTGATGGTGCTCCCCAGCAGGGCTGTGACGGTATAGTGGTTTTCTTACCGCGGTGACGAAGCAACATATCAGCGCGGTACGGCGGTTAACTGCAACCCCCTTATGAGACTAGTGTAAGTCAGAGCGAGAATGGCAGGGGGCCTTAAGGGAGTGACGTCAGTGCCTGTGTGGTCGCACAAGGAGAGCGAGTGGTAACGGCATACCTGCAAACTCAGAAGAGCTGAAAAAGGTGACACATCATCCCCCCCCGCCCGTTCAATTGTATTTGTCTGTTCAAAAATATATTAAAAAAAAGTTGATCTACAAACATTTTTTTTTAAAAAGGAGCCCAAAACAACAGTCGGAGACATTAAAGAACAGCTTGTGTATTGCTAAGGCCACAGGGTCAAAATTAAATGATTTATTAAAAATGGAATAACAATAACTTATTTCACCAGTAAATTATCTCTGATTATTCTCTCTGGAGTCCTCTCCAGTGAAATACAGACACACTTTACAACGTTTAGCTGTCAGCATTTTAACCGTGTACTCCAGCTGCTAGCTATCTGTAGGCTAATGTTACCTGCTGCCAAGTGTAGTCTTGACTATCTGTAGGCTAACGTTACCTGCTGACAAGTGTAGTCTTGACTATCTATCTGTAGGCTAACGTTACCTGCTGCCAAGTGTAGTCTTGACTATCTATCTGTAGGCTAACGTTACCTGCTGCCAAGTGTAGTCTTGACTAGCTATCTGTAGGCTAACGTTACCTGCTGCCAAGTGTAGTCTTGACTATCTATCTGTAGGCTAACATTACCTGCTGCCATGTGTAGCGTTGACTAGCTAACGGTAGGCTAACGTTACCTGCTGCCATGTGTAGCGTTGACTAGCTAACGGTAGGCTAACGTTACCTGCTGCCAAGTGTAGTGTTGACTAGCGTCCCGTGCGCCGATGTTTCAGTTCCCTCTAGCGTCCATTTTCGGAGCATCAGAGAGAGGCGCAGGCATTTAAGTGGCACCTAAATAAGGCACCGAAATCTGCGTTGCTATTCGGTCCGGTAGAGAACGGTCGTTAAGGCACCGGTGCCGTATTAGCACCGGGTCTCGGACCCCCCCCCCCCCCCAAATAAAAACTCTTTGGATATACACGATTCACGTGGATGACATTTTCCCATTCAGAACAACTATTTTCGCCGAAAAGTGACTAGTTTGCAGGTAGCGAATGAGTGCCGCTGTGAGGTAGAGAGATAGAAAAGATGATGTAAAGTGAGTTAAAAGTGAACAATAAAACAACAAGCTAGAGCTTCTCAAGACACGGTGGCTTTATCTGTTGTCAATACCTCCGGTAAAGTGAATGGAGTTACCTCCGAAAAACATGGGCTTAACCCTTAGCGGGTCAGGTGGGAACGCAATCCGACCCAGACACAGGAAGTGGACCAAAACCAGAGCATTTACTAGCCTGCACTTTCAACCTTTCACCCAGTTTACAGACTTAAATATCTGGATAAGGGATGAGAACTTTCAGATCCATATGTAATGCGTGTGCAGGTTAGTTCCCCAACAAATGTGAAGGTCTGGAACTCGTTTCTCAGCAAGAGATTTATCCAGTTCATAGATTTGAAATACATTCATCTTTTCTAGAGTCAGCTTACAATAAGATTACAGTTACCTCCAGACAGAGGCCTAGGTTATAACAGACACTCTGCTCCAGCTCCTCTTTAACACGACAACAGAATAAGACATTTCATGGTACAGCCAACACTGTCAGCTGCTCACATTGGTCACCTTCTTCTAAAAGATCACAAACACTAAAGCACATTGAAGCATACTTTATATTTGTATTGTTCTCTGAGCATATTTACTTTGTTACTTGTTTGTGAATTTAACACAAATGAAATAAGATAATCTGGTAACAGCAAAAAACAGCAGAAAATACATGACAATAACATCCTATACAAAAGTTATTGAGTGTGCAAATGTTTCACTTTTGAACACTTTCAATGGGGAAATTTGTCCGGAAAATTTTGAATATTTCGAAACAATTATGAAAATTCTGTATTAAGGCCAGCGTGTCCCAATGGCACTGAACAACTTGATGTTTGAATTATGTTTCTATGTTGAAAAATGGGGAAGTAGTTTGGTGCAAAAGAAATGCAACGTGGGATTAATAAAGAATATTCTTTAGTAGAAGAAGAGAAGTCTACAGTGGGGAAGACTTGGTAAACTGGTATAACGTAATAATAGTCAACACTGAAGACAAAGAAAGGACCAAACCGGTATACTGAATATCACCACTAGATGTCCCACTTGTCTCAGCCGAGTTAGCGCCCTTCATATAGAGAGTGTGGCCAACTCAAATCATGGGCGCCATGATTTATTATTTCCGAAAATGCTATTTTCACCATAAACAGGCATATACATGTTATTATCAACGGTTGTCAATATGTAAAAGGACCTTATGGAAATATTCCAGTTCCATTTACCTTCTATATCGTAAATGGGCCTCTAAAAAATGCCCATTGTAGTGAGAGACCACGTCGCCTAATAAGTCTCTGAGCAGGGTTTACCTTTCTAATGTCCGCCAGCATACAGGCTAACTATAACATACCATAATGAGAGAGCGAGGACTCCAGTCCACATGGTGGCGGTAATGGGCCTCTAAGCCAGGACTTCTTAACCTGCAGTGAGCCTCCTACTGTAACCTCTTTGGTTTAACACACACTCAGCTTCAAATCTGAAATGTTTCCATATCGGCGGTGCACTTTTACTTTTCTTTGAGACAAACTCTGCCATATATCATCTTGTCACTGCAGAAACACGTGATACTACTTTGTAGTTAACAAACACAACTTGAGCCGTTTCCCCTCACACTGCTACGGTGGCCCAGACGGTTCAACACGAACACAAAAGATACAACACTAATGATTCTTGTATGGATTTCATTCAGACCAACCGTGTATGACCGTGAACATAGACCGTGTATGTGTGTATGGATGACATATTACGCCCCTAACACTGGAATAGGCAGCATATTGAAGGGAACACAATCAGCATTCACTTTAAACATCTGTTTACCGTAACCATAATCACACACACTTTCCAAACCAACCGTATGGAGGGAATTAGCCGCTGGGAGCTGATCAATAACCAGATAGATCCGGTTAACAAGTTCCAAGCTACTGAGACTCTCCACAGCTCGGTAATAATCATCTGTGTTCAGCTCCGTTCTGTTTGTTCTGATCAGAGGGGAACTCGGCCTCACTTCTGCTCTCAGAAATAATGAAGCTCCACTACATTTAGAACGGCTCGGCTTTCTAATATTTCAGAAGAAGGTCAACAATGACAGACACACACATACTAATACTTTCTATCTTTTCTCTTTGTTAGAGAGAGAGAGACAGAGAGACAGAGAGAGAGAGACAGAGAGAGAGAGAGACAGAGAGGGAGACAGACAGAGAGACAGAGAGACAGAGAGAGAGAGACAGAGAGACAGAGAGAGAACAACAAAGGACCGTTTCCCTCCAAATCAAACGGGGGTCGAATGGGAAGCTAACTTCAGCGTCGTTGATGCAACCAAACCTGAATCTGAGCTACTAGCTAGCCTGCTACATTACATCACATTACATGTCATTTAGCTGACGCTTTCATCCAAAGAGACTTCCAATGAAGAGCTTTCAACCATGGAGCTGCAAACTCCAGACAACAAGTAGTAAGAGCAAGTCCATTAGCTTTAAATAAGCTACACCACAAAGAGCCATATGAAAGAGCTAGCTAGCTTCTGCTCAGCCCCGTTAGCATTAAGCAGCCGAATGGGAAGCTAACGCATGCGCAGCTCTGTCTTCTATTCTCTGGGACGGCCGTGTAAAAGAGCAGTTATTAAAGTGTTTACCTGGAGCTCTGTCTTCTTCAAACTCACTAATAACAAACAACACAGCTATCCCGCCGCCAGACACGCATCACAGTGAAGACACCAGACTTCCGGTTTCCTCCCAGTCAGGGTTTTTCAGATTAAAAGCTTAAAATGAAAGAAGGCTGCCGCCCGGAGGTCAGGAGGGGAAACAACAGATACACATTCAGTTAATCAATCAGTTAGTGGTGGACTGGAACTGAGTACATTTACTCAAGTACTGGACCTAACTCGAGGTACTTTACTTGAGTATTAAATAATGTACAGCATTTTAATAACTAAAATAATGAAAATAATGTAGAAGTAAAAGGAGAAATAAAAAAATATAATTGATTTTGAGCATTTTAATTTATTTTTCCACCAGACTCACTTGAATTAAAACAGAAATGTTGTTGTGAAGTCCTTGTACGTTATTCTCTGGCGCTACCCGAGCTGGCTATGTACTCCGGTAAGAGAGTAGAGAGAATATGTAAATATAACCTGTACATAATTAATGCACACTTGTGTTTTATACATAATTTTTATGCAATAAAAAGTTGCTGTGCAAACAACCAAATCATTCTGGATAGTAATGGGAATCAATAGAACCCAATGTAGTAAAGAATATAGGTTTCATTGTGTTCTTAAATTGATTGGCCACTAGATGGCGCTCTAAGACCACAAATGGAACATAGCAGTAGCATTCAGGTCCAATAGTTAGGTTTACCACACAAACAAAGATACATGCAACACCAGCATGGACATAAAACTGTGCACTACATTTTCAATAACGCACACGGCAACACAACAGAAGCTTATACAAGTGACAACTTTAGGAGCAGCTGTACTCATGTCACGTCAGCAGCAAACTACAAAAGGAAATGGCAAAGTTGCGCATGTGCACAAATGCATGAGTCCAAGGAGTGACGTAGGCTCATCAGTCCAGCAGGGAGTTTTCCACAGTTATGATTATTAAACACACTTATTTCAAAGCCTTGTCAAAATCATTCCACACATTCAATGCCTTTCCAGAGTTCATATTAGTCAACTGAGTAACTAAGTACATTTACTCAAGTAATTCACTCAAGTTACTTGTACTTTATTTGATTATTGAATATTGTGTACAGCCTTTCTATAATTAAAATAATGTGGACGTATAAGGAGAAATTAGAAAATATAGATTCATTTTAAGCATTTTTATTTATATTTCCACCAGACTCCATTTAATGTTATGATTATTAAACACACTTCATTCAAATTGGACAAAAACTAAATAACCTACCAGAAGCCATCTTGGTTCATCTTTCCACTGTTCCAACAATCACCACTCTGGTTTGGTTGAAATAAACCCTTAATTCACCCATTTACATGTGGAGATATGCTGGCTCTATACACGCTAAAAGTCCTGATTATTTACATGGAGTCTGGTGGAAATATGCTGGCTCTATACACGCTAAAAGTCCTGATTATTTACATGGAGTCTGGTGGAGATATGCTGGCTCTATACACGCTAAAAGTCCTGATTATTTACATGGAGTCTGGTGGAGATATGCTGGCTCTAAACACGCTAAAAGTACAGATTATTTACATGGAGTCTGGTGGAGATATGCTAGCTCTATACACGCTAAAAGTCCTGATTATTTACATGGAGTCTGGTGGAGATATGCTGGCTCTATACACGCTAAAAGTACAGATTATTTACATGGAGTCTGGTGGAGATATGCTGGCTCTATACACGCTAAAAGTCCTGATTATTTACATGGAGTCTGGTGTAGTTTGGTGATGGTGATTTCGGGGCTGTTTCATGTTAAACTAAAAGGATCTTACTCTTTAAATAAAAGCTCTATCTCTGTAGGTAATGTTGTCAGACACTTAGAAAAATATCTGAGTCTGTCAGCACTTTTAGTGGATGGAAACGTTCTCTTATCAAGGAGTTTAAACACAGAAACGGCAGGAAGGAGAAATCCACCAAATCAAGTCCAAAATAATCAGCATGAGGCCTCGTTTTATTTCATTTATTCTGTTCAGAGAACTGAAGAGGTCCAGAAATCCCTGCAAGTCTGCTGCTACGTCCAGGACCGAGCACAAGCTTCTTTGCATGAGTAAGCATTCATTTGTTTCAAATTTCAAGAAGTTGAAAATGAAATCGTTGACATTAATGTACAAGTCAGATGAATAAATGAGCTGTTTGCTGTTTGACTTGGTCTGTTCCCTGCTGCTCCATCATTCTTTAGCGTTGGCTGGAAAACATCATCATCAGAGTCTTTACTTTCAGTCTGAACAGACCTCAACAGATTTAAAACCACATTCAGTCACAGGAAATACAAACAGTCAATATGAAATGTCAGACAAAGATTATTAAATGAAAGTCCACAAAGGAAGATAATATGATGATAAACTACAAAACAACAATAACTGGAGAGCATACAATTAAAAATGGCCAACTTCCAGTTGGGTGGAGCTAATCAAAATAAATTAGAAATACGTCCGTAATAATGAGTGCAATGTGTCCAAATGAAGGCCTTCCATGTATTATAGGGTGCTAAACACAAATTAACCAACTCCCTCTAGTCTCGTATTGCTCACAGGTTTTCATTGTTCTGATTTGAGTCTGTGATTATATTAAAGGATCTCACTTATGAATACCAAAATACAGTGCCGGAGACTCCAGCCCTGTCTCCCCCTGAAGCAGGGAAAGCTAACACTAGCTACTGTAATGTATTTGAGTTTCCTTTCAGCAAAATAGTGAATGTAACGGCCTCTGAAAACAGTGTAGCATATGTCTGGGGCTTTTATTGTGAAAGGTAAGAACGGAAATAGAGTCTCTGGTAACTCTGCCTTTGTCGAGATTGAAAGGAGCAATAAAGTTTGCCTCAGCAAACACAACGTGATTGGTTGATGTCTTTATTCGTGTCGCGAAAGTTCAGAAACATAACATCGAAAATAAATTACGTTGCTTTATCGCCGCATAATATTCACGTTCTGTGTGAAAGAATTTGTAACAAAAACAACAGTTTAACAAAATATATTGACGTGCGAATTAATCACATGAAAAAGAACCGACCCCGGTGTTTAAAGGCCTTTACACTAAAGCTAAAAAAACCTAAATAAATAAAGCAAGCTATTAACCTTAGCTACTTCATCAACATGGCAATACAAGCTTATTACATCGGAGCATTTTATTATATATCCATGTAACGATACACATCTGTTTTGCAGTGATACTCAGCAGATTATTTAGAATTGACCTATTCAACAAACAACGTCCCCAAAATGTGACCAAATACCACAGCCTTCTTCAGCTCTTAAACTTCCCCCTGAATCGAACCAGCTTTTAGATGTGACTGTTATAT
This sequence comes from Zingel zingel, assembly GCA_023566125.1. Classification (NCBI taxonomy): domain Eukaryota; kingdom Metazoa; phylum Chordata; class Actinopteri; order Perciformes; family Percidae; genus Zingel; species Zingel zingel. The sequence continues at coordinate 25,022,559 of CM042336.1, forward strand.
ATGTGCTTCATTCCTGAGCCAGTAACTGTATGTTTTGAGAACAGAGAACCATATTTTGCAAGCACATTACGTTATGAACAGAAATGAAATTACACTTGCAAAGAATAATTTCGTTTGAGCAAACAGAAACCTATTCCGTGCTCAATAAATGTATTTTCATGTTTGCTATTATCCATATTAACATGCAATTAAAGCTGTAAGCAGCGATGGACGGGCCATCGCTGCTCTGCCTGCGCACGTCGGGGTTACCGGCGGTCGCTGCTCCTTGCGACCGTGCATTTGTGCGGCACTCAGACACCGCAAATCGTCACCAATGAAATGGGAACTCCCTGCTGAGTTCAACGATACCTCACACAAGACTCTACGTCATACAGTTCATTAGCTATGAAAGGGGGCGTGGCCAAAGCATAGGGGTCGGGGCAAACCTTTACCAATAAAAAAGGAAGTCTGCTGAGTTCAATGATACCTCACAAGAGACTCTACCTTAAACTGTTTAAATGTTATGAAAGGGGGCGTGGCCTGAGTAAGTGGGCGTGGTTAAAGTATAAGGGTCGGCATTCTAAGTTTCATGTAAATCGGATGATGTTTGTCATATAAGGCTGATTTCCTGTTGTCAGCGGGGAGCGCTATGACCAAAAGTCAGTATTGGCCTGTATATGCCCTCAGGCCTGGACCATTGTTGATTGTGGGAAATTTCAAGCAGATCTGACAACGTACACTGCAGTTACAGCCACTTTCTCGTTCATCGCTAAACACTCAAAATGGCCGCCACGCCACAACCACACCGTTTTGACGAAAAGTTTTTCTTTTAATAACTTTTCATCTTTAAGGTTTTAAGATGACACAGACCAAATTTGAAGTTGATCCGATGAAATCTCTAGGAGGAGTTCATTCAAGTATAGCACCATTGACTTTTAGGCCTACTTCCTGTTGCCACTAGAGGGCGCTATGACTTTGAGTCAATTTTGTCTGGTATTTGTCCTCAGAGTTGGAGTGTTATTGTTACGTGTGTGTGTATGGGTTTTCTGCTCTCTTGTGTCCTGACCCAGGTACCGCCCTCTCTAGTTGATTGGGCAGGCACACCTGCAGCACCTCAGCGATCATGTGGGTTGGGGTAGAGCTGCAGGGATGAAGGCAGAGAGGAGGACGGGGGGCGAGAGGAGAGCCGAACAGAGTTGTGTCGCTGGCGGTCGTGAATCAGAGCTGAGTGGTGCTCTGCGTCGTGTCATTTACGTTTAACGTTGTTGGCTGGTACTTTTGTTAACTTCCTTTCTTTCAGGGTAGTTGTTTTGTGTTAATGTTGGCTTTATTTTCGTAATAATAAATAGTTCATTAGTACATTTAATTGTTTCCTTTCTTCCTTTTACGCACCCGCCTTATTATTATTATTATTGTTGCTCCCCTTTTCCCCTGGACACCGCTACGGGGACGTAACAGTTATGAATAATGAAAAGTTTCGAGCCAATCGGACAATTTATTTATTTATTTAGAGAAACAGGGACAGCGTACAACAAACATTAACCTCACGAGGAGAGATGCATAGTACCAGGTTCTAGCTAAAGAGCTAACTTTCACCCGTAGTCCCTGGGCAGGCTGATCGGAGCTACAATACGTAATACATCATACATACATGAATACTGACATTTACATTGATCCAATAAATAATATAAAAAGGTCATATTCAAACCTTTCATGTACTCAAATCTACTCTTTTTGACCTCAGAACACACACACTTACACATACACACACACACACACACACACACACACACACACACACACACACACACACACACATACATACATATATATATCCTGTCACATGTGGGTACAAATTTGATTTGACAAAAGCCATGTCTTTGCCTGTCTTGCAAACGTGTAAGAGCACGTGCTTTGAGCTTCTTATCAGCTCTGTAGGCAACATATTCCACTGACGAACGGCCACGCAAGAATAAACATTTATTCCAAATGTTGTCCTGCGTTTAGGGATCCTGCATTCACCTCGCACTGTAGATCTAGTTGCTCGAGCAGTTACTTCAGAGCCCAAAGATATGAATTCTTTTAGTGGGGGAGCAGCGGTGTCATGAAGGATTTTAATCATCAAACACAGATTTGTGTGGATTATCAGATTTTCAAAGCTAAGAAATTTGTATTTTACAAGAATATGACAGTGATGGAATCATCTGCCTTTCTTATCATGAATCTTTAGAGCTTTTATATAATGACTCAAGTGGTAGTAGCCTGTAACCAACTTGTCATACATAATACAATGTACACTCGAGTTACACCCACTTCCGGTTTTAATGGCAAAACGCACAAAATGGCCACCCCGCCACGCCCTGTGACGAAAAGTTTTTCTTTTAACAACTTTTCATTTGTAACGTCTTAAGATGGCACAGACCGAATTTGAAGTTGATCAGATGAAATCTCTAGGAGGAGTTCGTTAAAGTACGACGTGGAAATCGCCAAAATCACACTAATTTCGAACTTTGAAATCAAAATGGCGGACTCCCTGTTGGGTTTAGGGTACGGCTCCAATGACGTTTTTTGTACGTCTTGACGTGTTACATATGTCTACCAACTTTCGTGAGTCTACGTTAAACGCACTGCAGGGGCTCAATTTTATTTTTTTTAACTTTCTGGCGGCTAGCGAGCCATTTTTGTTCGCCTATTCCCGAAACCCTTAAAATACGTACATTTTCACCAGACTTGATGCGACCGACAATTTTGGTGAGTTTTTGGATATGTTAAGCCCCTCAAAAAGGCAATTCATTTGCCGGGAAAATAATTCCTTCAGATTCAATAGGGCCTTCGCCACTGTCGGCGCTCGGGCCCTAAAAATAACCCCTCTCATGCAGTTTACTCATGTGCCCTCTCAAAAACTCTCTGTGCTCCAGACAGACACACACACACACGGAAAATTAAAAAAAACAAAGTTGCATAATGTAATATGTAGTCGTAGCCAGGAAAACATACAGTACGTAGCTATCAGGGCATGAGGAAGCGGCAACAGCTTGGCTCTGAAACATGTTCACTACGAGGCAGTGTGAATGAGCTGGTGTTTTTTAAGGCTCCTACTATCAGAAAACGTTTTCCCACATTGTTCACACCAGTACGGCTTCTCTCCAGTGTGAATGCGCCTGTGACATTTAAGGTTACTTCTCTGAGAGAACATTTTCCCACATTGTTCACACCAGTACGGCTTCTCTCCAGTGTGAACATGTCGGTGTCTTTTAAGGTTCTCACTATTAGAAAAAGTTTTTCCACATTGTTCACACCAGTAAGGCTTTTCTCCAGTGTGAATGCGCTGGTGAGATTTAAGGCTGCCACCCCAAGAAAAAGTTTCCCCGCATTGTTCACAGCTGTACGGCTTCTCTCCAGTGTGAATGCGTTGATGAATTTTTAGGGTACTCTTTTGTGTGAAAGCTGCCCCACATTGATCACAGCTGTAAGGTTTGTCTCCAGTATGACTGCGTTGATGTGTTTTTAGGGTACCCTTTTGTGTGAAAGCTGCCCCACATTGATCACAGCTGTAAGGTTTGTCTCCAGTATGAATGTGTTTATGTATTTTTAGGGTATCCTGGCGTGTGAAAGCTGCCCCACATTGATCACAGCTGTAAGGTTTGTCTCCAGCATGATACCGTTTATGTGTTTCTAAGTTACTCTGTTGTGTGAAAGCTGCCCCACATTGATCACAGCTGTAAGGTTTGTCTCCAGTATGAATGTGTTGATGTGTTTTTAGGGTAGCCTGGCGTGTGAAAGCTACCCCACATTGATCACAGCTGTAAGGTTTGTCTCCAGTATGACTGCGTTGATGTATTTTTAGGGTATCCTGGCGTGTGAAAGCTGCCCCACATTGATCACAGCTGTAAGGTTTCTCTCCAGTGTGACCTCTCAGATGAATCTTTAATGAGGTTGAAGTTGTGAAGGATTTGTCACAGTGCTGACAGCGGTGACGTTTGACTCCTCTTCCTCTCCGTTTCTATCAACAGACAGAAAAACAGAGTGAGTTAGTGAGGTGCCATAATGTAGCAATCCAACTTAAACTAGAAACAACATTTAGAGCATGTCTGTGGAACATTGTTTGACTGATGCATCACCTTTCTCAATGATCTGCCGACATCCCCATTATGGAGTTGCATTGGACTAGCTCTACTCCAGTAAGAGTGTTTCTGTGTATTTCTTGAACTGCTAGCCAGAGTTGAGGGCTGTAAAGTCATTTGGAACCATTGTCCCTGATAGGCATTATCATTGAGGGGCACCAGTTGACCACTGACCTTTTGTTTTAGGTTGTTGTTTTTGCTAAATCCAACTTGTATCGCCAGCAGTGTTGGGCAGTAACGATACTAGTTCAACTACTTCTCAGTGCCTTACACATGAAAAGACATCCAATACAATCGAGGATAAAAACAATAAAGTCCAGGACTTACTTCCATTGTGGTTCTCAACACATAACATCAGGATAAGACAAGGCACAGAGTGTGCGATAATCATGAGATAACATAAAAACATTTTTCTTAAATAAATAAAAATAAACGGTAACTGGCCCCCTGCTCTTTACTCTCTAGTAACCAGGTCTTGATTCTCAGAGCTTTCTGCTGTGCTCTGAAATAAAACTGCTGAGGATCACTAATGCCAATGACAAACACAGGTGATATATGTCGTGATCATCAATGTTTAAAAAAAATAGTGATGTATATAAAGGTTCTCAGTCATCCAGGATAAACTAAGGGGGCAAATGGACTTTAAATGTTGTTTAAGACATTTCATCTAGCACAAAAAGACAAGCTCAAAAGAGATGGTTGGACTTCCAGTAAGGCGGCGCAGTAAAGCGGCTTGTGTACACCCTTCACCCGTCCATATCATCATAAACCTTCCTTACAGTCCAGCCAAAGTGCTGTATCTATTCACTTATTTTCAACCACATTCAGCAACAAGAAGCTGTCCGGCAAAAGGAAAAAAAAACATCCCAAAAGAAGGGCGATTCATCGCTGGCCGCCGTAACAGCGACCACATTGTCGGCTATGCTAGCGGAACACAAGGCATCACTTCTGACGGAGTTCAAATCTTTCCTCCAAGCTGAGCTCAGCACGGCATTTTCCATGCTCGAGGCAAGACTAGATGGTATCCACATTACTGGGTTGGAGCACCAACAGCGTCTTTTGTCTTTGGAGACATTTGCCAATACTACGAGCCAGGACATGAAGATTGTGGAGGCTAAGCTAGCTATGATGTCTGACGTGAATGCTAAACTATAGGCTTAACTCATTGATTCTGAAAACAGACACTGAAAATTTTACATTAGAATAGCCGGCCTCCCTGAGAACATTGAAGGTGCTCAGCCGACGGCTTTTTTTTTTCTCAACTCCTTGCTGAGTTTCTTGGCAACCAAATACTTGATTCAGGATTGTGCACGAGGCTCGGAGACTTCAGGGCAAGCTGACATACGAGGGTTCCCAGTCCACATCTTTGAGGACTACTCCCCTGAGGTCGTCGAGCAGCGTTCCGCTCACCGGGATGTGATGAGGCAACTTTACAACCTGGGCCTCAGACAAACGCTGCACTACCCCGCCAAGCTGTTTATTAGGAGACGGACTGACACGGCTTACCTCTCCTGAGGCTGCTCGCGCTTTTGTCTCCTCTCAGCAGTTTGGGACCCACTGAGGACTGATTTCATCAGGCAGCATAGTGGCTGAATGATTTTTGAAAATAATCTAATTGCGATTCTTTTCAAAAATATTGCGATTGTGATTCAATATGAGATTAGTTTAAGCTTTGTCTTCTGTATTATTGTTGGATCCAAACAAATGTGCATAAACTGATCTTGTACAAAAGAACACGTGGCCAACCGGCACTCAGAGACAAAAGACTCAGAGACCATGCAGTCTTTCAAACAGAGGGTTTCGGCCTACATGTAAATTCCACATCCCTTGCTCCAAACTCCTAAATGAAGAAAAGGAGATAAGAAGGCCAGAAAATGGCTGAATGACCACGAAGGAGTGGCAAAAGTGATCAAAACTAAAAAAACTACAGCCTTGTAGTTCACACCTTCCAGAGATCTCTGGATCCCCATTCGCTCAACGGCCCCTGAACACAGCATGCGGTCGGGGCCTATAAAACCTTTGGACACACCTTTTTCCACCGTCTTACGATGCAACCCGTTGCTGCAGGGAGCGCGCAAGTGCTTGTGCTAAAACTTCCATTTTTTTTTAAACAAAGTGGATTTAATTTCGGGGCTGGGAGCACCGTGGATCCTATGAAACCAAGCACCAGTGTTTTCATATCTGCAGGAGAAGATTCTTCTTCTGCGTTTATTAATGAGTAATTTGCTATTGTTGCTATTTGTGTTACCATTAATATAGTGCTATGGCTGCACGCTTTGATTATTAATCTGTTTGGCTGTGAATGTATCTTTGATCAGGGTACTTGTTGATGATGTGTTGAATAATGTAGCTTAGGTGAACTGTAAATGCTACATTGCTAGCTCCTTCCACGGAGTTTAGGTACTGTCCAAACGAGATAATAATCTCTGTTGGTCCGTCTGTTCACAGCCGCTAGGCGTCGAGAACGCCACCCTGCGGTCTGTGTAGACCGGTGGAGCCGTTTTATCTCAGCGGAGAATCAGCTGTTTAGCACACCGGAGTGTTTATAGTGAACCTCCCCTCAGTCAGACAAAATTCTCAGAGTCTGCCCTAGTTTCACGTTAGTCCAGACCTGAGTGACAGAGAGCTGGTCATTATCGATAACTAAGATCGAAGTGTGTCTCTTTCTTTCCCCTTTCACTCTCCGCACACAAACACACGCACACGCACACACACACACACGTGCATGAATAGCTAAACAGCTAGCCCATAGCAAAGTAGCTATTGTATTCTTTGGTCTGTAAGACGTTAGCCTGAAAGCTAACTGGCTTGCTCTAGCCACACAGCGCTGCACCCAGCACCACTACCGCCCTCTTGAGGCTAAATAGTTTTGTGCAGCTCATGGGAATAGCCATTTTTGTAGTCTTTGGGTTAGACTACATTTTGACACCCCCTCCTCATTGCACTCTCTCACACACACTCATACAGACGTGTCTCCTCACCTCACATGCTGGTTTGTTTTTGCTTTGTTTTGTTGTAGTTTAAAAAAGGGTATATTGGTTTCAATTGATCGAAGAATTATTGATCGGCCATTGATTTTGAAGTTAATAAATTCTACTATACTTTAAATAGCAGTTGTCTGTGATTATGTGTGTACTTATTGTAATAACAAATTGGTGTAACAGGTCGTTGCTTGAATTCACCCTTCCTTTGGTTCCTTTAAAGAATACCAGATAGATTAACCAAGTTAAGATCTGTAGGGAATACCACCTAATGACACCGTTTAACAGTTTGATTATTGGTCCGTGACTTTCCAGGGTGGTGCCCCGTTTTGATTGTTTTTTGATTTGATAAAGTTATTAATAACCATATTCATAACTTTGTTAATATTGATAAAACATATTTCATAATTGGCCAATGATTGAATCTGTATACCTACGAATTCCCAACATTATTGAACAAAGACAAGCAATAAATCATTGTATAGTATGAACAACACAAGATTAGATAGATTAAACAAACTGTTCTTTCCTGGAGGCCAGGCCTGGATGTGATGATGAAATCAGGTGATGTCATGAATTTATATGAATGACATCTTTTATTTAACTACTTCAGTCACACAGTAGTATACTGAGCGCTGACCAAGCCTGGCGTAAACATTCATATGAAAGTCAGAAACTAATCACACAAACTAAAGTGCAGAAATATAAAAACAAATGTGGCTTTGTAGTATTTAGATTATTTAATTATTACTTACTATAATAAACATATGTAAACATGTGAATTGCACTTTTTAAACACTGTCTTTGAACGTTACTAGACAGTTAAATAGGTAAAAATATAGTATATACACAACGGTGTATTTTTTTTTTTACAGCACACACAGAGGAGCTGCCTCCAGCCCCACCCCCCACCCCTCAGGTAGTTGCGTGCCGTGTGCAAGACAGCGTCAACATTGCACTTGCTCAGAGAGGCTATCGCTACGTTAGCAGTAGCATGCTGCTGCTGGTCTTGTCGTGGGATTAACTGTGCTAATAAAACAGCTGAAACGACGCTGCTGTGAAAGCTCCCTGAACGTCATTTATCAGAGTCTGGTTGTTACCCCCTCCCCGTGGCAGTCTCCTCCGCTCCATATCTTTATAACGGAGCTAAGCGCTAATGAGAGCTAATCGTTGCTAACCGAGCCTTCAGTTCTGCATGCCTGTATCCATTAACTGTATTTATGGACTCAAGCCCGAATAAAACCCTTCATTTTATTAAAATGGCTGTAAAAGTTTTAAACTATAACTCAGAGTTGTATGAATGACAGAAATCTGCTCAAAGTACGGCGTAGCGTTAGCATGCTAAGTCTGTGGAGTGCAGACTGATTTGCTCTCGCGAGTCACGTGACCAAATCGCAGCCTTTGCGATTAGGAAATCACATTTTAACATATCGCGATATTATTGCAAATGCAATTAATCGTCCAGCCCTAGTCATTATCCATACCACTCAAGGAGTTAGGCTACTAATCATTTGCACAAATTAAGAGTTGTAGCTATGACTGCATAATATATCCTAAATGTTGCGTTAACTTGAAACAGGTAAACCTCGTGGTGCATTCAAAGTTATTGTAAAATACCCTTTTCTCATCTGTTTTTGTCGTTTAATTTACTGGGGAAATAAGTTATTATTGTTAGGTTATTATAGAGTAACCTCTTTCCTTCACTCACCTCCTCCTTCTTCCTCTTGCTCCCTCGCTCCTCTGAGTCTCCCGAAGCCTCACTGACAACTTTCCTCTTGCCCTCCTTCTTTTTCTCCTCCTTCTCCTTGTGTTTCTGCATGTACTCGGTGATAAGGTCGAGGTCCAGGTTGTCTTGAGGCTCCCATGTGTTATCCTCACTGGAAAGGTGAGCGCAGACAGAAGAAAATCTCCTCAGGCTTTGTTTTTAGGCAATACATTCTCACTCTAATTGTTAATTCGTATTATTTCTGTTTTCTATTGCCATTTTGTAAGATTATTTGCAGGTCTGTAACTTAGTGTCAAAATACCAAACCTTCAACTTTTAGGGCATGATACAATGCCCTAAAATGGCTCAAATAGCTTATTTGTCACTAAATAAGCTATTTGAGCCATTTCAGTCGGCTTTTCGGGTAAATCATTCCACAGAAACAGCACTTACAAAAGTGGTGAATGACTTGCTACTGTCTATAGATTCGGGGGTCAACAAGTGTTTTATTGCTGTTAGATCTTAGTGCTGCTTTCGACACGGTTGACCACTGTATATTATTGGATAGACTTGAGAATTTCTTTGGCATCTCAGGACGAGGTCTAGAGTGGCTAAGATCATACCTGTCAGAAAGATTTCAATGTGTTTTATATGACAACGAGTCCTGTGCCGTCAAGCACGGGGTTCCCCAGAGGTCAGTACTGGGTCCATTGCTTTTTTCACTTTATCTATCCCCGTTGGGTCAGATTTTCCGTTCTTTTGGGATTGATTTTCATTGCTATGCTGACGATATGCAGCTGTATATGCCACAAGGTGTAGGAAGCGAGTCTAACACAGTTAAACTTGAGGACTGTCTTGTAGCTGTTAAGAGCTGGTTATCAGCAAATTTCTTGTTGCTTAATTCTGCTAAGACAGAAATGATGGTTATTGGACCAGCAAAACTAGGTCATCTTTTTGATCACATTACTTTGTCTATCGACGATTGTCTCTACGATTTATTTCACAAAGTTAAGAACCTTGGTGTGCTTTTTGATCAGACACTTTCTTTTGGTTTACATATAAGGGAGGTGACCAGAGTTGCTTTTTTTCCATCTTAGAAACATCTCCAAGATCAGATCAATACTGTTGTTTAAGGACTCTGAGGTCCTCATTCATGCCTTTGTGTCATCCAGGCTAGATTATTGTAATGTCGTTCTGTCTAATGTTTATATCTGGAGCCTCCAGATATGAACATATTACACCAGTGTTATCCTCTCTCCATTGGCTCCCGGTTCATGCCAGAGCGGACTTTAAGGTGTTGCTGATAACCTATAAAATATTAAATGGCAGCGCTCTGTTGTATCTTAACGACCTAGTGAACCCTTATGTGCCTGCTCGAGCCCTGCGTTCTCAGCGGACGGGTCTTCTGAGTGTCCCAAGGGTTAAAAAGAAGACAATTGGTGAACGGGCCTTTGCTTTTCGTGCACCGACATTGTGGAACAGTTTACCTCTGGACATCAGGCAGGCTTGTTCTGTTGAGGTTTTTAAAGCAAAGCTAAAGACCCATCTGTTTACTGTTGTGTATGAGGCCTAATTTCTTTGTATGTTTTTCTGAGAGTCTGAGTGTGTGTTTATTTTAGTCATTAGAAATGTTTTTAAACTGTATTTTTTGAAAGCGCTTTATAAATAAATATATTATATTATTAATGCCAAAATTTATGCTGTAGGTTATTTGCAATTTGTAAATGAACAAGATACTATATATTAGGGCTGGGCAGTATTTCAATATTATATTGATATTGTGATATGAGACTAGATATCGTCTTAGATTTTGAATAATTGTAATATCGTTACATGGTAAGTAGTATTTTCCTGGTTTTAAAGGCTGCATTACAGTAAAGTGGTATCATTTTCTGAATTTACCAGACTGTTCTAGCTGTTATATTATTTGCCTTTAACCACTTAGTCATTATATCCACATTATGATGATTATTTATCTAAAATCTAAATATGGAAGATATTTTGTGAAAGCACCAATTGTAAACCTTACAATATCGATATCTGTTTTAAATGAAAAGCCATAGTGTTCCAGTGGACAGAGATTATTCATTTTTTAAGAAACATTTGCAAAAATATCACCATATACCATAGATGAATAATAAATAAATAATCGTACCGTAAATCTATGACCATATACAACAACAACAACAGTCAGAAGAGTGACAAAGCAATTTGGGTCAGAATGAATCAAACACCAGCATTGTGTCAGTTTGAACCCTGTAAATGTACTGGTATTTATTACAAATACAAGTACTACGATATTGCTGGTAGATTACAATAAGAGTTGATAGTAGTTTAGTAAAAGACATTGCTGGTTTGCAGCACACCAGTATCTGATTTATGTTGCAGACGGTAGCTAGCAACCTTTGATTCTTCTTCATTACATTTTAAATCAAATTTTTGTCTGGGTTCCATGCTCCTCAAGTTTGTTTTCAATAAGTTGTTGAAAAGTCCGTCACTAGCACTAAATGAGACCCATGTTACATCCAATGTAGCTACTGCCATCTACTGGCACCTGTACGTTACTACAAACTACACCAGGCTCTGGTAACACATACAGCCACATTGACTAAAATATTCACTATATACTAATAATACTTTACATGAGTACCATAATCCAGAAAATCAAAGTGTGGAAAAAAGCATTAATATATTGAATTTGTTAAATTAAATTGGTAGAATGTACATTACGATAAACTTGAATTTTATTTTTACTTAATTAATTATTATTAACATAATTTAAGGCCGGCCTTTATTTGTCTGTGTTGACCACGCCCCCGGCCATTATACGAGGCCTGGCGTTTAATTGACTACCGGTTTTTATTTGAGGAATTACAGTATATATTTAGTATAGTATACTATAAGAACACCAAGTATTAATATAACAGACTCATACTTACTCTGAGAACCCCTTCCATTTCAGCAGAAACTCTACTCTTCCCTTCAGCACTCTGTGGTCCAAAACCTTCTCCACCACATACTCCTCCTCTTCCTCCTCCTCCTCTTCCTCCTCCTTCACTGCTGCTGCTGCAGGCTGCTCCTCCTCCTCCTTCACTGCTGCAGGCTGCTCCTCCTCCTCTTCCTCCTCCTTCACTGCTGCAGGCTGCTCTTCCTCCTCTTCCTCCTCCTCCTTTACTGCTGCAGGCTGCTCCTCCTCCACTTCCTCCTTCACTGCTGCAGGCTGCTCTTCCTCCTCCTCCTTTACTGCTGCAGGCTGCTCATCCTCCTCCTCTTCCTCCTTCACTGCTGCAGGCTGCTCCTCCTCCTCCTCCTCCTCCTTTACTGCTGCAGGAGGTGCTGCAGGCTGCTCCTCCTCCTCCTCCTCTTCCTCCTCCTCCTTCACTGCTGCAGGCTGCTCCTCCTCCTCTTCCTCCTCCTTCACTGCTGCAGGCTGCTCCTCCTCCTCTTCCTCCTCCTTCACTGCTGCAGGCTGCTCCTCCTCCTCCTCCTTCACTGCTGCAGGTTGCTCCTCCTCCTCCTCCTTCTCTGCTGCAGGCTGCTCCTCCTCCTCTTCCTCCTCCTTCACTGCTGCAGGCTGCTCCTCCTCCTCGGCCTTCTTGCCCTTCTTTCCTGCTACGGTCGCCAGCTTGACGTCTGCTGAGGGCTCCTTTGGTAGACCCAAGGGGGAAACATGCAGAGATAATGATACAAGGGTTAGAAGAACTAACGGGAGGTGGGAGTGAATTATAGTTGACCATGTTTTAGTATATTAAAATGTTCTGTTTCCTAGAGTAACTTCGCTCCGTCCGCACCTCTGTGTGTGTGTGTGTGTGTGTGTGTGTGTGTGTGTGTGTGTGTGTGTGTGTGTGTGTGTGTGTGTGTGTGTGTAAGCTGAGCCCTGCTCTCTGTCAACATGCAGATTGGTTTCTTCTATCAGGGTGAAAATGTTCCACCTAAACAAGTTCCTTCCTGAGACTATTTAGCAGAGCCAAAGTCGTTGCGTCCAGAGCTTAGCCCCGCCCAAGACTACTGTGATTGGTTTAAAGAAATGTAAACGAGCCAGAGAGTTTTTTCTCCTATCCCAGAATGTCTGTGTGGAGGAGCCAGACCTTACTCCGCAGTGCTGTGGAGATAGGTCAGACTACATGTACAGTAACATGCAGTCGTTTCCTGCAGCCTTTAACTATACCAATATGGCTGTATGCACAACGACAGACAAACAAAGGGACAAAACCTGTATCAAATCCCTGATAACAAATCCCCCAAAAGCTGCAAAATTAGTCAAGTACAATATCTACGTGAGTTATTAATTACCAAACAAGCCCGCCTGCCTTTAACTTAAAACAAAATCCACACCCAGACCAACAGTGGATTTAATAGCAAGTACTAACTGAATGATAGTACCACCCCCCCTGCAGGTCTAGAGAAGGGCCACAAGGCAGACATTAGACCTGATATGGACTGGGCTGCTGCTCAAGTTACAACAGGGTCACATTTTTGGGGTGTTTTTGTCCCAAGCTTTGCAGCTGAATCAAGCCAGTTGTCCCTTTAAAATCAATGAGTAGCATCTGTCCTCTACACAATAACGTTATGACACGTTACACTATACAGAAGGTCTGGTCTAGTTGTTCACCAGTTCTTGAAGGGAGTCAGGACAAATCCATGCACATCTACAGATCTGAGGGCATACATCACTTGCTGGATGTCTATTTGCATATCAATAAAGATTTGTTTAATACAATGCACATTGAATTTGTAATTTATCCAACTTTCATAGCACTTCAATTGCAAAAATTGTGAGCCTGACATATTACATTTATTATTATTAGCACTCCATGTTTAAAGATGTACTAGCTGTCAGTTCATTTCTTATACGATGCTGCCATCTAGTGGTTGTTAGCTGTAACTCTAAAAGTATGGGGAACTTCTTAATTAATGTCTGTTTAGTAAGGCTGAAACGATTCCTCGAATAACTCGAATAATTCGATTACAAAAAATCCTCGATGTAAAATGACTTGACTCAAAGCTCGGTTAAATCAATGTTACCAACGTTGTATCGCTGACGGACGGTGTTTCCACACGGATCATTATTCAGGGTTTCTGCAGGTATCAGCAAATCTCATTTCATGCTTTTTCATGCCACTTTAAACTAATTTCATGCCCATGTCCAACTGCAGATACTTTCACACACAAATTGTCTAACTTCAAGTAAGCACCGCCATCTGAACTGAAAGCTGGTATTGAAACAGGGTGTAGCCAGACTTTGGTTTCTAAGGGGGAATACCCTCTGTCCTCCCCACCACACACACCCCCCCACCCACACTGAGGATCCAGGTGAGGAAAATCCACCCATGGGGAGCCACAGCAGGAGTGGTGGTAGCAGCTGCAGCTGCAGGAGTGGTGGTGACAGCAGAAGTTGCGTTGCTGGTCACGGCAAAACAATTTGAAACCGTTAACTGCTGCCTGCCTTTAAGCGCCGACTTGTGACTCTCGGACTGTGTGTGTGATTTGACCACATTGACGCCCATTGTGCAAAGTTTGATGTTTTTTTTTGCACACGCTGCAAAATGCCTCTCTGGGTTTCCCGTCGACGGGCGTTAACCAGGTTCTGAACAGTTCATCCTCCAACCCTTCTGCTGAAACTTGCATTTTCCCATCATTTGATATTTCCTCCGTTCTTTCGCCACAGCGTTACACTCACTCACACCATCGACAGTAGACTCACACTCACCGCACGCTGCATTACTAGCATCCGGTGTCGCGACTTCGTGCACCAGCCGTAAATAACGGCCAATTAAAAGGTTCCGCCTGTCAACCATTACGCTATACTTCCGATCAAAATTAGATTTAGATGTTTATATAATCAAAATAAATCGTGAAAAACAATGTTTTTATTCCATCACGTTTACATAATTTTTAATGCCTTTGAACATCGAAGTTCATGCCAATTCATGCCTGAATTTTAACAAAATCTATTTAATTACTTTTCATGCTTTTTAATGACCCGCAGAAACCCTGTTATTACTGTCGCTAACCAGACGGCTCAGTCTGGTGCTGGAGACACATGCCAGAGGTAACTAGTGATTGGCTGAGAGAAGAGACCGGTTGGAGGAGACCACAGGAAGGGTCCAAAGGTTGGAGTCAGTTCAGACACATGCCAGAGGTAACTAGTGAGGGCTGAGAGAAGAGACCGGCTGGAGGAGACCACAGGAAGGGTCCAAAGGTTGGAGTCAGTTCAGACACATGCCAGAGGTAACTAGTGAGGGCTGAGAGGAGAGACCGGCTGGAGGAGACCACAGGAAGGGTCCAAAGGTTGGAGTCAGTTCAGACACAATTACAACTCAAACTCTGGACAGTGGGTCTACTGCAACATCAAACTAGCTTAGCACAATAATAGCACGACGTCAGAGCTTTAGCATCTCAACAGAAACCATTTCTCATCCATTCCACGAAGAGGACCGACAACAGCCAATCACAGAGTCGTATGGACGATGAAACTACACCAGACACACCGACTAGCAAAAACAAAGACAAGGAAATATGTATAATATGTAGCGGTGACCACAATTAGATTGGTTGATGTTACGGCCTCCATTTTAAAAGGGGCAAACCAAGGCTCAAAAGGGATTGGAGGGTGCAACATATAAAGAGGATGCCAGACACAAAGTTAAGAATTAACCAACAAGCTTCATTAAATAAAGAATATTCCCAAAGTAACAAACAATCCACGATCTGATCTAAAGAGCTGACTGGTTGACTTGAAAACAGCTGATTGTAGCGGACCATTTTCTCTCTCTTCACGGAGAAACAGCTGATCAACAATCTACTAGCATAAGTGTAACAGAGCTGTGTAGCACTGTAATCAAATATATACAGAACAGTCTCAGGATGAAACTTGTAGTTCTGAAGTTTAAGTTGCACAACTTAAGGTCATGTTTATGTCTGTTTAATGTGTGCCTTAGTGTGAGGTTGATGTCATTTCAGAAAATGTTTTCTGAAATGTTTTACAATGTAATATGGCACTTTAATGCTCTTCATATGTTTAGTTTTTTGAGAGATGATATTGTAAGTAATGTAGGCAACACAAATGTTGCTTTTTCTGAAAATGTAACCAAACTATTGTTTATTATTGCTCTTCAATAAAACAAAAGTACTTCTTATCTGATTAATCGATGGAATAATCGGTAGAATACTTGATTACTAAAATAATCGATAGCTGCAGCCCCACTGTTTAGTAATTCATATTTGATCTTTTATTTTCTTTCCAGAAGCCATGTTTGAGCACACACACATACATGTGTTCACTACTCTGTGTGAGCGACTCCTGACATGGCTCAGCGTTTGCGTGTTTGAGCGTCAAGTTTTACTCTTCTACTGTAGGTCATCTTTCACGTGTTGTTCGTCGGGATGTTGAGGGAAACAGCTCTTTATCTGGCCTAAAACATCTCCCAGAAATCCTTCATCCCCTCTGCCATAGCCATACTGAACAGCACCGAATCAGCACCAGTCAGCTGATACCTCAACACCCCATGTCTTGTTCTATATGTCTGGGTGAACGTCTCTTTGTGACTGGAGCCTTGTCAAGAACATCTTCTGTAACCCTTGTGTAACAGACAATAAAGTATTATCTTATCTTTAAATGTTAAGGGGAAGATTAAAAAAGAGAAACTGGATCTGTGAATTCTCACAGAATCACAACTGAATTCATATCTCACTACTCAGCCAGAATCGTATTAAGCTGGAGTCCCAGTCTCTGTCACAATAATCACATATGTGATGTTTTAGGCCTATTGGCAGACATCCATTTAAAATGTAGCCAACGGCATATAAAGAGCCTTTTCTCCATGTCCACTCAAGTTTCTCAGCCTGCTCTCTAGTAACATTTGGGTGGTCCAGGTCATTCACAAGGCTACTTTTACTTTTATACTTTAAGTACATTTCCAAGCCTGTACTTTGTTACTTTTACTTGAGTAAAGAAGTTAAATCAGTACTTCTACTTGAGTTATGTTATTTCTTTATTTGAAAGGGGACAGTGAACATTAATCAACATTAAAACAATGTAAATGTGCCCGAGTTAGCTCAAAAGTGCTAATTTTCATCGGTAGTCCCCCAGAGTACGGAAAGCGAGTACTTTGGCCATCTCTGCTGGACACCGACCTGAAGAGGTGGAGCCAGTAAGGTTATATGATAGGAGGACACCGACCTGAAGAGGTGGAGCCAGTAAGGTTATATGATAGGAGGACACCGACCTGAAGAGGTGGAGCCAGTAAGGTTATATGATAGGAGGACACCGACCTGAAGAGGTGGAGCCAGTAAGGTTATATGATAGGAGGACACCGACCTGAAGATGTGGAGCCAGTAAGGTTATATGATAGGAGGACACCGACCTGAAGATGGCTGCTATCAGAGTCCCGGGCTGCTGCTGGTCTTCTGGGGACCTCGTTGCTCCGCTGCTCCGGGTTCTGGTCGTCCTCCTCCATTCCTCTCTGGTCCTGAAATCCAGCAGAGCTCCACTGGGGCTGCTGGACTCCCTCTGGATTCTGTTCAGTCCAAATCAAAGCAGCAGAGATATTCAGGAGCTGCTGTCTCCTCTGGTCTTCCTCACATCCACACACAACTACAACAACAGCCTGAACACTCAGAGCAGCGGCTGGGGAACGCTTCCATTTCCTTCCTAGCTACAACATCAACTCAGAGTAGTTTGGAGAAAACAGCATTATATTCAACTGGGAATAAATCTAACAAAAAACAGACACACACACACACACTAATACTTTCTATCTTTTTCTCTTTGTTAGAGAGAGAGCGAGATAAACAAAGGACCGTTTCCCTCCAAATCAAAAGGGGGTCGAATGGGAAGCTAACTTCAGCGTCGTTGATGCAACAAAACATGAATATGAACTACTAGCTAGCCTGCTAAGAGTAGTAAGAGTAAGTCCATTAGCTTTAAATAAGCTAAACCACAAAGAGCCATATGAAAGAGCTAGCTAGCTTCTGCTCAGCCCCGTTAGCATTAAGCAGCCGAATGGGAAGCTAACGCATGCGCAGCTCTGTCTTCTATTCTCTTGGACGGCCGTGTAAAAGAGCAGTTATTAAAGTGTTTACCTGGAGCTCTGTCTTCTTCAAACTCACTAATAACAAACAACACAGCTATCCCGCCGCCAGACACACATCACAGTGAAGACACCAGACTTCCGGTTTCCTCCCAGTCAGGGTTTTTCAGATTAAAAGCTTAAAATGAAAGAAGGCTGCCGCCCGGAGGTCAGGAGGGGAAACAACAGATACACATTCAGTTAATCAATCAGTTAGTGGTGGACTGGAACTGAGTACATTTACTCAAGTACTGGACCTAACTCGAGGTACTTTACTTGAGTATTAAATAATGTACAGCATTTTAATAACTAAAATAATGTAGAAGTATAAGAAGAAATAAAAAAATATAGATTCATTTTGAGCATTTTAATATTTTTTTTCCACCAGACTCCCTTGAATTAAAACAGAAATGTTGTTGTGAAGTCCTTGTACGTTATTCTCTGCTACCCGAGCTGGCTATGTACTCCGGTAAGAGAGTCGCTGCAACCTTCAGTTTTAGATCAACAGATTTGTTGACATACAGATCCAGCAGTGAATAAAGTGGTTGTGGCTTGCAATAGTATGCGTTGGGCGTATGCGTGTGTGTGTGTGTGTGTGTGTGTGTGTGTGTGTGTGTGTGTGTGTGTGTGTGTGTGTGTGTGTGTGTGTGTGTGTGTGGATTTCTGTAAAATAAGGAAATACAGAACATGTAAATATAACCTGTACATAATTAATGCACATATATACAGATTAAAGAGCAATAATAAACAAATCACTCTACAATATACATAATTATGTGCAATATACATTATTGTTATGCAATAAATAGTTACAAACAACCAAATAATTCTGGATAGTAATGGGAATCAATAGAACCCAATGTAATAAAGAATATAGGTTTCATTTTGTCCTTATATCTATTGGCCACTAGATGGCGCTCTAAGACCACAAATGGAACATAGCAGTAGCATTCAGGTCCAATAGTCAGGTTGACCACACAAACAAAGATACATGCAACACCAGCATGGACATAAAATTGTGCATGCGCCACTTCTATTTTTTCCATTATTTTCCCTAAATGGGATGTCAAAGCAATGGGTCTATAGTTCTCTGGATTGCTAGAATCCTTTCCTGGCTTAGGAAATGGAAGAATGGTTGCATCTTTCCATACTTTTGGTAATTTACCCTCATTCCATATCTTGTTAAAGAATTCAAGAATTTTTTCCAAAAGTTTATCAGGTAGATTTCTAATCATTGCATAACATATGTTATCACATCCTGGAGCAGAGTTTCCTGTATTCCCTAAAGCCATTTTAAGTTCTGATAAACTAAATTCAGTATCTAAAATAGACATATTTCCCTCTCTGGTATTAAGAATGTCTGTGTTAGCATTCAGAATATCTTCCTTTTCTTAAAACACTCATCCAAATGGTTACCTCTATGAATCTCTGCAAATGTATCTCCAAGTAAATTGGCTTTGTCCACATCTGATATTGCTTCATTTTGTCCTTCAATTAGGACAGCAATATGTGGGGGCTGTTGCATCAACAATCTCTCCCCATTTCAGACTATCTTTAATTTCATCAATAGAAACTGAAAGTGGAATTCCAGTTATAACTCCTCTCTGTCTTGACGTTATTCCCGGAATGTGCAACGTTACTTTGACCTTATTCAATGTATCTTTCTTTAAGATCATCTCCCTTTGATCCTCAGATGCTGCAATAATCATTAGCCTCCCATTTCCCATGAATTGTGCATGCTTAATTTTCCCTATTTCTTCCTCAATTGCTTTGGTGACATAGATTGGGTGTAAGTGTGGTCCTCCCTTTTGCTCAAATACAACAACCACTTTCCATATTTCTTTAATTGACTGCTGTACCTTATTCTTAATTCCATCTCTTTCAGGTCTACTTTTCTTTTTAACGGTGTCTGTAGAGTCTGATCCACTATCCGATCTTATTCTACACTTTTTTTTGTCCTAACTTCTTCCCATGCCATCTCATTACTATGCAAACAATCGTTATCCGAAAATTGGCCATCTGACTCGTCCGACATAGTTCAGTTTACATTCACTGTACAGTTAGTATTAGTTATTTCTGTCAGCGACTACAAACAAATTCTAATTCAAACCTTCCGCGTTCCTCCCTTTCTGGAACCACCTTCCACGACTTCCGGTTTCCTCCCAGTCAGGGTTTTTCAGATTAAAAGCTAAAAATGAAAGAAGGCTGCCGCCCGGAGGTCAGGAGGGGAAACAACAGATACACATTCAGTTAATCAATCAGTTAGTGGTGGACTGGAACTGAGTACATTTACTCAAGTACTGTACTTAACTCGAGGTACTTGTACTTTACTTGAGTATTAAATAATGTACAGCATTTTAATAACTAAAATAATGTAGAAGTATGAGAACAAATAAAAAAATATAGATTCATTTTCAGCATTTTACTTTATTTTTCCACCAAACTCCATTTAATTAAAACAGAAATGTTATGATTATTAAACACACACTTATTTCAAAGTGGACAGAAACTAAATAAACTACCAAAAGCCGTCTTGGTTCATCTTTCCACTGTTCCAACAATCACCACTCTGGTTTGGTTGAAATTAACCCTTAATTCACCCATTTACTGGTGGAGATGTGCTGGCTCTATACACGCTAAAAGTCCTGATTATTTACATGGAGTCTGGTGGAGATATGCTGGCTCTATACACGCTAAAAGTCCTGATTATTTACATGGAGTCTGGTGGAGTTTGGTGATGGTGATTTCGGGGCTGTTTCATGTTAAACTAAAAGGATCTTACTCTTTAAATAAAAGCTCTATCTCTGTAGGTAATGTTGTCAGACACTTAGAATAATAATCTGAGTCTGTCAGCACTTTTAGTGGATGGAAACGTTCTCTTATCAAGGAGTTTAAACACAGAAACGGCAGGAAGGAGAAATCCACCAAATCAAATCCCAAATAATCAGCATGAGGCCTCGTTTTATTTCATTTATTCTGTTCAGAGAACTGAAGAGGTCCAGAAATCCCTGCAGGTCTGCTGCTACGTCCAGGACCGAGCACAAGCTTCTTTGCATGAGTAAGCATTCATTTGTTTCAAATTTCAAGAAGTTTAAAATTAAATCGTTGACATTAATGTACAAGTCAGATGAATAAATGAGCTGTTTGCTGTTTGACTTGGTCTGTTCCCTGCTGCTCCATCATTCTTTAGCGTTGGCTGGAAAACATCATCATCAGAGTCTTTACTTTCAGTCTGAACAGACCTCAACAGATTTAAAACCACATTCAGTCACATACAATACAAACAGTCAATATGAAATGTCAGACAAAGATTATTAAATGAAAAGTCCACAAAGGCGGACAGCACGTTACCTGCCTAAGAAAAACACTCTACTCCAGTCAGGCATGCTATGCTGAACTAGCTCGTTGCAATATGGCTAGTAACGTTAATGCTACTATTACCAGACCAGAATTAGAAGATCCTCCAATAACCAACAGGTCTGGTGTTTGGAGCCACTTTGGTTTCCCTGTAAGTTATGAGGGTGACGGCAAGAGAGTGGTGGATAAAAACAACAACAACGGTATGTCACATCTGCACACGAGAATAGGCTACAATACTACAAACATGTCAACTCATTTACACCGACATCACCTCAGTGTGGCAATAACTGGAACTAGACTAAAACAAGAAGAACTATCCCCGCAGCATTTAAGCAACAATTTCCAACTAATTCAAACAGGGCAAAAGACATCACTGCAGCACATTTATAGCCGCGGATATGAGACCCTACTCTGTAGTGGAAAACGCAGGTTTTACGAACACGGTTAAAGTAATTGAGCCTTGTTAAGGTGCTGACGCACAGAGGCGATAATCGGCCGTTGGACCGTCTGGCGAGGTCGGTGACTCGAGTCTGTTCGGTGTGTTCCGTGCAGTCGTCCGTCGGAGGAGCCGTCGGCCTTCATTTGGGCCGACCTGACTTGCTCAGTCGGAGACAGGGCAGTCGGGACTCACCCGGAAACGGCGAGCGGGATGAGCCGCTCAAAATCTGACGAAAATCTTTTAAACGGACCTTTGTTGATCTGAAATGAAGACAGATTCAGCGACTGCACGGCCTATTCCTCTCTTAACATGTTCTCAGGAACACGTTACGGTGAACTACTTTAGTCCAATATGAGATCGGATTCTGAACGAGCCGCCATGACAGTCTGGCTGTGAATTTCAGGAGAAAAAAGAACAACGTGACGCGTTCGTCCAATCAGCTGCCGGTTTTCATTTTCTGGGAAACAAAACAGAGAAGCATCCGCCTGCTGCTATGGAGACGTATTACGGTTCACGCACTCGCAGAGCGTACGCTCAAGTCGGCGTTGCCTCAGTATGTTTTGACCTCGGGGACCCGACTGATCAGTCCGACTGCCTTTTCTGCCGATGGTCGGCCGTCTGGTTGGTGTGTAACCTCTCTTACACTATTCCTTCACGAGCCCATTTCAGCCAGACCGTAATTCCTGCGTTGTATAAAAAAACAAATGCCCAAATAGAGAACCAATTGTCCGAAGCACCAGCTGTTGCTCTGACAGCAGATGGCTGGACGAATGGAAAAATGATTCTCATTAAAACACACAGTATCAAGAGAAGCATTTGACCCAATTCTAACAGGACTAACCCTTCAAAGGAAATGAGAGCAATATGTAGGCAAGGCAAGGCAGCTTTATTTGTATAGCACATTTCAGCAATTCAAAGGGCTTTACATAAAACATTAAAGAGCAGGTAAAAATTATTTAAAAAAAAACAAAACATTTCTCTGACCATAGGTCCTTTTGGCTCCGGTTACTTGGTGTTTGCGTTACCCATTACAAGACTGCAGTAGTTCTACTTTTCACTACGATGTAGCCGTCGCTACAAAGCTTAGTTTAATCTCGGTAAACCTTGCTAAATCCGGGACAGTTCACAGTCTGTCTCTTGATAAGTTCACAGAAATATCTGACAAGTTCACAGACGTTGTCTTTCTTATTGACCTAGTTCACAGAAATATCTGACCAGTCCACAGACGTGGTCCTTGTATGGATAATCTATTGTCACACGTGTTTTTTGAGAGGTAATATTTCAGAAATATGTCCGTTATCTGTATTTTCGAGGCTTTCGCAAGCTCTCGTAGCCGGAGGACATTTTTTTTCTCTTCCTCCTCTAAATCCTGTTTGTCACACCCGCGTTGGAGACATTCTCAGAAATACACTGTTATCTGTTCAAATATACCACTAGATAAAAGACAAGAATAAAATTGACAGTGCAGTATAAGAAAGTAAAGAACTGAGAGATAAAATACGCGAATAAAAGTTACAGTGTAGTCTAAGAAATTAAACATTAAAAAGCAGTTATAGATTGTCATACAGTGTCATCAATGCAACTTTAGTGTAATAAATGAATAGTTATTTAAAGAAAGGCAACATCAAAAAGAGAGGTCTTTAGCTTTGATTTAAAAGAACTGAGAGTTGCAGCAGACCTGCAGTTTTCTGGGAGTTTGTTCCAGATATGTGGAGCATAAAAACTGAACACTGCTTCCCCCTGTTTAGTTCTGACTCTGGGGATAACAAGCAGACCTGTCCCAGACCACCTGAGAGGTCTGGGTGGGTCATAGTGTAGCAGACCTGTCCCAAACCACCTGAGAGGTCTGGGTGGGTCGTAGTGTAGCAGACCTGTCCCAGACCACCTGAGAGGTCTGGGTGGGTCATAGTCTAGCAGCAGATCAGAAATGTATTTTGGCCCTAAACCGTTTAGTGATTTATAAACCAGCAAAAGTATTTGAAATCAATTGTTTGTGGCACAGGAAGCCAGTGTAGAGACTTCAGAACTGGACTGATGTGATCCACGTTCCTGGTCTTAGTGAGGACTCGAGCAGCAGCGTTCTGAATCAGCTGCAGCTGTCTGATTGATTTTTTAGGGAGACCTGTAAAGACACCGTTACAGTAGTCAAGTCTACTGAAGATAAAAGCATGGACAAGTTTTTCCAAATCCTGCTGAGACATAAGTCCTTTAACCCTTGATATATTTTAAGCTGGTAATAGGCTGACTTTGTTATTGCCTTAATGTGGCTGTTGAAATTCAGGTCTGAGTCCATGACTACACCAAGGTTTCTGGCTTTGTCTGTTGTTTTTAACATTGTCGTTTGAAGCTGAGTGCTGACTTTTAAATCGTTCCTCGTTTGCTCCAAAAACAACCACCTCAGTTTTTACGTCATTTAAGGCGAGACACGGCAGGCAAAAACATCGTTTTTTTTCCACTGGTCAATTTTGAGATTTTGGGCTAAAGAAGTGCGTGGAAAACGGTCGAAAATCATCTCAGAGAATACGAAAACAGCTGTTATTAGAAAGAAGACACGGGATTACAAACTAAGACAGCAGCTGATGAAATGCCTTCACATAGTACGTCGATGTTTAAAGTCGTTCAGAAAACAGGAGGTAATCAGACGCTCTCCCTCTCTCTCTCTCTCCCTCCAACCAAGCAGTTATTCATAGCTTACATGTCATATATTAAATATGTAGGTGTCACATATATACTATTCTAATATAATGACTATACAATACTAAACAAATCTGTAATTTGGGGATCCTAAGTGGTTGCGAGTCACTCAGGCTGTGGCAGGCAGATACATATTTAGCTGTCAGTGGAGCTGCTGTCCCCTCTCCTAGGAGAACTTCTTTTCTGGTGTTAACTTTTTTTGGCTATTTTTCCAAGCTGTAAATCTCTTAGTGAAGATAAGTCTTCCCAGTGGAGGAGGAAGTGCACCTCTGTCTGACCTGTTGGTGGTCACTGAGCCTGTATTTAGTCAGGATCCGTCTCTTCTTCGTATCTCTGACAGTGTGCAGATATTCTGTCAAATAACAATTTAGTCTACTTTGTTTGCTTTCTCCAATATTCTAAATGTAGGTCTTTTGAATGATTCATAAGAAGCTCATCCCTGTGTATCACTGGATGTCCGGTGACAGTGCAGCATGGAGGCACTCAGAATGCCAACGCATGCCTCAACTCGGTCATATGGGCCCGATGTCCAAAAACAGTCTTTGTGGGGAAAAGAAGGGTTGAGGCTGCAGCCAGTATGGCTATTTCTACATTCAATGCCTCTGCCATGCTGGCTGTGATGGAGATATTGTGGCTTCAGAGCACAGCCTGTCAATGCAATGAATGGTGACGCCATGGTTAGGATCTCAAAAGCCAATAGTGTCCATTCCACCAGTGCAAAGTGGAGCCGTAAAAGTGTAAGCACAGCCAAAAAAGTGAGAAGACAGCTGGAGATGGAGGTGGGCCCTACATATGGTGCAGGCTATGTAGACTGTAAACTAACTTGGGGGAACTAGGCTGTGTAATGGTTGTGTTGCGTCAGTTTGAAGTTTGTGATGTAATGGTCTTCAGTTGAAGGCCATGTTGACGTGTTGTTTTGGATGTTACGATCAGTGATGGATGAAGCAATAATGAGTTTTGGATGTTAAACAGTGTGATACATAGATCTTACTTGAACATAAAGGGAAATGTGTCTGTAATTCATGGCTTTCAATAGAAATTAGTGGAATTTTGCCATAAAAATCTTTAAAGCCCGTTTTCTCAAAATGACTTTTTTCTCATACTCCAAGTCTAAAAACTCCACTTCAGTAGCACCGTTATACACCAAACTTTACGGTCTCCTACCTGGTTATATTATGAAGACATTTACAGAGGGATTTGTCTGACTAGCCTGATTTATATAACATTGTATTCCAAAAAACATGGCGAAAATCGATTTTTTTAAGGCTATTGACAGTATATTCTGATTTACAGGATAACAAAAGTAGATATCCATAAATCCCTCTGTAATTTGTCCCTCTAATATGTGAACACAATAAAAAAAATATTTTGAACCTGGCTTTATCCAATACTCAGATTTCGTTTTTTTAAATATAATAACAATGCCTAATTTGCATATTTAAACATTAAATTACAGAAAACTTGTAATACATTTTTTTCTCATATTAATGTAAGTAATCAACTGGGAGAGTTTCATGGTGATATCTGCTAGTTAAAGTTTTTACCCTATTCACCTGTAGTGTCTCGCCTTAATTTAAGAAAATTCTGGCACATCCAGTCGTTAATTTGTTCAATGCACTTAGTCAGTTGTTGTATTGGACTATAGTCCCCTGGCGATAAGGTTATATAAATTTGTGTGTCATCCGCATAACTATGGTGACTTATTTTATTGTTTTCCATAATTTAAGCCAGTGGAAGCATGTCGATGTTAAACAGCAGAGGCCCCAGAACAGAGCCTTGGGGAACTCCGCACGTCATATTTGTACGCTCAGATGTATAATTCCCTATAGACACAAAGTAGTCCCTATTCTTTAAATAAGACTCAAACCACTTTAGTACTGAGCCAGAAATGCCAACCCAGTTTTCCAATCGGTCTAGTAATATGTCATGGTGGACAGTATCAAATGCAGCACTGAGATCAAGTAATACCAAGACTGAAATGTTGCCACTATCTGTGTTTAAGTGGATGTCATTAAAGACTTTAACAAGAGCTGTCTCAGTGCTGCGGTGTGGTCGAAACCCCGACTGGAAGGCATCAAAACTGTTGTTTAGTGACAAGAAAAGGTTGAGTTGTTGAGAAACCGTTTTTTCAATGATTTTACTTAAAAATGGAAGGTTTGATATTGGCCTATAGTTGTTCATTAGTGACGTGTCTATATTGTTCTTTTTTAAGAGTGGCTTGATAACTGCAGTTTTCAGGGCCTGTGGGAAGATACCTGAAAGAAGAGATGTGTTTACAATCTGTAGAATATCTGTAGCCAAACAATTCAAAACATTTTTGAAAAGGCCCGTTGGTAGAATATCAAGGCAACAGGAGGAGGTTTTCAGATGTTGTATAATGTCGTCCAGGTTTTAACGGTTAATCATACGGAATTGGGTCATATTGAAATTTGTTTTGCCTGGATGCAGGAGGAAACAGCTTGGCTCTGAAAACATGTTCACGAGGCAGTGTGAATGCGCTGGTGTCTTTTAAGGCTATTACTGTGAGAAAAAGTTTTCCCACATTGTTCACACCAGTACGGCTTCTCTCCAGTGTGAACACTTTCATGTTTTTCAAGGGCACCACTCTCAGAAAAAGTTTTCCCACACTGATCACATCTGTACGGCTTCTCTCCAGTGTGAATCAGCTGATGTCTTTTTAGGTGACTCGGTCGTGCGAAAGCTGCCCCACATTGATCGCAGCTGTACGGCTTCTCTCCAGTGTGAACGCGTTGATGTCTTTTTAGGTGACTCGGTAGTGCGAAAGCTGCCCGACATTGATCACAGCTGTGTAGATTCTCTCTAGTGTGAATGCGTTGATGGTTTTTTAGGGTACTCTGTAGTGTGAAAGCTGCCCCACATTGATCACAGCTGTATGGCTTCTCTCCAGTGTGAATGCGTTGATGGTGTTTTAGGTAACTGTGTAGTGTGAAAGCTGCCTCACATTGATCACAGCTGTACTGCCTCTCTCCAGTGTGAAGGCGTTGATGTATTTTTAGGTAACCCTTTAGTGTGAAAGCTGCCCCACATTGATCACAGCTGTACGGCTTCTCTCCAGTGTGAATTAGTTGATGTCTTTTTAGGTGACTCTGTTGTTTGAAAGCTGCCCCACATTGATCACAGCTGTAAGGCTTCTCTCCAGTGTGAATGCGTTGATGGTTTTTTAGGTCACACTGTTGTGTGAAAGCTGACCCACATTGATCACATCTGTACGACTTCTCTCCAGTGTGAATCAGCTGATGTCTTTTAAGGTGACTCGGTCGTGCGAAAGCTGCCTCACATTGATCACAGCTGTGTAGATTCTCTCCAGTGTGAACTCTCTGATGAATCTTTAAATATTTTGATGTTGTGAAGGATTTGTCACAGTGTTGACAGTGGTGACATTTGAGTCCCGTTCTTCCTCTCCGTTTCTATAGCAACAGACAAACAGAGAGAGAGTTAGTGAACTTAATGTAGTTAATGTATTTTTAAGACATTTTTAAGGCTAGTTACAGCTGGAAACTTAAGATAAAACCATCCTGTCAACTCCCCAGTTAGCTATTAGCACTGACTTAATATATTATGGCCATATACAATCTGTCTTACAGCTTCTTTAAATCCTATTTTTTTAACGGCTCTGGTTCCGGAAGTGTTTCCCACCGTTTAATTGTTCCATTGACGTCTCACTAAAAGCGTTATTAAAATAAGTTTTAAAAGCCCAGAACCGAGCCAACCAGATACGACATGAATCATGACCATTAAACATTTAATTCGGCTCAAAAAAACATTTTAAATACGGAAGAAAAGTCAAAGAAAGACAGTTAACTACTAGACACTTCAGTTCGCGGGTTCTGGTGACGTCAGACGCCGCTGTTAGAACGCTTAGGATTGTGGGAAGTGTAGTACTTCTCTATGACATCGCGAATAAAACACGTTTTCCTTAAAACCAGGCTGATGTAACCCGGACTAGCGTCTTCTACAGAAGCAGAAACCTTCGTGTCACATCCTCCCAGCACGGGGTCGGTCTACCTCGGACGGTTTAGACATTTTGGGCTGATATTTAAATCCGTAAGAAGAAAAATCAACGAGATTTAAACTCCAACGGCTGTCAACGCTGACGGTTATTTTTAACAGTTATACGTGTCAGACAGAGAGAGAAACACGCCTAGAACAACACAAATCAAGCAACAACGAACTGAACTCACTGTGTGTGTCTGTGTGCATCTGACCTGCAGCAGAGATCCTGTGTCTCCATGACGGCAGCCCTAACCCCTACTGGACCCCGCCCCCCCCTCCCGTTTCCATTATCTTCCTCGGAGTTATTAATACAGTAAGTCCTTTTCCCTGACCTTTCCACAGAGGTCATGGCCTTCCTCCCTGCTGTTATAGAGTTATGTGGAAGCTTATGTAACCTTTAAGGGCATCCAACAATATACAAAAAACATTGCGTTTGATGCATTTTCCCCCCCGAATTTGTTGGCACTTTTTGTAGCTTTAACTGCACGCACACACGCACACACACACACACACACACACACACACACACACACACACACACACACACACACACACACACACAGTGACATTTGAAGAGGTATTTGTGATTGTGATATGATATCAGCCTCTCTGATAACAGCTGTTTCTCTTCGGCATCTCTGAACTTATCCCCCGCCCTCTCCCTTAATATTCATATTCTACCATACTAAATATCTATATAGATACTACAGCCTGCTGTATTCATATTCTACCATACTAAATATCTATATAGATACTACAGCCTGCTGTATTCATATTCTACCATACTATATATCTATATAGATACTACAGCCTGCTGTATTCATATTCTACCATACTATATATCTTGCTGTATATCAGTGGTTCCACGTAAAGCAGCCCTGAACTGACACAAACTACACCACATACCCTTATTCCCCCACTAATAAGACAGAAAACAGACATACAGTCATGTGCACAAATTAGGACATCCATGCTAAAGTTGACTAAAAAGAGGAATAAAAAAATGGCTTTAAAATCTTTAGGAAATTGATCTTAATGCCTTAATTAAAAAAAATGAGGAAAAATCCAATCTTTAAGGACACCTTAATGTTTAAAATAGTCCCACATCATCACATCCCCTTCACCATACCCCCACATCATCACATCCCCTTCACCATACCACCACATCATCACATACCCTTCACCGTACCCCCACATCATCACATCCCCTTCACCATACCCCCACATCATCACATCCCCTTCACCATACCCCCACATCATCACATCCCCTTCACCATACCTAGAGATTGGCATGGGGTACTTTCCATAAGATCATCTCTCAATGCAAATCAAACCAGCTATTAGGCTAACTGAAATAAAACCATTTCTAATCTCTAGGTATGGTGAAGGGTATGTGATGATGTGGGGGTATGGTGAAGGGGATGTGATGATGTGGGGGTACGGTGAAGGGGATGTGATGATGTGGGGGTATGGTGAAGGGTATGTGATGATGTGGGGGAAGGAGCGAATGAGTTACTTTAGGGATCCTTTCAGATATGCCCGAAGGCTATTGGAAGAGAAGAAGAGCGGGAGGCTGGAAGCCACCGAGCAGGAGCTTGAGGAACACGTCAAGAACCAGCTAACCGACCAAGTAAAGAACATCTTGATTGGGTCACCAGGGCATGTGCCTCATCCTGTTGAATCAGCCCTCGAATTTGACATGACACCACCAAATGGACTTGAGTCAAGATAGTGATAGACAGGGCAAGGTCTGCCTCTGCACCAGGTCCCAATGGCGTGCCCTACAATGTTTATAAGAACTGCCCCATGGTGCTGAAGTTACTCTGGAGGCTGATTAGAGTAGCATGGAAGACCCAGAACATCCCCTCAGAATGGAGCCGAGCAGTGACAACCTTCATCCCAAAAGAACAAAATTCCTGCAACATCAACCAGTTTAGAGGCATTCTAAACGTGGAAGGGCCAAGTGTTTAACCAACTACCCCCTGAACAACTGTTACATTGACACCAGTTGCCAGAAGGCAGGCGTCCCAGGGTTCAGATAGCCAAGCAGAAAAAACAAGACCTCTATGTAGTTTGGTTGGACCTGGAGAATGCCTATGGAATTCACGTTTGCCCTGGAATTCTTTCACATACCACCCAGCATTTGGAACCTCATTTCCAATTACTTCAGCAGCTTCACCATTTGTTACACAACACAGGATGCAATGACAGGCTGGCACCACTTGGAGAAAGGCATTGTAATGGGTTGCTCAGTCTCTCACATCCTCTTCACAGCAGTCTTTGAAATCATTCTCATCGGTGGGAGACAGATGAAATGAAGAGGTTTGAAGAACTCCTTAGTTGGGCCAGGTTGAGAATAAAACCTTCTAAGTCCCTGAGTCTCTCCATATGCAAAGGAGACAGAAATGATCACATCTCTTTCACAGTGAACAGTGAGAAGATCCCAACACTAGCAGAACAACCCGTCTGGAGCCTTGGGAAACAGGTATACAGCCGACTTGTCAGATAAGCATATGGCTAATACAGTAATGTTACAACTCACCGAAGGTCTGACGCGAATCGACAAGAGCCATCTTCCGGGTAAATTCAAGATCTGGTGCATCCAATTCACCTTATATAGGCAGCTAATGTGGCCTCTCAAGATGTGAGATCACCACCTCCACTTTGCAGAAGATGGAATCAAAAGCCAACAACTACATCAGGAAGTGGCTGGGCTTACCCCAGAGCCTCTCCAGCATTGGCCTGTTAGGGAGGAATGCACTTCAACTGCCACTGGAGTCAGTCCTGTTGGGCTTTGTGTTCCCCTTGTCTTGTGTTAGATCGTTGTATTGTCTCCGTGTGTCAGTCTCATCAAGTTCTGTACTCCCTGGATTTCCTTTTGACTCTATTTCCTGTTTTTTGGACTACTTTTGGTTTTTTGGATTCCCTGTTCTTGTTTTAAAAACGGACGAAAGACCCTTCAACCATGTTCTGAGTGTTGGCATTGCATAGTTTGTCCACCAGAGGGCACTCTACAACGTCCCTGTTGGCAATACTCTTTGATTGTTTTGTTTTTTTGTTCGAAGGACTTTAAGTTTCATATCTAAAGTTTGTATTTTTATTAGGGCTGTCAAAATAACGCGTTCATTTTGATTAATTAATCTGAGAAAAAATAATGCATTAAAAGAAATAATGCAGATGAATCCATTCCATGTTGCCGTTTGACCCGGAGCCGTTCTAGCCTCCATTGGACTGTAAGATGAAGGAGGGAGACGAGAATGTGCTGCCTGGATCATTGATTGGAACATTTACTTATAAAGATCTTCTTCCTGCCAACCCTGGCTACCGAAATCTGGAGCCACTGATATGTCTGCTCTTCTCTCTGATGCTCTGAAACAGACGATACAGGCTACACACACACCGCTGCACGGGACGCTAGTTAACACTATACTCTACAGCAGCTAACGTTAGCCTACCGCTAGCTAGTTAACACTATACTCAACAGCAGCTAACGTTAGACCACCGCTAGCTAGTTAACACTATACTCGACAGCGGCTAACGTTAGCCTACCGCTAGCTAGTAGCTGGATTAAAAACAGTTACAATGCTGACAGCTAACGCTAAAGTTATTGTAAATGTCCTTTTCCATCTAGTGGTTGTTTTTGTCGTTCAACAGCAATTTACCAGTGAAATAAGTTATTGTTATTGTTCTACATTATTATTAAATCATTTAATTTTGAACATATTAGCAACAAACAAGCCTTTCTTTGATGTCACGACTGTTGTTTAGTACCTTTCTTTTTTCTTTTCCTTTCTTAAAAAGTATCGGTGCAGGCACCGTTAATTATGTATGCGATTCATTTCGATTAATTAATCACGGAGTATGTAATTAATTAGATTACAATTTTTAATCGATTAACAGCCCTAATTTTTATACATTTCATTTATCAGAACTTTAATATATTTTGATGTTCTGTTGTGACAATAAAACAAACAAGTTTATTTCTAAACTACATTATCACATTATTTTAGTGAGGACTCATAAATAACTAATGTTATGGAAATCTGTTCATGTTTTGTTACACATCTCTGGAATTAATTCACCAAATATTTGTATTGATATCGGCCTTAAAAATCCTTTATCGGTTGGGCTCTACAATATATCCTAAATGTTGCGTTAACTTAAAATGGGTAAACCTCGTGGTGCATTCAAAGTTATTGTAAGATACCCTTTTCTCATCTTTTTTTGTCGTTTAACAGCAATTTACTGGTGAAATAAGTTATTGTTATGTTATTATTACATTTTTAATACATCATTTAAATTCCTGCCTTTTTTGTGCTGATCCGAAACATTGATCCGATCTGTGACTCAAAACCGTGATCCAAACCGAACCGTGAGTTTGGGGATCCATTCCACCCCTACCATTTTGCATGTATGTATATGCATGTGCATATTTGTTAGAAAAATTATAATTTGCATTCTACTGTCTTCATTATTATTGAAACTGTTTGCATAAGAACATCTTATTATACTGGTTGCTCTCCCACAAGATAACATGGAGCCACTGGCTATCTCTTCTATCATCGACTCTGATCGATGGAGGAGACGACATCTAAACTGACCAGATAACAACTGACGACATCAACTTTGTATTATGATTGTTTCACTCATAAATATGCCGATGTAGGGGGCTGCCCGTTAGTCACTTTCTGTACTTGTGCTGTGAGTACTGCAAACTGATTCTACTTGCAAGTAAAACTAACTTTATTATATCTTCAGTGGTCTGTGTCTATTCTTGATAATGAAATTATTCTAACAACTATTGCAATGTCAAGAGACATTTATATATAAATCCTAAAAGACATTTGTGAAACCCTCTGTGTGCATTCATTAATATTTAGATTAGATTTCTGTGACTCTTCAGTCTGGAGTAACCTCTTTCCTTCACTCACCTCCTTCTTCTTCTTCCTCTTGCTCCCTCGCTCCTCTGAGTCTCCCGAGGCCTCACTGACAACTTTCCTCTTGCCCTCCTTTTTCTCCTCCTTCTCCTTGTGTTTCTGCATGTACTCGGTGATAAGGTCGGGGCAGTCCAGGTTGTCTTGTGGCTCCCATGTGTTATCCTCACTGGAAAGGTGAGTGCAGACAGAAGAAAATCCCGTCAGGCTTTGATTTTAGGCAATAAATTCTATACATAACAAATTGCTAATTTGTATTATTACTTTTTTCTATTGACATTTTGTAAGGTTATTTGCGGGTCTGCAACTCATATATACATCATACTAGAGCTGTCAATCTTCCTCTATAATACCATTCAAATTCCATTTGATTTTCTTTTTAAAAGTCAAATAATATTCAATATATGGTTATGGTTTTATTTCAGTTAGCCCATGCCAACCTCTAGGTATGGTGAAGGGGATGTGATGATGGGGGGGTATGGTGAAGGGGATGTGATGATGGGGGGTATGGTGAAGGGGATGTGATGATTTGGGGGTATGGTGAAGGGGATGTGATGATTTGGGGGTATGGTGAAGGGGATGTGATGATGTGGGGGTATGGTGAAGGGGATGTGATGATTTGGGGGTATGGTGAAGGGGATGTGATGATGTGGGGGTATGGTGAAGGGATGTGATGATGTGGGGGGGTATGGTGAAGGGGATGTGATGATGTGGGGGTATGGTGAAGGGGATGTGATGATGGGGGGGTATGGTGAAGGGGATGTGATGATGTGGGGGTATGGTGAAGGGGATGTGATGATGTGGGGGTATGGTGAAGGGGATGTGATGATGTGGGGGCCAGGGGAACTTTATCAGGATGCATAGTATCCTGGATCCATGAAATAACTGGCCTTTCAAAATAAAAGTCTGCCTGCCTCTATGGGAATCTAACATAGGGGTGGACTGACTTATGCCCCCTGTACATTTATTTATTTACGATACATTATTCATTCACAAAGAAAATTGGTGTCCTTAAAGGTTGAATTTTTCCTCCTTTTTTAATTAAGGCATTAAGATCAATTTGCAAAAGATTTTTTTCCCTCTTTTTAGTCAACTTTAGCAAGGGTGTCCTAATTTTTTCACATGACTGTGGGAAAAAAAAAAAAATAATATATATATATATATATATATATATATATATATATATATATATATATATATATATATATATATATACACACACACACACTTACTCTGAGAACCCCTTCCATTTCAGCAGAAACTCTACTCTTCCCTTCACCACTCTGCGGTCCAAAACCTTCTCCACCACATACTCCTCCTCTTCCTCCTCCTCCTCCTCTTCCTCCTCTTCCTCGTGCTCTTCCTCCTCCTTCACTGCTGCAGGCTGCTCCTCCTCCTCCTTCACTGCAGGTGCAGGAGGTGCTGCAGGCTGCTCCTCCTCTTCCTCCTCCTTCACTGCTGCAGCTGCAGGAGGTGCTGCAAGCTGCTCCTCCTCCTCTTCCTCCTTCACTGCTGCAGCTGCAGGAGGTGCTGCAGGCTGCTCCTCCTCTTCCTCCTCCTTCACTGCTGCAGGCTGCCCCTCCTCTTCCTCTTCCTCCTCCTTCACTGATACAGTTGCAGGAGGTGCTGCAGGCTGCTCCTCCTCTTCC
This sequence comes from Zingel zingel, assembly GCA_023566125.1. Taxonomy (NCBI): domain Eukaryota; kingdom Metazoa; phylum Chordata; class Actinopteri; order Perciformes; family Percidae; genus Zingel; species Zingel zingel. Next base: position 25,057,509 of record CM042336.1, read on the forward strand.
TCCTCCTTCACTGCTGCAGGCTGCTCCTCCTCCTCTTCCTCCTCCTTCACTGCTGCAGGCTGCTCCTCCTCCTCGGCCTTCTTTCCTGCTACGGTCGCCAGCTTGACGTCTGCTGAGGGCTCCTTTGGTAGACCCAAGGGGGAAACATGCAGAGATAATGATACAAGGGTTAGAAGAACTAACGGGAGGTGGGAGTGAATTATAGTTGACCATGTTTTACTATATTAACATGTTCTGTTTGAATGGAGGAAATGCAAGGGCTGATGAGGTGACCAATCCATAGGACTTCAGAGTGTGAAGCATCTCCTGCATTAAAACTGAAATAACTACTAAAATGTAAGTTACAACAG
>CM042336.1:25065358-25087858 GCA_023566125.1 Zingel zingel
CTCTGAGCAGCCATCTTAGAAACGGCTCTCATTGGCTGTCAACACGTCAATCATGGCAGTGGCCAATCACGTTCCCTTTCCAACTGACATCCAATGGGAGCCTGTCCTAATGAATGCGCAGCAGCGCTAAGTCCCGCCTCCCAGAGCCAGCAGCCACATACATGTGATTCATGAGAACAAATATGATCAACAGAGTTTGAATGGATGTTAAAAGGTTTTGGAAGTCATTTTAAGTCTTTACTATGTTTTATTCTAATAGCATAGAAGTGAGTAAAATCATTTAGCTAAATGTGGTCACTTGGAGAGGTCGAGGAGAGGTTATGGAGAGGTTGAGGAGAGGTTGAGGAGAGGTTATGGAGAGGTTGAGGAGAGGTTATGGAGAGGTTATGGAGAGGTTATGGAGAGGTTGAGGAGAGGTTGAGGAGAGGTTATGGAGAGGTTGAGGAGAGGTTATGGAGAGGTTATGGAGAGGTCGTGGAGAGGTCGAGGAGAGGTCGAGGGGAGGTTGAGGAGAGGTTGAGAGGTTCTGGAGAGGTCGCGGAGAGGTCGAGGAGAGGTCGAGGGGAGGTTGAGGAGAAGTTATGGAGAGGTTGTGGAGATGTTATGGAGAGGTTGAGGAGAGGTTATGGAGAGGTTATGGAGAGGTTCTGGAGAGGTCGTGGAGAGGTCGTGGAGAGGTCGAGGAGAGGTCGAGGAGAGGTTGAGGGGAGGTTGAGGAGAGGTTGAGGGGAGGTTGAGGGGAGGTTGAGGAGAGGTTGAGGAGAGGTTGAGGGGAGGTTGAGGGGAGGTTGAGGGGAGGTTGAGGAGAGGTTGAGGAGAGGTTGAGGGGAGGTTGAGGAGAGGTTGTGAAGAGGTCGTGGAGAGGTTGAGGGGAGGTTCTGGAGAGGTCGTGGAGAGGTTATATCATGCTAATCCAGCCCATTTTCAGAAAGTAGAAGAGTTTAGGTTACTAATGAAGTCTCATACATGCATTCTGGCCTCTCAGTTCTTCTGTTAGAAGCTTTTCCCTTTGGGGAAGGGAAACAGACCAAAATCAAGCAGAAGAGGTTAAAGCATAATGAGCCTCATGCAGCTACAAAGAGACAGACGACTCACATTGAGGTCACATTTACATTCTTCAGATATGTTTTTCACCGGCAACTTTTCATAACATACAAGACATCAGATGCCCCCCCCCACACTTCCATGGAAACATCCCAGTTCTTCTAGCAGATGGTGACGTTGATGAGAACACAGCTAGAAGTTAAGACATGAAGTCAAAGCCAACTGTGAGAGCTGAAGGGCAGCAACAAGTCTGTTAGTTCTACCTCCATCTGAAGCCCCGGGACACAGCCAGCCCCCCCCCATCCTTACTATCTTCACTACTACACAGATGTTTGGATTTAAACTGTTTACATAGCTGTTATACCCCTGGACAATAACTGCACATTCCTGCTCTAATGTTCACATTCAAATCAGACCCTTTATATACATATTCTTATATTTTTAAATAAGATGCTGATTGTCTAACTCTGTTTGGATGACAGCATGATATCAGTGGAGTCAGACAGCCAGCAGGTGGCAGCACAGCACCTTCTCTTTCTTTCCACATGTTCAGTTCAGCAGGAACAGCTCAGAGCTCTTTAACTTATGGATTTTTAATTCAACCGTCACTGTGTTAGAGGAACATTTAGACTACAACATAAAGATCATCACCATGTCAACAGACACATGACATCACACACCATATATTGAACAAGCTTGCTGAATTTTAAATGGTATCACTATGGCTCTCGCTCTAGGGACTCCTTGGTCCTAAATAATCCCTTTGTTAGGACAGAATTAGGAAAACTGCATTTGAATATGATGCCCCATATAAATGGAATAAGCTGCAGTCCTTAATGAAATGGAACAGCCTGGTTCAATGTAAAAAATAGAGTTATTGTTTTCTGTTCATTAAAAGTCTGTGTAATATCCATTGTGACGACTAGGGTGTAGTATAGGATAGCTTGGTTACATGGTGATAGGTATAAATGAACAGGTAATCAGTGAGCAGGTATTCAGTAGAGCCTGTAGGTGGGGGGAGCACACGGTTCTTACGTCAGCACGCTCACTGCCCCCCCGACAGACTGCTAAGGCAAGGCAGCTTTATTTGTATCGCACATTTCAGCAACAGGGCAATTCAAAGTGCTTCACATAAAAACAGATTAAAAATTTAAAACAGATAAAATATGAGAATAAAAGTTACAGTGCAGTATAAGAAATTAAACATTGAAGAGCAGTTAAAATAGTTAAACATATAAAAGCAGATAAAATAGGAATTTCTCTTTATATGCTGATACAGATTGTCATACAGTGTCAACAATGCAACTTCAGTATAACAAATGAACAGTTATTTAAAGAAAGGCAACATCAAAAAGAGAGGTCTTCAGTAGAGATTTTTTGCTTCCCGATTCCGATACCTGAACTTGTGTATCGGCCGATACCGAGTACCGATCCGATACCATTGTGTCATATATTTTATTATGTTTTAACAGCTGTATACTACTATCCCTGTATGGATGATATGATGTATAACAGCTGTATACTACTATCCCTGTATGGATGATATGATGTATAACAGCTGTATACTACTATCCCTGTATGATGATATGATGTATAACAGCTGTATACTACTATCCCTGTATGGATGATATGATGTATAACAGCTGTATACTACTATCCCTGTATGGATGATATGATGTATAACAGCTGTATACTACTATCCCTGTATGGATGATATGATGTATAACAGCTGTATACTACTATCCCTGTATGGATGATATGATGTATAACAGCTGTATACTACTATCCCTGTATGGATGATATGATGTATAACAGCTGTATACTACTATCCCTGTATGGATGATATGATGTATAACAGCTGTATACTACTATCCCTGTATGGATGATATGATGTATAACAGCTGTATACTGCTATCCCTGTATGGATGATATGATGTATAACAGCTGTATACTACTATCCCTGTATGGATGATATGATGTATAACAGCTGTATACTACTATCCCTGTATGGATGATATGATGTATAACAGCTGTATACTACTATCCCTGTATGGATGATATGATGTATAACAGCTGTATACTACTATCCCTGTATGGATGATATGATGTATAACAGCTGTATACTACTATCCCTGTATGGATGATATGATGTATAACAGCTGTATACTACTATCCCTGTATGGATGATATGATGTATAACAGCTGTATACTACTATCCCTGTATGGATGATATGATGTATAACAGCTGTATACTACTATCCCTGTATGGATGATATGATGTATAACAGCTGTATACTACTATCCCTGTATGGATGATATGATGTATAACAGCTGTATACTACTATCTCTGTATGGATGTGATATGATTTCTATCTTTGTTGTCGGTCTGGCTCAGGTTAAACTCTTTGTGAAACATGAACAAACACAAACAACGAACGCCACAGAACTTTCTTGTATTCTGCAGTTTGACAGTCAATTATAACGGAAAAAGAACATAAATAAACTACTTTAACGCAGATTTTCTTTAGGGCTTTATTACGTGGTATCGGATCGGTGCATTAACTCCAGTACTTCCCGTTACCAGCATTTTAGGCGGTATCGGAGACAATACCGATACTGGTAAAAGGAACATCTCTAGTCTTCAGTCTTGATGTAAAAGAACTGAGAGTTGCAGCAGACCTGCAGTTTTCTGGGAGTTTGTTCCAGATATCTGGAGCATAAAAACTGAACACTGCTTCCCCCTGTTTAGTTCTGACTCTGGGGACAACAAGACCTGTCCCAGACCACCTGAGAGGTCTGGGTGGGTCATAGTGTAGCAGACCTGTCCCAGACCACCTGAGAGGTCTGGGTGGGTCATAGTGTAGTAGACCTGTCCCAGACCACCTGAGAGGTCTGGGTGGGTCATAGTGTAGTAGACCTGTCCCGGACCACCTGAGAGGTCTGGGTGGGTCATAGTGTAGTAGCAGATCAGAAATGTATTTTGGCCCTAAACCATTTAGTGATTTATAAACCAGCAAAAGTATTTCGAAATCTATTCTTTGAGGCACAGGAAGCCAGTGTAGAGACTTCAGAACTGGACTGATGTGATCCACTTTCTTGGTCTTAGTGAGGACTCGAACAGCAGCGTTCTGAATCAGCTGCAGCTGTCTGATTGATTTTTTAGGGAGACCTTTAAAGACACCGTTACAATAGTCAAGTCTACTGAAGATAAAAGCATGGACAAGTTTTTTGCAAATCCTGCTGAGACATAAGTCCTTTAACTCTTGATATATTTTTAAGGTGGTAATAGGCTGACTTTGTGATTGCCTTAATGTGGCTGTTAAAATTCAGGTCTGAGTCCATGACTACACCAAGGTTTCTGGCTTTGTCTGTTGTTTTTAACATTGTCATTTGAAGCTGAGTGCTGACTCTTAATCACTTTTAAAGTTGCTGCTTGAATCAACTTTAAGGAATGGTGATGAAGCTAATTTTCAGGTTCATAATTGTATTTAGAGGTTGTACCAAAATAGATTTACATGGTTTAAAAAAAAAACACCATATTTTTGTTGAACTGCACATTACTTCAGCTCCTCTTTTCAACCTGTGTGTTGAGCTCTCTGTTTTAGCTACAGAGGGAGGCATCTCACTTCTGTTCCATCTTTGTTGGGAGTCACACATGCTCAGTACCTAGGTAAGCACTACTAGCCAGTCAGAAGCAGAGTATGAGGGCATTGCCACGCTAGCAGCTAGGCGAGCATTATAATGTTTTACAAAGTGATGCACATTTGTCTCTGAGGTAAAGGCTGGACTACAATAGAGCTGTTTGGAGCAGTTTCTGAACAGTGTTTTCTGTTGGAGATGGTAAGTCCCTTTTGGGTGGACTTTGGGCTTTTTCACTTTGTAAACCTATAACGTGCACAAAAAAAGATATATATATATATATATATAACACAATAAAGAAAGGAGAAAAGCACAACATGAGCACTTAAAGGCAAAGAGTAGGCTACAACTGTTAATTTGTGTAAATGGTTAGTAGCCTAACTCCTTGAATGGTTTGATTATGATGGTTTCAGTTCAGAGCAGTGGTCAGTAAATGTATATTTTTAGGCTGCTTACGCATTCAGGCGGTCCGCGATCAACTGCCAAGCTTTCTCTCGCTGTTTCATTACATTGTTACAGATTTTTCATTACAACTTGCCTGAAAAATGTCGAACTTATGGAAGTTATGAAAAGTACATTTGCTTCAACAATACCATGTCTGCAACCGGCACACATTTTCCTTCATTTTGTCATAAATTATTGTATGAAGAGTTATAATTGTGAGTGATAGAAAGTCCAGGGTTTAAATAAGGTTGTTCACTAACTCTTTCTGTTTGTCTGTTGCTATAGAAACGGAGAGGAGGAGAGGCACCTAAACGTCAACACTGTGACACATCCTTCACAACCTCAAAAGATTTGAAGATTCATCAGAGAGTTCACACTGGACAGAATCTACACAGCTGTGATCAATGTGGGGCAGCTTTCACACTACAGGCTAACCTAAAAATACATCAACGCATTCACACTGGAGAGAAGCTGTACAGCTGTGATCAATGTGGGAAAACCTTTTCTCGGAGTAGTCACCTTAAAAGACACCAGCGCATTCACACTGCCTCGTTGTGAACATGTTTCAGAGCCAAGCTGTGTCCTTCTGCCTCCTCCTCATGCCCTGATATCTGTGTTGTTATATTCTGAGCTTCTCTCCACATTGAAGGCTGACCAGCAGTAACGACTATTTAAGTTTAGGAAAAAGGTTGTGTTTGGATTAAAACACTATCAACTAACCCCCATTCTTCTTCTTTGGATTAGGTAGACTAGTTGCTGCAATAGCGTATTGCTGCCCTCTACTGTTTGTTACCGACATTGTCTTAAATTATTAGTTTTTTTTGTCCACAACTGCCTATAGTGTAACACTGTAATATTTTTTCAACTTGTATCCAAATCTCCGTAGCCATCTTGCAATGTTTACTAATGACTTTGATGTCGCAGCTCTGTCGTCATCCGTTTAGATCGCCTCTGGCCCGCCTATATCATATACACCGATGAGATAGAAGGGCATTGTTAATGAGCATCACTGCTCGATGCCAGAGTAACTTACTGAGCAAATTCACATTGTGCTCTCATGAGAACTCAGGATTTCCAGGGTATCCCCTAGCTGTTACCATGTTATATTATTATTTGTGTACGTTTCCATCCACTAAAAGTTCTGTTTTTGCCACTGAAAGGCTCAGATTATTATTCTAAGTGTCTGACAACATTATGGAAAGGATCCCTACAGAGATAGACCTTTATGTTAAAGAGTAAGATCCTTTTAGTTTAACATGAAACAGCCCCAAATAATAAAGAAATAAATAATCAGTACTTTTAGTGTGTATAGAGCCAGCATATTTCCACCAGACTCCATGTAAATAATCAGGACTTTTAGCGTGTATAGAGCCAGCATATTTCCACCAGACTCCATGTAAATAATCAGGACTTTTAGCGTGTATAGAGCCAGCATATTTCCACCAGACTCCATGTAAATAATCAGGACTTTTAGCGTGTATAGAGCCAGCATATTTCCACCAGACTCCATGTAAATAATCAGGACTTTTAGCGTGTATAGAGCCAGCATATCTCCACCAGACTCCATGTAAATAATCAGGACTTTTAGCGTGTATAGAGCCAGCATATTTCCACATGTAAATGGGTGAATTAAGGGTTTATTTCAACCAAACCAGAGTGGTGATTGTTTTATATTTTATACTACTTTATACTTTTGATATATATATTTTTTTCTTTTTCTATCAACTATAAATGAAGTGTTTAATAATCATAAAATTGCTATTTTATTTAAATGCAGTCTGGTGGAAACATACATTTAAATGCTTACATTATATCTTACAAATTGTTTTAATTATTTAAGTGTTGTACGTTACAAGTAAAGTACCTCGAGTTAAGTCCAGTACTTGAGTAAATGTACTCAGTTCCAGTCCACCACTAACTGATTGATTAACTGAATGTGTATCTGTTGTTTCCCCTCCTGACCTCCGGGCGGCAGCCTTCTTTCATTTTAAGCTTTTAATCTGAAAAACCCTGACTGGGAGGAAACCGGAAGTCTGGTGTCTTCACTGTGATGTGTGTCTGGCGGCGGGATAGCTGTGTTGTTTGTTATTAGTGAGTTTGAAGAAGACAGAGCTCCAGGTAAACACTTTAATAACTGCTCTTTTACACGGCCGTCCCAGAGAATAGAAGACAGAGCTGCGCATGCGTTAGCTTCCCATTCGGCTGCTTAATGCTAACGGGGCTGAGCAGAAGCTAGCTAGCTCTTTCATATGGCTCTTTGTGGTGTAGCTTATTTAAAGCTAATGGACTTGCTCTTACTACTTGTTGTCTGGAGTTTGCAGCTCCAGGGTTGAAAGCTCTTCATTGGAAGTCTCTTTGGATGAAAGCGTCAGCTAAATGACATGTAATGTGATGTAATGTAGCAAGCTAGCTAGTAGCTCAGATTCAGGTTTGGTTGCATCATACGGTTGGTTTGGAAAGTGTGTGTGATTATGGTTACGGTAAACAGATGTTTAAAGTGAATGCTGATTGTGTTCCCTTCAACATGCTGCCTATTCCAGTGTTAGGGGCGTAATATGTCATCCATACACACATACACGGTCTATGTTCACGGTCATACACGGTTGGTCTGAATGAAATCCATACAAGAATCATTAGTGTTGTATCTTTTGTGTTCGTGTTGAACCGTCTGGGCCACCGTAGCAGTGTGAGGGGAAACGGCCCAAGTTGTGTTTGTTAACTACAAAGTAGTATCACGTGTTTCTGCAGTGACAAGATGATATATGGCAGAGTTTGTCTCAAAGAAAAGTAAAAGTGCACCGCCGATATGGAAACATTTCAGATTTGAAGCTGAGTGTGTGTTAAACCAAAGAGGTTACAGTAGGAGGCTCACTGCAGGTTAAGAAGTCCTGGCTTAGAGGCCCATTACCGCCACCATGTGGACTGGAGTCCTCGCTCTCTCATTATGGTATGTTATAGTTAGCCTGTATGCTGGCGGACATTAGAAAGGTAAACCCTGCTCAGAGACTTATTAGGCGACGTGGTCTCTCACTACAATGGGCATTTTTTAGAGGCCCATTTACGATATAGAAGGTAAATGGAACTGGAATATTTCCATAAGGGCCTTTTACATATTGACAACCGTTGATAATAACATGTATATGCCTGTTTATGGTGAAAATAGCATTTTCGGAAATAATAAATCATGGCGCCCATGATTTGAGTTGGCCACACTCTCTATATGAAGGGCGCTAACTCGGCTGAGACAAGTGGGACATCTAGTGGTGATATTCAGTATACCGGTTTGGTCCTTTCTTTGTCTTCAGTGTTGACTATTATTACGTTATACCAGTTTACCAAGTCTTCCCCACTGTAGACTTCTCTTCTTCTACTAAAGAATATTCTTTATTAATCCCACGTTGCATTTCTTTTGCACCAAACTACTTCCCCATTTTTAAACATAGAAACATAATTCAAACATCAAATTGTTCAGTGCCATTGGGACACGCTGGCCTTAATACAGAATTTTCATAATTGTTTCAAAATATTAAAAAGTGAAACATTTGCCCACTCAATAACTTTTGTATAGGATGTTATTGTCATGTATTCTCTGCTGTTTTTGCTGTTACCAGATTATCTTATTTCATTTGTTTTAAATTAACAAGTAACAAAGTAAATATGCTCAGAGAACAATACAAATATGAAATATGCTTCAATGTGCTTTAGTGTTTGTGATCTTTTAGAAGAAGGTGACCAATGTGAGCAGCTGACAGTGTTGGCTGTACCATGAAATGTCTTATTCTGTTGTCGTGTTAAAGAGGAGCTGGAGCAGAGTGTCTGTTATAACCTAGGCCTCTGTCTGGAGGTAACTGTAATCTTATTGTAAGCTGACTCTAGAAAAGATGAATGTATTTCAAATCTATGAACTGGATAAATCTCTTGCTGAGAAACGAGTTCCAGACCTTCACATTTGTTGGGGAACTAACCTGCACACGCATTACATATGGATCTGAAAGTTCTCATCCCTTATCCAGATATTTAAGTCTGTAAACTGGGTGAAAGGTTGAAAGTGCAGGCTAGTAAATGCTCTGGTTTTGGTCCACTTCCTGTGTCTGGGTCGGATCGCGTTACCACCTGACCCGGGAGACAGGAAGACAGCTGTCTCCGAGATGACCTCATCTTTGGCCTTCTGTAGAAGTGGTGAACTTATAGCTAGCAGCACTTTAAGAAGATATAGTGTGGAGCTTTAGTTTGATATCTAGTGTCGGCAGAATCCCTTTTTATTGAGTTTCCTGTTAGTGAAATGCTCTGAGTGAATTTAAGCTGGGCTTTTATTGTGAAGGGTTGACACCAAAAAGCCAGCGTTATGGTAGTGTTTGTTTTTACCTTTAGATTTATTCCCAGTTGAATATAATGCTGTTTTCTCCAAACTACTCTGAGTTGATGTTGTAGCTAGGAAGGAAATGGAAGCGTTCCCCAGCCGCTGCTCTGAGTGTTCAGGCTGTTGTTGTAGTTGTGTGTGGATGTGAGGAAGACCAGAGGAGACAGCAGCTCCTGAATATCTCTGCTGCTTTGATTTGGACTGAACAGAATCCAGAGGGAGTCCAGCAGCCCCAGTGGAGCTCTGCTGGATTTCAGGACCAGAGAGGAATGGAGGAGGACGACCAGAACCCGGAGCAGCGGAGCAACGAGGTCCCCAGAAGACCAGCAGCAGCCCGGGACTCTGATAGCAGCCATCTTCAGGTCAGTGTTCAGGACTCATCAACCACTCTTAAGTAACAGAGGGCTATTTCACTTCACTTTTTGCTTGTGGAAGTTCCAGGAGAACAGATATTGTGTGATATGAAATATAATGAAAGCAATAATCATTGTGTAGTTCTCCTCATCGACTGTCTTCTATCCTACATTCAAGAGTTTATGGAAACTAAAACAAACTGAAGTTGCTCGTCCCTTCAGCTTTGCACATGAGGATGGACAGTCCGTTGAGCTGAGGTGGACATGGACACATTAACGTTAACGCTGCGGTGTTTACCGTTGCACATTAGCCTAGCCGATAGCAGAGTTTCCTTCTACTTATAGCTTAATCCTGACAAAACGGCACGTTGAGTTTCAGCCTGCATGAACATTTTGTAGCCTGAACAGAGCAGCTTATATTGGTTATATTAGAGAGAGCAACACGTTAGTAGACTGCTGAGTCTCCCTCTCTGCTCTCTGTCTGCTCAGTAGAGTTTAGAGTCTCTGCTCGAGCCCGAACTGGACCCAACCCACAGGTCGGGCTGGAATTGTCCCGCCACTATCCTCGGGCCGGGCCCTTGATCAAGCATTTGTGTTTTTTAATCATTACTTTATTAGCCTAACTGGGTGGGGAGAAAGCTATGCCATAATCATGCACAGCGTCTCCTCCACTCACACACATCACACCGGGCCTGCTGGGCCGTATGGTGGAGCATCACACCGGGCCTGCTGGGCCGTATGGTGGAGCCTCACACCGGGCCTGCTGGGCCAGTATGGTGGAGCATCACACCGGGCCTGCTGGGCCGTATGGTGGAGCATCACACCGGGCCTGCTGGGCCGTGTGGTGGAGCATCACACCGGGCCTGCTGGGCCGTGTGGTGGAGCATCACACCGGGCCTGCTGGGCCGTATGGTGGAACATCACACTGAAGTCGATCACAGATTTACTGAATCCCAGAGAAGAGTTTGATTGGTGCACCTTACAGGTCATCATGTGGTCCAAAACTGAGCAGCCCCGTTAAATCTAAAGCAAATATGAGTAATATACAAGAAAATGAGGATGTTTGTAATTAACCCAAATCTTCATTTAGTTTGGCATCTGGTTTAGTGTCCTTTGGGGGTGCCATTACTGTTCAGAAATATTACTCTTGGGTAGGATCCAACAATGGTAATGTGTTAGAGGGCAGCTACTCATTTATTTTAAAGGGGCAACTGGGTTGATTCAGCTGCAAAGCTTGAGACAAAAACCCCCCAAAAATGTGACCCTGTTGTAACTTGAGCAGCAGCCCAGTCCATATCAGGTCTAATGTCTGCCTTGTGGAGGGGAGGTGGTACTATCATTCAGTTAGTACTTGCTATTAAATCCACTGTTGGTCTGGGTGTGGATTTTGTTTTAAGTTAAAGGCAGGCGGGCTTGTTTATTCGTGTTTGGTAATTAATAACTCACGTAGATATTGTACTTGACTTATTTTGCAGCTTTTGGGGGGATTTGTTATCAGGGATTTGATACAGGTTTTGTCCCTTTGTTTGTCTGTCGTTGTGCATACAGCCATATCGGTATAGTTAAAGGCTGCAGGAAACGACTGCATGTTACTGTACATGTAGTCTGACCTATCTCCACAGCACTGCGGAGTAAGGTCTGGCTCCTCCACACAGACATTCTGGGATAGGAGAAAAATCTCTCTGGCTAGTTTGCATTTCTTTAAACCAATCACAATCGTCTTGGGCGGGGCTAAGCTCTGGACGCAACGACTATGGCTCTGCTAAATAGTCTCAGGAAGGAACTTGTTTAGGTGGAACATTTTCACCCCGATAGAAGAAACCAATCTGCATGTTGACAGAGAGCAGGGCTCAGCTTACACACACACACACACACACACACACACACACACACACACGCAGACACACACACACACACACACACAGAGGTGTGAACGGAGCGAAGTTACTCTAGGATAAATAGCTTTGAAATTATTTTTACAACTGAAATACATTTTTTTGTTATTACAAAAGGAAAGTACCGAAAAAAGGTACCGTTGGGTACCGGAACCAAATTTCAGGTAACGGCACTGGTAAAAATGTGAACGGTACCCAACCCTGGCCACATGTAATATAAAATGAAGTTAACTGTTGACACAATACGGTAAAGTGAGCTGTTTAAATGAGCTGCATACATGGCTAAACGCCATTAGCTCTTACCAGTGTATCACCCTGTGTAACATTACTTCGTCCACAGCCATCCGGCCACAATCGCTCCCAAAACATCCCAGTTAGATATAAAATGGTGCAACGTTAAACATATTCTTTGTAAATCTTATTCCCCGAAAGAACCAACCAGGCCTGCCTTGTTGCACCATCAAAACATTTTTCTAAACTTGCCATTTTCAGCGTGCAGCTCGCGAGGAACATCTGGCGATTTTCTGGTAATGAACTTTTAAACAGAACATGTTAATATAGTAAAACATGGTCAACTATAATTCACTCCCACCTCCCGTTAGTTCTTCTAACCCATGTATCATTATCTCTGCATGTTTCCCCCTTGGGTCTACCAAAGGAGCCCTCAGCAGACGTCAAGCTGGCGACCGTAGCAGGAAAGAAGGCCGAGGAGGAGGAGCAGCCTGCAGCAGCAGCAGTGAAGGAGGAGGAAGAGGAGGAGGAAGAGGAGGAGTATGTGGTGGAGAAGGTTTTGGACCGCAGAGTGGTGAAGGGAAGAGTAGAGTTTCTGCTGAAATGGAAGGGGTTCTCAGAGTAAGTATTAATGCTTGGTGTTCTTGGTCCTGAAATATATATATTTATATATATACATATATATTAATGTATATATTTTGACACTAAGTTGCAGACCTGCAAATAACCTTACAAAATGGCAATAGAAAAAAGGAGTAATACAAATTAGCAATTCATTATATATAGAATGTATTGCCTAAAAAGCCTGAGGAGATTTTCTTCTGTCTGCACTCACCTTTCCAGTGAGGATAACACATGGGAGCCACAAGACAACCTGGACTGCCCCGACCTTATCACAGAGTACATGCAGAAACGCAAGGAGAAAGAGGAGAAAAAGAAGGAGGGCAAGAGGAAAGTTGTCAGTGAGGCCTCGGGAGACTCAGAGGAGCGAGGGAGTAAGAGGAAGAGGAAGAGGAAGAAGGAGGAGGTGAGTGAAGGAAAGAGGTTACTCCAGACTGAAGAGTCCCAGAAATCTAATCTCAATATTTATATATAAATGATGCAAAATGCACAGGCATATACATACATGCAAAATAGTAGGGGTGCAATGGTTCACCAAACTCACGGCTCTGTTTGGATCATGGTTTATATATACGGATATATTGTGCAGCCCTAGCTACAACTGTTAATTTGTGTAAATGATTAGTGGCCTAGCTCCTTGAATGGTATGATTATGACGCTTTCAAAGCAGTGGTCAGTAAATGTATATTTTTAGGCTGCTTACACATTCAGGCGGTCCGCGATTGTCTGCCACACTTTCTCTCGCTGTTTCATTACAGCATTGCAGTTGTTTCATTACAACTTGCTTGAAGAATATATAATATTTCGGAACTTACGGAAGTTATGAAGAGTACATTTGCTTCCATAATAACATGTCTGCAACCGGCACATTTTCCTTCATTTTGTCATAAATTATTTTATGAAGAATTACAATTGTGAGTGAGAGCAAGTCCAGGGTTTAAAAAAGTTTGTTCACTAACTCTTTCTCTCCGTTTGTCTGTTGCTATAGAAACAAAGAGGAAGAGAGGGACCCAAACGTCACCACTGTCAACACTGTGACAAATCCTTCACAACATCTGGATATTTAAAGATTCATCAGAGAGTTCACACTGGACAGAATCTACACAGATGTGATCAATGTGGGGCAGCTTTTACACTACAGAGTACCCTAAAAATCCATCAACGCATTCACACTGGAGAGAAGCCGTACAGCTGTGATCAATGTGGGGCAGCTTTCGCATTCCAGGGTCGCCTAAAAACCCATCAACGCATTCACACTGGAGAGAAGCCGTACAGCTGTGATCATTGTGGGGCAGCTTTCACACGACAAGACCACCTAAAAGTACATAAACGCATTCACACTGGAGAGAAGCCGTACAGCTGTGATCAATGTGGGGCAGCTTTCACACGACAGGAACACCTAGAAGTACATCAACGCATTCACACTGGAGAGAAGCCGTACAGCTGTGATCAATGTGGGGCAGCTTTTACAGTACTGTGTTCCCTAAAACAACATCAACGCATTCACACTGGAGAGAAGCCGTACAGCTGTGATCAATGTGGGGCAGCTTTCACACGACAGCATACCCTAAAAAACCATCAACGCATTCACACTGGAGAGAAGCCGTACAGCTGTGATCAATGTGGGGCAGCTTTCACACAACAGCGTACCCTAAAAATACATCAACGCATTCACACTGGAGAGAAGCCGTACAGCTGTGATCAATGTGGGGCAGCTTTCAAACGGCAGGAGCACCTAAAATTACATCAACGCATTCACACTGGAGAGAAGCCGTACAGCTGTGATCAATGTGAGGCAGCTTTCATACAACATAGTACCCTAAAAATACATCAACGCATTCACACTGGAGAGAAGCCGTACTGGTGTCAACAATGTGGGAAAACTTTTTCTCAGCGTGGTAGCCTTGAAAGCCACCTACGTGTTCACACTGGAGAGAAGCCGTACTGGTGTGAACAATGTGGGAAAACCTTTTCTCACAGTGGTAACCTTAAACAACACCAGCGCATTCACACTGCCTCGTGAACATGTTTTCAGAGCCAAGCTGTTTCCTCCTGCATGTATGTTATTGTGGCTACGACTACATATTATGCTCCTTTCCTTTGAAGGGTTAGTCCTGTTAGAAGTGGGTCAAATGCTGTTTCTCCTGATGCGGTGTGTTTTAATGATTACTTACTGAGAATGATTTTGTTTTAAATGATTATTACTTTTCTGCTGCTCACTAGCATTTTTCAGAGGCTTCGGATGCTCAAACTCATGGCATCTTTCACATTTTCCTCATATTGCGCAGCCCTAGCTGTTACAATGTTATGTTATTTGTGTTAAATTAATAAGTAAAGGAAATAGATATTGTGTTTTCTAAAAAAGTTGCGGTGTGAATGTTGGATGCTGAAAGGCTGATGCTACAATGCATTGCTGGCTTCAATGTCAGGTAGATAGATAGATAGATTTAAAGTAAATAGTCACATGTCAGTCCTGGTGGAAATTGCTATGTTCTGCAGTGGTCTCACCTAACGTCCCCTAATACACGCCATGGTTCAGATAAAGGTTCTTTGATGTTCAAGAAATTTGGAACATTGTTCTTATCTTTAGGAACATGGTGGTGATGGCGCAGTGGATATGACACAGGCCTTTGTTGTGGGAGATCTGGGTTCAATTCCCGCTGTGATACATTAACCAATGTGTGCCTGAGCTAGACACTTAACCGCTAGTTGCTCCAGAGGTGTGCAGCCTCTGACATATGTAGCAATTTTAAGTCTCTTTGGATGAAAGCATCAGCTAAAATGACATGTACCATGTATAAAAATAATTTTTTTTTTTTTTTTTTTCGCCTGACAAGAAATTGATATTGTTCGCTAATTTTTATTCTGCGAACACGTTTAAGGACTTTAGGGTGCACAAAACTTTGCAGCCATGTTCAAACAAGTAACTTTAACAGTGTTTCCCACAGGTGGTGGTGGGTGGAGAATGAAGGTGAAAACAATGACTACATTACATCAAATAATTTAGAATAATATCCATTTACATATTAAACAAATTGGACTAAACGATGATACAGATAGAAATGAAAATATTGCGACACTATGCAGCATGAGACACAATTTCAGGGTAGTTATTAGGGCGGCATGATATGAGGAAAATATTGGTCCACAAACATATTTTACATATTTTATTATTCATCTTTTTAAAAGCGCTGATCTGGAGCGGCACCCTGAATTCCGTTGTTTTAATGCACTATTTTTTTTCAATGACAAATAAAGCTTGATTGATTGATATGCGATATGCCCCAACGTTGTTGAATATCGTGATAATGATATTACTTGCGATAAATAAACATTAAAATTTACTCAGTTCTGCTGCTTAGTATTCTGTTAAAATACAACAAATTGCTCGTTGAATTTAAAACAAATGAAAGGAAGGTGTAGACATGGTTTGCTTTGTCATTTACATTTTTTGCCAAATGTTAACGGTTCAGCAGATACAATACCCATAATACTATACTCCATACAGAACATTACATGTTATTATTAATCTCAACACTGTTAGGGCTGTCTAGAGTTAATTCTTGTTCATTTTGTTTGTTAGATCATTGTTCATGTGTTGAAGTGTATTATCTGTGTTTTGGGGTTCCTAAACATAGCCTACTGTTCTGTACTATACATGTCCTGTTGCACTCATTAAATTCTCATCTGAGCAGATTTCTGTCATTCAAACTACTCTTATAGTAGTTAAAGTAGTTATAGTTTAAAACGTGTAACTTTACAGCCAATTGAAATGAATTAAGGGTTGTATTCGGTCTCGGGTCCATAAATACAGTTAATGGATACAGGCACGGAGAACTGAAGGCTCTGGTAGCAACGATTAGCTCTGATTAGCGGTTAGCTCCAGTCAGCTCTGGTTAACTCTGTTATAAAGATATGGAGCAGAGGAGACTGCTGCGGACAAGGGTGACGGCCAGACTCTTTATTTTTCATTTTTTTGGCCCACCACCATCACCACTCTGTGGAGAACAATAACGCAATATATTTTTATATACACAATATGTTACATTCAGATTAAGATTTACATTCAGTACATTTATTGTACTGTTGTCCTACCATAACCATTCACCCTGTTTCAGTGAGACCCTGGATCCATATAAGGGGGGGGGGATTAAAGCACCACGTACGGAGTGTAACACATAACACATGAATCACGACAAGGTGACAGACAGACGACAGAGGGAAGTGAGACGGGACAGGAGAGTTGACAAACACAAGGACGTATTGTTAGTGATTGGGTGGAATGATCTGTGATTCACATTGAGTGGTCACGGTTAGGGTGTTGAAAGGATTTGGCAAACATGTTATGAATGAGTGTGGATAGTGTGTGCCTAGGTGTATGAGTAAAGTGGTAACTGCAGAGGCAAATAAATAAAAAGGGAGGGCAGGGTATTACAGATTGGAGGAGGGAGGTCTATGTCTGGTAATGTACACGGCTTGTAGTTCTGTTTTTGATGAATATAGAAACGTTAGAAATGGGGACCAGGTGTCTTCAGAGGCTGACATTTGCTTCCTTCTGTGTGCATTGTGTTTTTCCATTGAAATGTATTCTGAGACTTTCTTAGCGTCCGCTAAAGAAATGAGCAACGGATTCCTGAACTTTTGCGGGATGTGGATTTCGGAGATGTCACCAAGGAGACAGAGTGTTGGAGATGATGGGATGCTGTTGCTCGGGGTGGTGGACAGTGTCTCAGTGACCGTGATCCAGAAAGAGTGAACTGGTTGACAGAGCCACATGGCGTGCAGATAGTCGTCTGTGCTACCTGAAGTGCATTGTGAACAGATACCTGTGTTTTGCTAGGCCCATTTTGAACATTTTCCTTTGGGTGATGTGAGTTCTGTGAATGACTTTATATTGTATAAGCTGCAGGGTTGTGTTAGCGGTCATGGAAAAGGTATTCTTACACATGTGTTCCTAGTAATCAGGGGTGGGAGAGAAGGCCAGATCAGTTCCCCACTTGGTTGTTGGGTTATTGTTGTATTTAGGTTGGACATCATTGTATATAGCTGGGAGGTTAGTTTTTTGAAGTTATTCATTTTCATAAGTTCTTCTGTAAGCTGAGAGGGTTGTAATGTGTTGTTGGTAAGTCTGGTTTTATCTTTAATTTTAAGTCTGAGTTGTCTCTCTTTTATTGCACTATTTGCACATTAACACTGTATATTTCATATTTTATTTATTACTGTATTTTTGTTTTTATTATCTATGTAAATAGTCGGGATAATATATGTTGTTTGTATACCTGGAGTGGTAACAAAAATAATTTCCCCCTGGGATTATTAAAGTATTTCTGATTCTGATTCTGATTGATATTGAAGGAATTGTTCTCTCCCAACCCCATATTTCTGTGTGAATGTGATACATGACATGAAATGGTTGTTCTCAAAGAGGTGGTGAAGGTGTGTGATTCCTGTTTGTGCCCATATGGAGAAGTAACACTGTTTGTTCTGTAACATGAACACCGAGTGGGGTGAACTTGTTTAATTCTAGTGATGATTTTGTGATTTGGTTGGTTTTCCACCAGGCTGTCCGAGTTGAATAGATGGTGATGCGTTGGCAGAAGTTGGATTCCTTGATTGATTGAGAGAGGAAGGGGAGATCTGCAGTTGGGATGTTTGTACATTGGTTTTGTTCCACTTCCAGCCACGAGTAATTGTACTTGTGTATATTGATCCATTTAAAGGTCCCATGACATGGTGCTCTTTGGATGCTTTTATATAGGCCTTAGTGGTCCCTAATACTGTATCTGAAGTCTCTTTTATATAGACCTTAGTGGTCCCCTAATACTGTATCTGAAGTCTCTTTTATATAGACCTTAGTGGTCCCCTAATACTGTATCTGAAGTCTCTTTTATATAGGCCTTAGTGGTCCCCTAATACTGTATCTGAAGTCTCTTTCATATAGACCTTAGTGGTCCCCTAATACTGTATCTGAAGTCGCTTTATATAGGCCTTAGTGGTCCCCTAATACTGTATCTGAAGTCGCTTAATATAGACCTTAGTGGTCCCCTAATACTGTATCTGAAGTCTCTTTCATATAGACCTTAGTGGTCCCCTAATACTGTATCTGAAGTCTCTTTCATATAGACCTTAGTGGTCCCCTAATACTGTATCTGAAGTCGCTTTATATAGGCCTTAGTGGTCCCCTAATACTGTATCTGAAGTCGCTTAATATAGACCTTAGTGGTCCCCTAATACTGTATCTGAAGTCTCTTTCATATAGACCTTAGTGGTCCCCTAATACTGTATCTGAAGTCTCTTTTATATAGGCCTTAGTGGTCCCCTAATACTGTATCTGAAGTCTCTTTCATATAGACCTTAGTGGTCCCCTAATACTGTATCTGAAGTCGCTTTATATAGGCCTTAGTGGTCCCCTAATACTGTATCTGAAGTCGCTTAATATAGACCTTAGTGGTCCCCTAATACTGTATCTGAAGTCTCTTTCATATAGACCTTAGTGGTCCCCTAATACTGTATCTGAAGTCTCTTTCATATAGACCTTAGTGGTCCCCTAATACTGTATCTGAAGTCGCTTTATATAGGCCTTAGTGGTCCCCTAATACTGTATCTGAAGTCGCTTAATATAGACCTTAGTGGTCCCCTAATACTGTATCTGAAGTCTCTTTCATATAGACCTTAGTGGTCCCCTAATACTGTATCTGAAGTCGCTTTATATAGGCCTTAGTGGTCCCCTAATACTGTATCTGAAGTCTCTTTCATATAGACCTTAGTGGTCCCCTAATACTGTATCTGAAGTCGCTTTATATAGGCCTTAGTGGTCCCCTAATACTGTCTCTGAAGTCGCTTAATATAGACCTTAGTGGTCCCCTAATACTGTATCTGAAGTTGCTTAATATAGACCTTAGTGGTCCCCTAATACTGTATCTGAAGTCTCTTTATATAGGCCTTAGTGGTCCCCTAATACTGTATCTGAAGTCTCTTTATATAGACCTTAGTGGTCCCCTAATACTGTATCTGAAGTCTCTTTATATAGGCCTTAGTGGTCCCCTAATACTGTATCTGAAGTCGCTTAATATAGACCTTAGTGGTCCCCTAATACTGTATCTGAAGTCTCTTTTATATAGACCTTAGTGGTCCCCTAATACTGTATCTGAAGTCTCTTTTATATAGGCCTTAGTGGTCCCCTAATACTGTATCTGAAGTATCTTTATATAGACCTTAGTGGTCCCCTAATACTGTATCTGAAGTCTCTTTATATAGGCCTTAGTGGTCCCCTAATACTGTATCTGAAGTCTCTTTATATAGGCCTTAGTGGTCCCCTAATACTGGATCTGAAGTCTCTTTATATAGGCCTTAGTGGTCCCTAATACTGGATCTGAAGTCTCTTTATATAGGCCTTAGTGGTCCCTAATACTGTATCTGAAGTCTCTTTCCCGAAATTCAGTCTTGGTGCAGAATTCCAGCCACTAGAGCCAGTCCCACAATGAGCTTTCCTTAGGATGTGCCATTTCTGTGTCTGTAGCTATTGAGGAGGAGAGAGGGGGGGGGGGCAAGGTGGAGGGTGGGGGTGTGACCTTGACCAACTGCCACTTTGCTCGTTTGAAAGCCATGATGTCTCTCTCTCTCTCTCATGGGTGGGCCAAATTCTCTGGGCGGGCAAAGCAGAGAAAGGGGAGGTAACCTTTCCCCTTATGACGTCATAAAGGGAAGATTCCAGATCGGCCCATCTGAGCTTTCATTTTCTCAAAGGCAGAACAGGATACCCAGGGCTTGGTTTACACCTATCACCATTTCTAGCCAATTGGGGACCATAGGCAGGCTGGGGGAACTCACATTAATGTTACAAAACCTCAGAAAGTGAAATTTTCATGCCATGGGACCTTTAATTAAGTACTGTAATTGATTTGCCAGGAAGTAGTGATGGAAGTTTGGTGCCTCCACCATGTGATTTTTTATTTTGTAGTGTTAAGAGTGATATTCTGGGAACCATGTGTCAGTAGGAGTGATGGGGATCATAGAGAAAAGGTAGTTAATCTGGGGTAGGGTTTGTCATTTTAACTGCAGCTGTTCTTCTGATGAGTGTGAGTGGGTGTTCAGACCAGCATTGCTATTCGTCTTTTATTTTGCTGAGGAGGGGAGTATAGTTGAGGGTGAAGAGCTCTGACAGCTTGGGGGAAATCTGACTCCCTAGGTACTTGACGTTGCCTGTGTGAAGGTGGAGGGAAGTGTCCTGAGCTCCAACATCCCATGGGTCATCTGAGAGGGGTAGTACCACTGATTTATTCCAGTTGATAGTGTCATGTGAGACATGGGAGAATCTGTTGATGATATTGTGACGACCAGACTCTGATAAATGATGTTGGGGGAGCTTTCACAGCTGTGTGGCCGCGGTGTTTCTACGGTGTTATTAGTACAGTTAATCCCACCAGCAGCATGCTACTACTAATGATAGCCTCTGAGCCTGAAGTGTAACGTTGATGCTGTCATGCACGCGGCGCTAGACTTCACAAGGGGCTGGAGGCAGCTGGTCTGGGTGCGTTGTAAAAAATACACCGTTGTTTGGTGAGAAAAAATGTAATGCAGATTTTATCTACCTGGGCGGTGCGTCCAAGTATAACCTATGTATAGGAAACACTGCTTTAATATTTCAATCTGATATCACATTTGGGCTTGGGAGTGGCATGGTGTCTCTATAGCGCCCCCTAATGAGTTTTAGCCTTTGACCGCATTTGTGACATCCTATAATATAATCACAAACTCACATCAGAACAATGAAAACCTGTGAGCAATACGAGACTAGAGGGAGTTGGTTAATTTGTGTTTTGCGCCCTGTGATGGGTGGAAGGCCTTCATTTGGACACAGTTGCTCTGATATTCACGTACATTGGTTCACACGTTGCACTCATTATAACGGACGTATTTCTAATTTACTTTGATTAGCTCCACCCAACTGGAAGTTGGCCATTTTTAATTGTATGCTCTCCCGTTATTGTTGTTTTGTAGTTTATCATCATATTATCTTCCTTTGTGGACTTTCATTTAATAATCTTTGTCTGACATTTCATATTGACTGTTTGTATTTTCTGTGACTGAATGTGTTGAGGTCTGTTCAGACTGAAAGTAAAGACTCTGATGATGATGTTTTCCAGCCAACGCTAAAGAATGATGGAGCAGCAGGGAACAGACCAAGTCAAACAGCAAACAGCTCATTTATTCATCTGACTTGTACATTAATGTCAATGATTTCATTTTCAACTTCTTGAAATTTGAAACAAATGAATGCTTACTCATGCAAAGAAGCTTGTGCTCGGTCCTGGACGTAGCAGCAGACCTGCAGGGATTTCTGGACCTCTTCAGTTCTCGGAACAGAATAAATGAAATAAAACGAGGCCTCCTGCTGATTATTTGGGACTTGATTTGGGGGATTTCTCCTTCCTGCCGTTTCTGTGTTTAAACTCCTTGATAAGAGAACGTTTCCATCCACTAAAAGTGCTGACAGACTCAGATTATTATTCTAAGTGTCTGACAACATTACATACAGAGATAGAGACTTTAGTTAAAGAGTAAGATCCTTTTAGTTTAACATGGAACAGCCCCGAAATCACCATCACCAAACTACACCAGACTCCATGTAAATAATCAGGACTTTTAGCATGTATAGAGCCAGCATATCTCCACCAGACTCCATGTAAATAATCTGTACTTTTAGCATGTATAGAGCCAGCATATTTCCACCAGACTCCATGTAAATAATCAGGACTTTTAGCATGTATAGAGCCAGCATATCTCCACCAGACTCCATGTAAATAATCAGGACTTTTAGCGTGTATAGAGCCAGCATATCTCCACCAGACTCCATGTAAATAATCAGGACTTTTAGCGTGTATAGAGCCAGCATATCTCCACCAGACTCCAT
>CM042336.1:25090358-25102858 GCA_023566125.1 Zingel zingel
TATCTCTGCTGCTTTGATTTGGACTGAACAGAATCCAGAGGGAGTCCAGCAGCCCCAGTGGAGCTCTGCTGGATTTCAGGACCAGAGAGGAATGGAGGAGGACGACCAGAACCCGGAGCAGCGGAGCAACGAGGTCCCCAGAAGACCAGCAGCAGCCCGGGACTCTGATAGCAGCCATCTTCAGGTCAGTGTCCAGGACTCATCAACCACTCTAAAGTAACAGAGGGCTATTTCACAGAACCTAGATAGTGGATTAGGCCGGGATTTCCCAGGTATCCTGGATGTATTAAGCCTTGACTTGGTTTCATCAAGCATTTGTGTTTTTTAATCATTACTTTATTAGCCTAACTGGGTGGGGAGAAAGCTATGCCATAATCATGCACAGCGTCTCCTCCACTCGCACACATCACACCGGACCTGCTGGGCCGTGTGGTGGAGCATCACACCGGGCCTGCTGGGCCGTATGGTGGAGCATCACACCGGGCCTGCTGGGCCGTATGGTGGAGCATCACACCGGGCCTGCTGGGCCGTATGGTGGAGCCTCACACCGGGCCTGCTGGGCCGTATGGTGGAGCATCACACCGGGCCTGCTGGGCCGTATGGTGGAGCATCACACCGGGCCTGCTGGGCTGTGTGGTGGAGCATCACACCAGGCCTGCTGGGCCGTATGGTGGAGCATCACACCAGGCCTGCTGGGCCGTATGGTGGAGCATCACACCGGGCCTGCTGGGCCGTATGGTGGAGCATTACACCGGGCCTGCTGGGCCGTATGGTGGAGCATCACACCGGGCCTGCTGGGCCGTATGGTGGAGCATTACACCGGGCCTGCTGGGCTGTATGATGATGCTCCACCATATAAGTAAAAGTAGCCTTGTGAATGACCTGGACCACCCAAATGTTACTAGAGAGCAGGCTGAGAAACTTGAGTGGACATGGAGAAAAGGCTCTTTATATGTCATGGGCTACATTTTAAATGGATGTCTGCCAATAGGCCTAAAACATCACATATGTGATTATTGTGACAGAGACTGGGACTCCAGCTTAATACGATTCTGGCTGAGTAGTGAGATATGAATTCAGTTGTGATTCTGTGAGAATTCACAGATCCAGTTTAATAAATAATAGTTTGGTTAAATTTTCAGAAAAAGCAACATTTGTGTTGCCTACATTGCTTACAATATCATCTCTCAAAAAACTAAACGTATGAAGTGCATTAAAGTGCCATATTACATTGTAAAACATTTTCTGAATTGACATCAACCTCACACTAAGGCACACATTAAACAGACATAAACATGACCTTAAGTTGTGCAACTTAAACTTCAGAACTACAAGTTTCATCCTGAGACTGTTCTGTATATATTTGATTACAGTGCTACACAGCTCTGTTACACTTATGCTAGTAGATCGTTGATCAGCTGTTTCTCCGTGAAGAGAGAGAGAATGGTGCACAACAATCAGCTGTTTTCAAGTCAACCAGTCGGCTCTTTAGATCAGATCGTGGATTGTTTGTTACTTTGGGAATATTCTTTATTTAATAAAGCTTGTTGGTTAATTCTTAACTTTGTGTCTGGCATCCTCTTTATATGTTGCATCCTCCAATCCCTTTTGAGCCTTGGTTTGCCCCTTTTAAAATGGAGGCCGTAACATCAACCAATCTAATTGTGGTCACCGCTACATATTATACATATTTCCTTGTCTTTGTTTTTGGTAGTTGTTGTGTCTGATGTGATGTCATCGTCCATACGACTCTGTGATTGGCTGTTGTCGGTCCTCTTCGTGGAACGGATGATGAAGTTAGACTCCATGTTCTCTGTTGAGATGCTAAAGCTCTGACGTCGTGCTATTATTGTGCTAAGCTAGTTTGATGTTGCAATAGACCCACTGTCCAGAGTGTCTGAACTGACTCCAACCTTTGGACCCTTCCTGTGGTCTCCTCCAGCCGGTCTCTTCTCTCAGCCCTCACTAGTTACCTCTGGCATGTGTCTGAACTGACTCCAACCTTTGGACCCTTCCTGTGGTCTCCTCCAGCCGGTCTCTCCTCTCAGCCAATCACTAGTTACCTCTGGCATGTGTCTCCAGCACCAGACTGAGCCGTCTGGTGAGCGACGGTAGCGGGAACGCCGTCCGTCAGCGATACAACGTTAGTAACTCTGATGTAACCGAGCTTTGAGTCAAGTCATTTTGCATCGAGGATTTTTTGTAATCGAATTATTCGAGTTATTCGAGGAATCGTTTCAGCCTTACTAAACAGACATTAATTAAGAAGTTCCCCATACTTTTAGAGTTACAGCTAACAACCACTAGATGACAGCAGCGTATAAGAAATGAACTGACAGCTAGTACATCTTTAAACATGGAGTGCTAATAATAATAAATGTAATATATCAGGCTCACAATTTTTGCAATTGAAGTGCTATGAAAGTTGAATAAATTACAAATTCAGTGTGCAGTGATATATGCCCTCAAATCTGTAGATGTGCATGGATTTGTCCTGACTCCCTTCAAGAACTGGTGAACAACTAGACCAGACCTTCTGTATAGTGTAACGTGTCATAACGTTATTGTGTAGAGGACAGATGCTACTCATTGATTTTAAAGGGACAACTGGCTTGATTCAGCTGCAAAGCTTGGGACAAAAACCCCCCAAAAATGTGACCCTGTTGTAACTTGAGCAGCAGCCCAGTCCATATCAGGTCTAATGTCTGCCTTGTGGCCCTTCTCTAGACCTGCAGGGGGGGTGGTACTATCATTCAGTTAGTACTTGCTATTAAATCCACTGTTGGTCTGGGTGTGGATTTTGTTTTAAGTTAAAGGCAGGCGGGCTTGTTTATTCGTGTTGGGTAATTAATAACTAACTTAGATATTGTACTTGACTAATTTTGCAGCTTTTGGAGGGAATTTGTTATCAGGGATTTGATACAGGTTTTGTCCCTTTGTTTGTCTGTCGTTGTGCATACAGCCATATCGGTATAGTTAAAGGCTGCAGGAAACGACTGCATGTTACTGTACATGTAGTCTGACCTATCTCCACAGCACTGCGGAGTAAGGTCTGGCTCCTCCACACAGACATTCTGGGATAGGAGAAAAATCTCTCTGGCTCGTTTGCATTTCTTTAAACCAATCACAGTAGTCTTGGGCGGGGCTAAGCTCTGGACGCAACGACTATGGCTCTGCTAAATAGTCTCAGGAAGGAACTTGTTTAGGTGGAACATTTTCACCCCGATAGAAGAAACCAATCTGCATGTTGACAGAGAGCAGGGCTCAGCTTACACACACACACACACACACACACACACACACACACACACACACACACACACACACACACACGCAGACACTCACACACACACACACACACACACACACACGCAGACACTCACACACACACACACACACACACACACAGAGGTGCGAACGGAGCGAAGTTACTCTAGGATAAATAGCTTTGAAAATATTTTTACAACTGAAATTACTTTTAGTTGTAAAGAACCAAATTTCAGATATTAGTACCGGCACGGGTCAAAATGTGAACGGTACCCAACCCTGGCCACATGTAATATAAAATGAAGTTAACTGTTGACACAATACGGTAAAGTGAGCTGTTTAAATGAGCTGCATACATGGCTAAACGCCATTAGCTCTTACCAGTGTATCACCCTGTGTAACATTACTTCGTCCACAGCCATCCGGCCACAATCGCTCCCAAAACATCCCAGTTAGATATAAAATGGTGCAACGTTAAACATATTCTTTGTAAATCTTTACAATTATTCCCTGAAAGAACCAACCAGGCCTGCCTTGTTGCACCATCAAAAGGTTTTTCATAACTTTCCATTTTCAGCGTGTAGCTCGCTAGCTCAAAGTTTGTTGTTGTTTCCAGAAACGAACTGAGTTCTGCAGGTGAGGAACATCTGGAGATTTTCAGGTAATCTGTCGTTGATTGAGGCTACTGGGCATGGAGCTTGTAGCTCCAGTTAATGACTGTTGTAACTTACATTTTAGTAGTTATTTCAGTTTTAATGCAGGAGATGCTTCACACTCTGAAGTCCTATGGATTGGTCACCTCATCAGCCCTTGCATTTCCTCCATTCAAACAGAACATTTTAATATAGTCAAACATGGTCAACTATAATTCACTCCCACCTCCCGTTAGTTCTTCTAACCCTTGTATCATTATCTCTGCATGTTTCCCCCTTGGGTCTACCAAAGGAGCCCTCAGCAGACGTCAAGCTGGCGACCGTAGCAGGAAAGAAGGCCGAGGAGGAGGAGCAGCCTGCAGCAGTGAAGGAGGAGGAAGAGGAGGAGGTGCAGCCTGCAGCAGAGAAGGAGGAGGAGGAGCAGCCTGCAGCAGTGAAGGAAGAGGAGGAGTATGTGGTGGAGAAGATTTTGGACCACAGAGTGCTGAAGGGAAGAGTAGAGTTTCTGCTGAAATGGAAGGGGTTCTCAGAGTAAGTATGAGTCTGTTATATTAATACTTGGTGTTCTTGGTCCTGAGATAGATATAAATAACCTTACAAATTGGCAATAGAAAAAAGGAATTAGCAATTAATGTGAGGTTATTTTCTTCTGTCTGCACTCACCTTTCCAGTGAGGATAACACATGGGAGCCTCAAGACAACCTGGACTGCCCCGACCTTATCACCGAGTACATGCAGAAACACAAGAAGGGGAAAAGGGCAGCAGCTCACGGTCCCGGTCAGCAGCGACAGCTACCACCGCAACAGGCACAAAAACGCAGGCAGTGCCAGGTGAGGAGGAGCTGCAATCAGAACAAGACAAAAGACACCTGCAGCACATGCCGCAAACCCGTCTGTGGCAATTGTGTCAAAAGAAAAGATGTCACCTGTGTTGACTGCGTTTTAAAAAACCAAATGTAGGCCTACACGTGTATTCATTGGTTCATTGACTCTTTTTGTTATCAGCTCGGTTCCAGCTTTTTCAATTAGCCTATTTCCTGTGTCATTTGTGGTAGAAATGTGTTTTAAAATATAATCTTAATGTATAAAATGTAAATTCATAGTGCACCAACAGTAAAATTGCCCGGAGGAAGTTCATGCTGAACTGAGAGCGGAGATTATGGAGGAAAAAAGGGCAGCGGTGCACGGTCCGAGCAGCGCTGCTCACCACAGACACCAAAACAGAGGCAGTGCCAGGTTAGCTTAGGGTACATGTTCAAATTATCTACTTTTATATGTTATTTGCTTGTTATGAGTTATGTTGAAAGAATTTCCATACCATATTTTTTGGATATGAATGTAGCCTATGAAATAATTATTATAATTAAACTTGTTAAAATGTACATTTTGATGTTATTTTGTTTTTCTAAAGATATCCTAACACAATACATGCATTAATATCACAATTAGGTATTTATCATGAGAGATTATAGAGTTTGCAATCTGGCGGTCAAAATGACCACTCACGGCAGTTCTAGTGTTAAATGTGTTTTTAAATGAAGTCAGTGATGAAGGATAATATATAAAGTCCTATACACGTGTTTCTATAATGTTTCTAACTACGGCAGACTGGTCAGAGACCAACACATCTTTTTAGATGATTGATTTCTTTTTGTGTTCTTTGACAATAAAGGATCATGTACAGTATATTACTCTTCCATGTGCATTGTATTTGGCTTTCTTAGCACACAGTGTGTGTTCTGTCAGCAAACTGGGACTATGATTTGAGAGGATTGTACAATTATGAAACCTATCCTAATTGTACAATCCTCCCTAGTTCTAGTCTTAGTTCACGGGACCAGTAACTATATAGTGTAGTCTACTGTACATCCATGGAACAACAGGGAGAGGACACCTCAATGGTTTCTCTAGATATTTATTATTTTTTAAACTGATGAATACACTGTTACAGTCATGTTTACAGTGTGCATTGAGTTCATCACTTAATTATCTTTATAGTTTCTAGATTTTAGAGTGAAGATGCACTGATTACAACTTTCTAGGCCGATTTCCGGTTTTTCATTGAGTTTGACCTGCCGATACTGATTCCGATTTCATCTTTTCTAACCACTTTACAACGCACACACATATGTATTTTCTATCTTTTCTTTAATAGAACATGTTGAACAGATAATCGATCGCTGTAAAATAGAACGATATAAATGACTCGCACACATCTAAAATGCAATGTTATGGAATAACCATTTCCTTCTTTTCACATCATACATCCAACTAACAAAATGTCATATATTTAGCAAACTAAACGTCTATGTATGAAAACATGTAATGGCAATAAAATAATATACAAATAACAATAAAAATAAAATAAATATAGCATTGCAGTATAAAGATATTTCTCAAAACACACACACAGGCCTGTTTGAACGTCAACAGTTAAGGCCCTGACCCCCCAGCCAGACGGCCGACCGTCGGCAGTAAAGCCAGTCGGACTGATCAGTCGGGTCCCTGAGGTCCAAGAAGTTCCTCAGAACTCACGAAGAGACGCCGACTTGAGCGTACGCTCTGCACGTAATACGTCTCCATAGCAGCAGGCGGCGCTAATCTGTGTTGTTTCCATTAACAGTCTGATTAGAACATGTTAAGAGAGGAATAGGCCGTGCAGTCGCTGAATCTGTCTTCATTTCAGATCAGCAAAGGTCAGTTTAATTCATTATCGACATTATCGGGCTGGTGTGTCTCCTCTCTAACGTTACCTGAACGTTACCTGAACAGTGTGTAGTTCGTTTTTGAGCTTTATGTGTCATTGTGCATAAATATGAACACTACCGTAGCTGTCAGCGGGCTTATCTGCTAACGTTAGCTACCGACGGTTACCTCGGAACAATCCACACTCTGGATCTGGGTTCAATTCCCGCTGTGAGGATCACACTCTGAAACACAAAGAGGTGAGTCAAGGCAGCCAATCAGGACGTCCTGTCACAGGGACAGGAAGTGTGTTGGGACAAAAGAGGACGTCCCTTCCCTTTCCACGTCTCTATCAGACACACAGCGTTGGTGATGGTGTAGCGCCTCCTGGTGGAGTCTTTGATAGCTGCAGAGTACGACACCTCAAACACCAGACCCCCCTCTATGGCCTGAACACACACACACACACACAGACACACACACAGACACACACACACAGACACACACACACGAACACACACACAGAAACACACACACATACACACACAGACACACACACACACAGACACACACAGACACACACACAGACACACACACACAGACACACACACACATACACACACACACACACACACAGACATACACACACACACACACACACACACACAGAGACACACACATACACACACACACACAGACACACATACACACACACACACACAGACACACACACGAACACATATAGGGACTATTATTAATATAAACACGTTACTATACTATGACATTTAAAAAATGTCATACGTTCTATACTATATTTTTTTCAAAATGTTTGACAAACTATACTATGACTATTTAGGAGAGGACTGTGATTGGCCGGCTGTCAGAGGCCCAGGATGTGGTTGATGTGACCCTGAAGACAAATGAAAACTGTTTAATGAACTATGAACACATTTTCTTACCATGAATTCTTGAAATGATAAAGTAAAAAATGATGAACCACGAGGCAGCCTACAGAGAGGAGGTCCTGAACTTGGCAGCCTACAGAGAGGAGGTCCTGAACTTGGCAGCCTACAGAGAGGAGGTCCTGAACTTGGCAGCCTACAGAGAGGAGGTCCTGAACTTGGCAGCCTGGTGTTCAGAGAACATCCTGGCTCTGAACACCAAGAAAACAAAGGAGATCATTGTTGACTTCAGGAGCAACAGCACCGACCTAGCCCCCCTGTACATCAACGACGAGTGTGTGGAGAGGGTCCACACCTTCTGGTCTCTCAGCGTCCTTATCTCCGCTGACATCTCCTGGACAGACAACATCACAGCGGTCACCAAGAAGGATCAACAGCAGCTACACTTCCTGAGAGTCCTCAGGAAGCCGACCTGGACTCCAACCTGCTGATGATCTTCTACCACTCTAATACTTTTGATAACATAATTCTGTGCAACATCATTATTTCACACTGTGTATCACACTGTATACAAACCATATTTATCTTTCTATTTTTATATATGTATATAGCGTCTCAGAACTGTGCACCTTACCCCCCCTTTTTTCCTTTGCACTATTTTATTATATATTATTATTATATTATTTATTATATATTATATAACATGGAATATTGATTCCATGTTGTATTATAGTATATATTGTAGTATATGGTACCCCCATATACTGGTGCTGATCTCAAAGCTTTTAAAAGTCTGGATGTTACCAGTTCTTTGTAGCTGGCTGCGTTACAGGTACGATGCTACGCTAACAGCGGGGGGAGGTGCCTCATAATGGCAAAGATAAGACATCAATCTAGGGTTTATTTTGTTAACATCTATTCTTTACTGAAGTAAAGATTTATATAACATGTAGCCCATGTTTTTAGAGGACATGGTCGGTCGCGATGGGCAGCAGCTAGCGAGCAGTCTAACGCTAGCTGCAGCTAGCGAGCAGTCCAACGCTAGCTGCAGCTAGCGAGCAGTCCAACGCTAGCTGCAGCTAGCGAGCAGTCCAACGCTAGCTGCAGCTAGCCGGGGTAGGAGCTCCGCAGACCTGCATTTAACTCGTTTTTTTGGGCCTTTTTTAAGCTAGTTTCCGTGCCATGTCATCTTTAATTTAACCAATATTTTTTGTATGTGTTAAGTTAAATGATCAAGGGAACGGCTTTCTTTTTGGGATATGTAGCTAGGTCAGTGAATAACCGATGTTAGCTAGTTACGTGGGTCATCATCGGGTTGGAGCTGTTAGCAGGAACAGCTGGTTAGCATGGCAGCTAGCTGGCTGGTTGAGGATCATTTTATTTATCACTCATTTAAAACAGAAAGACAATACACGTGCTTGTGTTGGTGAGGATTAATCTGCAGATTGTGAACGTGAGAACACAAACACTAACGAAAACGTACGAGTTTAGCTTGCCGTCCGTCTACGGCTCAGCTCTTCCGCCGTCCGTCATGGCGTTCATTATTCGGCGAGTGGAGGGTGACGTCATGTGCAAAGGGTCTATACTATGACTGTTTTTGACATACTATACTATATTTTTCCACTTTTTTTGACATGCTATGACATTTTTTATTACCTTTTCCGACATGCTATACGATGACTTGAATGCTACTCCTCCCACATAATTTTAACGACAGACATCATTCAAACTTTAAACTGTTCACACAACATTTAGCTATTACAGTTGTATTCAGCTTCATGATATCTTGTTTGTCTGTCTTTCTATTTTATATCTAAATATTATATCAAAATTTTCGACATTCTATACTATGACTTTTTTCTACATACTATGACTTTTATTTCAAAATTTTCGACATACTATACTATGACTTTTTTTTTTTTTACATACAATAATATGACTTAATTTTAAAAAAAAAATTTTGTTACAATTATTTTTTCGGGCATTTTTGGCCTTTATTTTCATAGGACAGATGAAGACATAAAAGGGGAGAGAGAGGGAGAATGACATACAGTTTCTACATCCTATACTATGACTTTTATTTCAAAATTGTCGACATCCAATACTATGACTTTTATCGACATTCTATACCATAATATTTCTTTCGAAAATTCCGACACTGACTTTTTTGACATGCTATACTATGACTTTTTTCGACATGCTATACTATGACTTGAATGCTACTCCTCCCACATAATTTTAACTACAGACATCATTCACACTTTAAACTGTTCACAACACATTTAGCTATTACAGTTGTATTCAGCTTCACGATATCTTGTCTGTCTGCCTGTCTGTCTGCCTTTCTATCTACCTGCCTTCAAACCTTAAAATGTTCCGCATCTTTTATTCATTAAGAATCATTTTACAACTTGTAAATTCCATTTGTACTTTTTGAAAATATTGAATATATATTCATTCAAATTAAAGCCGTTAAAGACATTCATATTAATTAGAACCGTTTCCACTTTTGCACATTTTCCTACAACTTCACCTTCTTCGTACACATTGAAGCCTGTAATTCAATGTAGTGACAGCTTTTCAGACAACCCTAAAATATTCCACTTTTGAATAACACATTCTTGCTGTTATTTAACATTTTTACTAATTTAAACCATTCCAACTTTTCTCACTGCTTTACCTTCTTATGTATTACAGCCAACAATCTAGTTCAGCTTCAGCAATTTAGCTTTTCAGCATTCACAAGTATTTTCTGCAGAATTTCAAATGTGAGACATACAGTTATAATGAACTGATCTTGAGATATTTAAGTGATTTTTCCAATAAAAACCATGTATCTCCAGATGTGTGCTGATGTTGAATGTTTGTGATAAACTGAAGGATTATATGGAGTCATAAGAGTGTCATAAAGAAGAATACACATGTAAAAAAAGTCAGAAACTTAATGTGAAAGTTCAATTCTATTCAGTTTATTTAAGAAGAGGACAAAGCAAATTAATAAAACAAATGTTTATACATGGGTTAAAAATGCCAGAATTAGTCAAAAGCTCACAAACTCCTTAGTTACACTTAGTTACATGGAGTCTGGTGGAGATATGCTGGCTCTATACACGCTAAAAGTAGTGATTATTTACATGGAGTCTGGTGTAAATATGCTGGCTCTATACACGCTAAAAGTCCTGATTATTTACATGGAGTCTGGTGGAGATATGCTGGCTCTATACACGCTAAAAGTCCTGATTATTTACATGGAGTCTGGTGTAGTTTGGTGATGGTGATTTCGGGGCTGTTTCATGTTAAACTAAAAGGATCTTACTCTTTAAATAAAAGCTCTATCTCTGTAGGTAATGTTGTCAGACACTAAGAATAATAATCTGAGTCTGTCAGCACTTTTAGTGGATGGAAACGTTCTCTTATCAAGGAGTTTAAACACAGAAACGGCAGGAAGGAGAAATCCACCAAATCAAATCCCAAATAATCAGCATGAGGCCTCGTTTTATTTCATTTATTCTGTTCAGAGAACTGAAGAGGTCCAGAAATCCCTGCAGGTCTGCTGCTACGTCCTGGACCGAGCACAAGCTTATTTGCATGAGTAAGCATTCATTTGTTTCAAATTTCAAGAAGTTGAAAATGAAATCATTGACATTAATGTAGAAGTCAGATGAATAAATCAGCTGTTTGCTGTTTGACTTGGTCTGTTCCCTGCTGCTCCATCATTCTTTAGCGTTGGCTGGAAAACATCATCATCAGAGTCTTTACTTTCAGTCTGAACAGACCTCAACACATTCAGTCACAGGAAATACAAACAGTCAATATGAAATGTCAGACAAAGATTATTAAATGAAAGTCCACAAAGGCGGACAGCACGTTACCTGCCTAAGAAAAACACTCTACTCCAGTCAGGCATGCTATGCTGAACTAGCTCGTTGCAATATGGCTAGTAACGTTAATGCTACTATTACCAGACCAGAATTAGAAGATCCTCCAATAACCAACAGGTCTGGTGTTTGGAGCCACTTTGGTTTCCCTGTAAGTTATGAGGGTGACGGCAAGAGAGTGGTGGATAAAAACAACAACAACAACGGTATGTCACATCTGCACACGAGAATAGGCTACAATACTACAAACATGTCAACTCATTTACACCGACATCACCTCAGTGTGTCATTAACTGAAACTAGACTAAAACAAGAAGAACTATCCCCGCAGCAATTGGTACATTTATAGCCGCGGATATGAGACCCTACTCTGTAGTGGAAAACGCAGGTTTTACGAACACGGTTAAAGTAATTGAGCCCTGTTTCACTATTCCTTCACGAGCCCATTTCAGCCAGACCGTAATTCCTGCATTGTACAAAAGACAAAAGCCCAAATAGAGAACCAATTGTCCAAAGTACCAGCTGTTGCTCTGACAGCAGACGGCTAATCCTTCAAAGGAAATGAGAGTAATATTTAGTCGTAGCCACAGTAACATACATGCAGGAGGAAACACCTTGGTTCTGAAAACATGTTAATGAGGCAGCGTGAATGCGCTGGTGTCTTTAAAGGTTATCACTCTCAGGAAAAGTTTTACCACATTGATCGCACCAGTAACATTTTTTTCCAGTTTGTATGCTTTGATGTAATTTAAGGGTACTCTGTACTGCAAAAGCTGCCCCACATTGATCACACCATTACAGATTCTCTCCAGCGTGATCGTGTTGATGGTTTTTTAGGTCACTCTGTCGTTTGAAAGCTGCCACACATTGATCACAGCTGTAAAGCTTCTCTCCAGTGTGAATCAGTTGATGTCTTTTTAGATGACTCTGTCGTTTGAAAGCTGCCCCACATTGATCACAGCTGTGTAGCTTATCTCCAGTGTGAATGTGTTGATGGTTTTTTAAGGTACTCCTTTGTGTGAAAGCTGCCCCACATTGATCACAGCTGTACGGCTTCTCTCCAGTGTGAATGCGTTGATGTTTTTTTAGGTCACTCTGTCGTGTGAAAGCTGACC
>CM042336.1:25132858-25135358 GCA_023566125.1 Zingel zingel
GTGTACATGGACACGTATCACGAGGAGAACTGGGGTGTACATGGACACGTATCACGAGGAGACCTGGGGCATGAATGGACACATATCACGAGGAGACCTGGGGCGTACATGGACACGTATCACGAGGAGACCTGGGGCGTACATGGACACGTATCACGAGGAGAACTGGGGTGTACATGGACACGTATCACGACTAGACCTGGGGCATGAATGGACACGTATCACGAGGAGACCTGGGGCGTACATGGACACGTATCACGAGGAGAACTGGGGCGTACATGGACACGTATCACGAGGAGACCTGGGGCGTACATGGACACGTATCACGAGGAGAACTGGGGCGTACATGGACACGTATCACGAGGAGACCTGGGGCGTACATGGACACGTATCACGACTAGACCTGGGGCGTACATGGACACGTATCACGACTAGACCTGGGGCGTACATGGACACGTATCACGACTAGACCTGGGGCGTACATGGACACGTATCACGACTAGACCTGGGGCATGAATGGACACGTATCACGACTAGACCTGGGGTGTACATGGACACGTATCACGAGGAGACCTGGGGCGTACATGGACACGTATCACGAGGAGACCTGGGGCGTACATGGACACGTATCACGACTAGACCTGGGGCGTACATGGACACGTATCACGACTAGACCTGGGGCGTACATGGACACGTATCACGACTAGACCTGGGGCATACATGGACACGTATCACGACTAGACCTGGGGCATGAATGGACACGTATCACGAGGAGAACTGGGACGTACATGGACACGTATCACGAGGAGACCTGGGACGTACATGGACACGTATCACGACTAGACCTGGGGCATGAATGGACACGTATCACGAGGAGACCTGGGGCGTACATGGACACGTATCACGAGGAGACCTGGGACGTACATGGACACGTATCACGACTAGACCTGGGGCGTACATGGACACGTATCACGACTAGACCTGGGGCGTACATGGACACGTATCACGACTAGACCTGGGGCGTACATGGACACGTATCACGACTAGACCTGGGGCGTACATGGACACGTATCACGACTAGACCTGGGGTGTACATGGACACGTATCACGAGGAGAACTGGGGCTACATGGACACGTATCACGACTAGACCTGGGGCATGAATGGACACGTATCACGACTAGACCTGGGGTGTACATGGACACGTATTACGAGGAGACCTGGGGCGTACATGGACACGTATCACGAGGAGAACTGGGGTGTACATGGACACGTATCACGACTAGACCTGGGGCATGAATGGACACGTATCACGACTAGACCTGGGGCATGAATGGACACGTATCACGACTAGACCTGGGGCATGAATGGACACGTATCACGACTAGACCTGGGGTGTACATGGACACGTATCACGAGGAGACCTGGGGCATGAATGGACACGTATCACGAGGAGACCTGGGACGTACATGGACACGTATCACGAGGAGAACTGGGGTGTACATGGACACGTATCACGAGGAGAACTGGGGCGTACATGGACACGTATCACGAGGAGACCTGGGGTGTACATGGACACGTATCACGAGGAGACCTGGGACGTACATGGACGCGTATCACGACTAGACCTGGGACATACATGGACACGTATCACGAGGAGACCTGGGGCGTGAATGGACACGTATCACGAGGAGACCTGGGACGTACATGGACACGTATCACGAGGAGACCTGGGACGTACATGGACACGTATCACGAGGAGACCTGGGGCTACATGGACACGTATCACGAGTAGACCTGGGACGTACATGGACACGTATCACGACTAGACCTGGGGCGTGAATGGACACGTATCACGACTAGACCTGGGGTGTACATGGACACGTATCACGAGGAGACCTGGGGCTACATGGACACGTATCACGACTAGACCTGGGGCGTACATGGACACGTATCACGACTAGACCTGGGGCTACATGGACACGTATCACGACTAGACCTGGGGCGTGAATGGACACGTATCACGACTAGACCTGGGGCGTACATGGACACGTATCACGAGGAGACCTGGGGCTACATGGACACGTATCACGACTAGACCTGGGGCGTACATGGACACGTATCACGACTAGACCTGGGGCTACATGGACACGTATCACGACTAGACCTGGGGCATGAATGGACACGTATCACGACTAGACCTGGGGCGTACATGGACACGTATCACGACTAGACCTGGGGCGTACATGGACACGTATCACGAGGAGACCTGGGGCTACATGGACACGTATCACGACTAGACCTGGGGCGTACATGGACACGTATCACGAGGAGACCTGGGGCTACATGGACACGTATCACGACTAGACCTGGGGCGTACATGGACACGTATCACGACTAGACCTGGGGTGTACATGGACACGTATCACGAGGAGAACTGGGGTGTACATGGACACGTATCACGAGGAGAACTGGGGCGTACATGGACACGTATCACGAGGA
>CM042336.1:25162858-25172858 GCA_023566125.1 Zingel zingel
TCTCTCTCAGACTAATGACTAATTACCCCGGGGACGTCTGCCAGCGCGGCGGACATACTGTAACGGACCAATGAGGCCCTGTGTGGTGCTGACTTCTGGAGAATTCAGGAGAGCTCTGTGTCTGAAAGCAGACGTGTTGTTGGGGCGTCTAGCGTCTGCTGTTTAGGTCCCACAACTTCAGGGTCTTACCTCCTGAGTTGAGGTAGCGTTTCCCAGAATGCACCGGTGGGTATTTGGGGGCCAGTCTCTGGTCGGGCCAGCAGAACCCCTCAGCGGAGAAAACCACTCGGTGACGCAGACCAGAGAACTTAGAGAGCAACTCCTCGGACCGGACGCAAAGATGACGTCATAACTACGGGGGGGGGGGGGAGAGACAGGGGGAGAGAGAGACAGGGGGGAGAGAGAGACAGGGGGAGAGAGAGAGAGAGACAGAGGGAGGGAGAGAGACAGAGAGAGAGAGAGGGAGGGAGAGAGAGAGAGAGAGACAGGGGAGAGAGAGAGAGGACAGGGGGAGAGAGAGACAGAGAGAGAGAGAGAGAGAGAGAGACAGGGGGAGAGAGAGAGAGAGAGAGACAGGGGGAGAGAGAGAGAGAGACAGGGGGAGAGAGAGAGAGAGAGACAGGGGGAGAGAGAGACAGAGAGAGAGAGAGAGAGACAGGGGGAGAGAGAGAGAGACAGGGGGAGAGAGAGAGAGAGACAGGGGGAGAGAGAGAGAGAGAGACAGGGGGAGAGAGAGACAGAGAGAGAGAGAGAGAGAGAGAGAGAGAGAGAGAGAGAGAGAGAGAGAGAGAGAGAGAGACAGGGGGAGAAAGAGAGAGAGAGACAGAGAGAGAGAGAGAGAGAGAGAGAGAGAGACAGGGGGAGAGAGAGAGAGAGAGAAAGACAGGGGGAGAGAGAGACAGGGGGAGAGAGAGAGAGAGAGAGAGAGAGAGAGAGAGACAGGGGGAGAAAGAGAGAGAGAGACAGAGAGAGAGAGAGAGAGAGAGAGAGAGAGAGAGAGACAGGGGGGAGAGAGAGAGAGAGAGAAAGACAGGGGGAGAGAGACAGGGGGAGAGAGAGAGAGAGGGGGAGAGAGAGAGAGAGAGAAAGACAGGGGGAGAGAGAGAGAGACAGGGGGAGAGAGAGAGACAGGGGGAGAGAGAGAGAGACAGGGGGAGAGAGAGAGAGAGAGAGAAAGACAGGGGGAGAGAGAGAGAGACAGGGGGAGAGAGAGAGAGAGAGACAAGAAAACATTAAAAACATTCAAAGAAAGCTCTAAATCAAGGACTAGGATGTTCCCGGTGTGTGTGTGAGAGAGAGAGACCTCCAGCTCACAGCGGTGTGTGTGTGTGTGTGTGTGTGTGTGTGTGTGTGTGTCTCTGTGTGTGTGTGTGTGTGTGTGTGTGTGTGTGTGTGTGTGTGTGTGTGTGTGTGTGCGTGTGTCTCTGTGTGTGTGTGTGTGTGTGTGTGTGTGTGTGTGTCTCTGTGTGTCTCTGTGTGTGTGTGTGTGTGTGTGTGTGTGTGCGTGTGTCTCTGTGTGTGTGTGTGTGTGTGTGTGTGTGTGTGTGTGTCTCTGTGTGTGTGTGTGTCTCTGTGTGTGTGTGTGTGTCTCTGTGTGTGTGTGTGTGTCTCTCCTCAACTCTGCCTGCATTCTGAATCTAAGCAGTTCATCTCTGGCCTAAGACGCTGTCAGGAGTGAATCGAATGAGGAATAAGAAGGTGAAAATTGTTGAAATTGTCCCGTTGTTGGTCTGTCTGTACCGGAAACCGGCCCCTCGTTGAATGCTGAAATGGATGTTGGGATACGGGTGCTGCCAAGTTCATACAAGTTAGCTGTTCTTGGTGAAATGTGAACTTGTGAATTGGGACAGAGCTCTGGCAACACGAGAGGACGTCTCACAGGGACACAATAACCCAGTCAATAGAAGACAGACTGAGAAACGCCCCGGGTCTCTGCTAGAGCTCCAGCAATGACACGGGATATTTAGGACAGGAACCAGACCACGGTGTTAGAGGGAGGGTGTGGAACAGGAGAGTCAGGTTTCACACCCAGGACACAGAGACAACAGAGAGACAGAGAGACACAGAGAGACAACAGAGACAGAGAGACAACAGAGAGACAACAGAGACAACAGAGAGACAGAGATACACAGAGAGACAACAGAGACAGAGAGACAGAGAGACAACATAGAGACAGAGAGACAACAGAGAGACACAGAGAGACAACAGAGACAGAGAGACAGAGAGACAACAGAGAGACAGAGAGACACAGAGAGACAACAGAGAGACAACAGAGACAACAGAGAGACACAGAGACAAAGAGACAACAGAGAGACAGAGAGACAAAGAGACAACAGAGACAACAGAGACACAGAGAGACAAAGAGACAACAGAGACAACAGAGAGACAGAGAGACAAAGACAACAGAGACAACAGAGAGACAGAGAGACAAAGACAACAGAGACAACAGAGACACAGAGAGACAAAGAGACAACAGAGACAACAGAGACAAAGAGACAACAGAGAGACAAAGAGACAACAGAGACAACAGAGACAAAGAGACAACAGAGAGACACAGAGACAACAGAGAGACAAAGAGACACAGAGACGACAGAGAGACAACAGAGAGACACAGAGACAACAGAGAGACACAGAGACAACAGAGAGACACAGAGACACAGAGACAAAGAGACAACAGAGAGACAAAGAGACAACAGAGACAACAGAGACAAAGAGACAACAGAGAGACACAGAGACAACAGAGAGACAAAGAGACACAGAGACGACAGAGAGACAACAGAGAGACACAGAGACAACAGAGAGACACAGAGACAACAGAGACAACAGAGAGACAACAGAGACAACAGAGAGACAGAGAGACAACAGAGACAACAGAGACAACAGAGAGACACAGAGACAACAGAGAGACAGAGAGACAACAGAGACAACAGAGAGACAACAGAGAGACACAGAGACAACAGAGAGACACAGAGACGACAGAGAGACACAGAGACGACAGAGAGACACAGAGACACAGAGACAAAGAGACAACAGAGAGACACAGAGACAACAGAGAGACAGAGAGACAAAGAGACAACAGAGACAACAGAGAGACACAGAGAGACAAAGAGACAACAGAGACAACAGAGACACAGAGAGACAAAGAGACAACAGAGACAACAGAGACACAGAGAGACAAAGAGACAACAGAGACAACAGAGACAAAGAGACAACAGAGAGACAAAGAGACAACAGAGACAACAGAGACAAAGAGACAACAGAGAGACAACAGAGAGACACAGAGACAACAGAGAGACAAAGAGACAACAGAGAGACAAAGAGACAACAGAGAGACAACAGGCAGCAGATATACAGAGAAACCAGGACTGAGAGCGTTACCTGTCCACCCCCCCCCCCCCCCCCACCCTCTGAGAGCGTTACCTGTCCACCCCCCCCCCCACCCTCTGAGAGCGTTACCTGTCCACCCCCCCCCCCCACCCTCTGAGAGCGTTACCTGTCCACCCCCCCCCCCCCCCCCCACCCTCTGAGAGCGTTACCTGTCCACCCCCCCCCACCCTCTGAGAGCGTTACCTGTCCACCCCCCCCCCCACCCTCTGAGAGCGTTACCTGTCAACCCCCCCCCCCCCCACCCTCTGAGAGCGTTACCTGTCCACCCCCCCCACCCTCTGAGAGCGTTACCTGTCCACCCCCCCCCCACCCTCTGAGAGCGTTACCTGTCCACCCCCCCCCCCCACCCTCTGAGAGCGTTACCTGTCCACCCCCCCCACCCTCTGAGAGCGTTACCTGTCCACCCCCCCCACCCTCTGAGAGCGTTACCTGTCCACCCCCCCCCACCCTCTGAGAGCGTTACCTGTCCACCCCCCCCCACCCTCTGAGAGCGTTACCTGTCCACCCACCCCCCCCCCCACCCTCTGAGAGCGTTACCTGTCCACCCCCCCCCACCCTCTGAGAGCGTTACCTGTCAACCCCCCCCCCCACCCTCTGAGAGCGTTACCTGTCCACCCACCCCCCCCCCCACCCTCTGAGAGCGTTACCTGTCAACCCCCCCCCCCCCCGCCCTCTGAGAGCGTTACCTGTCCACCCCCCCACCCCCCCCCGCCCTCTGAGAGCGTTACCTGTCCACCCCCCCACCCCCCCCCCACCCTCTGAGAGCGTTACCTGTCCACCCACCCCCCCCCCTCTCTGAGAGCGTTACCTGTCCACCCCCCCCCCCCCCCACCCTCTGAGAGCGTTACCTGTCAACCCCCCCCCCCGCCCTCTGAGAGCGTTACCTGTCCACCCACCCCCCCCCCCCCTCTCTGAGAGCGTTACCTGTCCACCCCCCCACCCTCTGAGAGCGTTACCTGTCCACCCCCCCCCACCCTCTGAGAGCGTTACCTGTCCACCCACCCCCCCCCCCCCACCCTCTGAGAGCGTTACCTGTCAACCCCCCCCCCCGCCCTCTGAGAGCGTTACCTGTCCACCCCCCCCGCCCTCTGAGAGCGTTACCTGTCCACCCCCCCCACCCTCTGAGAGCGTTACCTGTCCACCCCCCCCACCCTCTGAGAGCGTTACCTGTCCACCCACCCCCCCCCCCCACCCTCTGAGAGCGTTACCTGTCAACCCCCCCCCCCCCGCCCTCTGAGAGCGTTACCTGTCCACCCCCCACCCTCTGAGAGCGTTACCTGTCCACCCCCCCCCACCCTCTGAGAGCGTTACCTGTCCACCCACCCCCCCCCCCCACCCTCTGAGAGCGTTACCTGTCCACCCCCCACCCTCTGAGAGCGTTACCTGTCCACGAAGAGGACCACCATGTCCTTGTTGTCTGAGTGTCTGAGCAGCTCTCTCTTCAGCCATCGCACCTTCTGACCTCCACCCACGGTCCGGGCCACGTCTCCGCCTTTCCACTCCTCCCCCAGACCCAGCACCTACACACACACACACACACACACACACACACACACACACACACACACACACACACACACACACACACACACACACACACACACACACACACACACATCATCATCATCATCATCTTCAACAGTCCAGTAGCATAGCATGTCCTGTAGCATCCATACAGTCCAGTAGCATAGCATGTCCTGTAGCATCCATACAGTCCAGTATCATAGCATGTCCTGTAGCATCCATACAGTCCAGTAGCATAGCATGTCCTGTAGCATCCATACAGTCCAGTAGCATAGCATGTCCTGTAGCATCCATACAGTCCAGTATCAGTGTCAGTTGTAGGAGAACTTCATGGGGTCTACGTAACACATCCCTCTAACCCTCAGACCTGCTGAAATATTAACCTAAGGCTGTCACATCACGGATCCAACTGTAAAGATACTATCAGCCTGTTCCAGCATTAGCTCAACACGTAGCGATGGTTAGCTTGGTGTCACTTCATGACGTCACTTCCTAACGTCACTTCACAACGTCACTTCCTAACGTCACTTCACGACGTCACTTCACAACGTCACTTCCTAACGTCACTTCACGACGTCACTTCACGACGTCACTTCACAACGTCACTTCATAACGTCACTTCATAACGTCACTTCATAA
Organism: Zingel zingel; assembly: GCA_023566125.1. Taxonomy (NCBI): domain Eukaryota; kingdom Metazoa; phylum Chordata; class Actinopteri; order Perciformes; family Percidae; genus Zingel; species Zingel zingel. The sequence goes on from CM042336.1 coordinate 25,168,409, forward strand.
CGTCACTTCATAACGTCACTTCATAACGTCACGTCACGACGTCACTTCACAACGTCACTTCACAACGTCACTTCATAACGTCACGTCACGACGTCACTTCACAACGTCACTTCCTAACGTCACTTCACGACGTCACTTCACGACGTCACTTCACAACGTCACTTCATAACGTCACTTCATAACGTCACTTCATAACGTCACTTCATAACGTCACTTCATAACGTCACGTCACGACGTCACGTCACGACGTCACTTCACAACGTCACTTCACGACGTCACTTCACGACGTCACTTCACGACGTCACTTCATAACGTCACTTCACGACGTCACTTCATAACGTCACTTCATAACGTCACTTCATGACGTCACGTCACGACGTCACTTCACAACGTCACTTCCTAACGTCACTTCACAACGTCACTTCATAACGTCACTTCCTAACGTCACTTCATAACGTCACTTCATAACGTCACTTCATGACGTCACTTCATAACGTCACTTCATAACGTCACGTCACGACGTCACTTCACAACGTCACTTCCTAACGTCACTTCACGACGTCACTTCACAACGTCACTTCCTAACGTCACTTCACGACGTCACTTCACGACGTCACTTCACAACGTCACTTCCTAACGTCACTTCACGACGTCACTTCACGACGTCACTTCACGACGTCACTTCACAACGTCACTTCATAACGTCACTTCATAACGTCACTTCATAACGTCACTTCATAACGTCACGTCACGACGTCACTTCACGACGTCACTTCACGACGTCACTTCACGACGTCACTTCACGACGTCACTTCACGACGTCACTTCATAACGTCACGTCACGACGTCACTTCACGACGTCACTTCACGACGTCACTTCATAACGTCACTTCATGACGTCACTTCATGACGTCACTTCATAACGTCACTTCATGACGTCACTTCATGACGTCACTTCATGACGTCACTTCATGACGTCACTTCACGACGTCACTTCATAACGTCACTTCATAACGTCACTTCATGACGTCACTTCACGACGTCACTTCACGACGTCACTTCATAACGTCACTTCATAACGTCACTTCATGACGTCACTTCATAACGTCACTTCATAACGTCACTTCATGACGTCACTTCACGACGTCACTTCACGACGTCACTTCATAACGTCACTTCATAACGTCACTTCATAACGTCACTTCATGACGTCACTTCACGACGTCACTTCACGACGTCACTTCATAACGTCACTTCATAACGTCACTTCATGACGTCACTTCACGACGTCACTTCACGACGTCACTTCACGACGTCACTTCACGACGTCACTTCACGACGTCACTTCACGACGTCACTTCACGACGTCACTTCACGACGTCACTTCACAACGTCACTTCACAACGTCACTTCATAACGTCACTTCATAACGTCCCGTCATAACGTCACTTCATAACGTCACTTCATAACGTCCCGTCATAACGTCACTTCATAACGTCCCGTCATAACGTCCCGTCATAACGTCACTTCATAACGTCACTTCATAACGTCACTTCATAACGTCACTTCATAACGCCACTTCATAACGCCACTTCATAACGTCACTTCATAACGTCCCGTCATAACGTCACTTCATAACGTCCCGTCATAACGTCACTTCATAACGTCCCGTCATAACGTCCCGTCATAACGTCACTTCATAACGTCACTTCATAACGTCACTTCATAACGTCACTTCATAACGTCACTTCATAACGTCACGTCATAACGTCACTTCATAACGTCCCTTCATAACGTCTCTTCATAACGTCACTTCATAACGTCACTTCATAACGTCACTTCATAACGTCCCGTCATAACGTCACTTCATAACGTCACTTCATAACGTCCCGTCATAACGTCCCGTCATAACGTCCCTTCATAACGTCACTTCATAACGCCACTTCATAACGTCCCGTCATAACGTCACTTCATAACGTCACTTCATAACGTCACTTCATAACGTCACTTCATAACGTCACTTCATAACGTCACTTCATAACGTCCCTTCATAACGTCACTTCATAACGTCACTTCATAACGTCACTTCATAACGTCCCTTCATAACGTCACTTCATAACGTCACTTCATAACGTCACTTCATAACGTCCCTTCATAACGTCACTTCATAACGTCCCTTCATAACGTCACTTCATAACGTCACTTCATAACGTCACTTCATAACGTCCCTTCATAACGTCCCTTCATAACGTCACTTCATAACGTCACTTCATAACGTCCCGTCATAACGTCCCTTCATAACGTCCCGTCATAACGTCACTTCATAACGTCACTTCATAACGTCACTTCATAACGTCCCGTCATAACGTCCCGTCATAACGTCCCGTCATAACGCCACTTCATAACGTCCCTTCATAACGTCACTTCATAACGTCCCTTCATAACGTCCCTTCATAACGTCCCTTCATAACGTCCCGTCATAACGTCCCTTCATAACGTCACTTCATAACGTCACTTCATAACGTCACTTCATAACGTCACTTCATAACGTCCCGTCATAACGTCCCGTCATAACGTCCCGTCATAACGCCACTTCATAACGTCCCTTCATAACGTCACTTCATAACGTCCCTTCATAACGTCCCTTCATAACGTCCCTTCATAACGTCCCGTCATAACGTCCCTTCATAACGTCACTTCATAACGTCCCTTCATAACGTCCCTTCATAACGTCCCTTCATAACGTCACTTCATAACGTCACTTCATAAAGTCCCGTCATAACGTCCCGTCATAACGTCCCGTCATAACGTCACTTCATAACGTCACTTCATAACGTCACTTCATAACGTCCCGTCATAACGCCACTTCATAACGTCCCGTCATAACGCCACTTCATAACGTCCCTTCATAACGTCACTTCATAACGTCCCGTCATAACGTCCCGTCATAACGTCCCGTCATAACGTCCCTTCATAACGTCCCTTCATAACGTCCCTTCATAACGTCCCGTCATAACGTCCCGTCATAACGTCCCTTCATAACGTCCCTTCATAACGTCCCTTCATAACGTCCCGTCATAACGTCCCGTCATAACGTCATAACGTCCCGTCATAACGTCCCTTCATAACGTCATAACGTCCCATCATAACGTCATAACGTCCCGTCATAACGTCATAACGTCCCGTCATAACGTCCCTTCATAACGTCATAACGTCCCTTCATAACGTCATAACGTCCCATCATAACGTCATAACGTCCCATCATAACGTCATAACGTCCCATCATAACGTCATAACGTCCCGTCATAACGTCCCTTCATAACGTCCCTTCATAACGTCCCTTCATAACGTCACTTCATAACGTCACTTCATAACGTCACTTCATAACGTCCCTTCATAACGTCACTTCATAACGTCACTTCATAACGTCCCTTCATAACGTCCCGTCATAACGTCCCTTCATAACGTCCCGTCATAACGTCCCTTCATAACGTCCCGTCATAACGTCCCTTCATAACGTCCCGTCATAACGTCCCTTCATAACGTCACTTCATAACGTCCCGTCATAACGTCCCTTCATAACGTCCCGTCATAACGTCCCGTCATAACGTCCCGTCATAACGTCCCGTCATAACGTCACTTCATAACGTCCCTTCATAACGTCACTTCATAACGTCCCGTCATAACGTCACTTCATAACGTCCCTTCATAACGTCCCTTCATAACGTCCCTTCATAACGTCCCTTCATAACGTCCCTTCACAACGTCACTTCATAACGTCCCTTCATAACGTCCCTTCATAACGTCCCTTCATAACGTCCTTCATAACGTCCTTCATAACGTCCCTTCATAACGTCCCTTCACAACGTCACTTCATAACGTCCCTTCATAACGTCCCTTCATAACGTCCCTTCATAACGTCACTTCATAACGTCCCTTCATAACGTCCCTTCATAACGTCCCTTCACAACGTCCCTTCATAACGTCCCTTCACAACGTCCCTTCATAACGTCCCTTCATAACGTCCCGTCATAACGTCCCTTCATAACGTCACTTCATAACGTCCCGTCATAACGTCCCTTCATAACGTCCCGTCATAACGTCCCGTCATAACGTCCCGTCATAACGTCACTTCATAACGTCCCTTCATAACGTCACTTCATAACGTCCCGTCATAACGTCACTTCATAACGTCACTTCATAACGTCCCTTCATAACGTCCCGTCATAACGTCACTTCATAACGTCCCTTCATAACGTCCCGTCATAACGTCCCTTCATAACGTCCCTTCACAACGTCCCTTCATAACGTCACTTCATACGTCACTTCATAACGTCCCGTCATAACGTCCCTTCATAACGTCCCTTCATAACGTCCCGTCATAACGTCCCGTCATAACGTCACTTCATAACGTCCTTCATAACGTCACTTCATAACGTCCCGTCATAAC
>CM042336.1:25183106-25185606 GCA_023566125.1 Zingel zingel
TAACCGTCCGTACAAACCGCCGCTAACCGTCCTTACAAACCGCCGCTAACCGTCCTTACAAACCGCCGCTAACCGTCCGTACAAACCGCCGCTAACCGTCCGTACAAACCGCCGCTAACCGTCCTTACAAACCGCCGCTAACCGTCCGTACAAACCGCCGCTAACCGTCCTTACAAACCGCCGCTAACCGTCCTTACAAACCGCCGCTAACCGTCCGTACAAACCGCCGCTAACCGTCCTTACAAACCGCCGCTAACCGTCCTTACACACCGCCGCTAACCGTCCTTACAAACCGCCGCTAACCGTCCTTACACACTGCCGCTAACCGTCCTTACAAACCGCCGCTAACCGTCCTTACACACCGCCGCTAACCGTCCTTACACACCGCCGCTAACCGTCCTTACACACCGCCGCTAACCGTCCTTACACACCGCCGCTAACCGTCCTTACACACCGCCGCTAACCGTCCGTACAAACCGCCGCTAACCGTCCTTACAAACCGCCGCTAACCGTCCGTACAAACCGCCACTAACCGTCCTTACAAACCGCCGCTAACCGTCCTTACAAACCGCCACTAACCGTCCTTACAAACCGCCGCTAACCGTCCTTACAAACCGCCGCTAACCGTCCTTACAAACCGCCGCTAACCGTCCTTACACACCGCCGCTAACCGTCCTTACACACCGCCGCCAACCGTCCTTACACACCGCCGCCAACCGTCCTTACACACCGCCGCTAACCGTCCTTACAAACCGCCGCTAACCGTCCTTACACACCGCCGCTAACCGTCCTTACACACCGCCGCCAACCGTCCTTACAAACCGCCGCTAACCGTCCTTACACACCGCCGCCAACCGTCCTTACAAACCGCCGCCAACCGTCCTTACACACCGCCACTAACCGTCTTTACAAACCGCCGCTAACCGTCCTTACAAACCGCCGCTAACCGTCCTTACACACCGCCGCTAACCGTCCTTACAAACCGCCGCCAACCGTCCTTACAAACCGCCGCCAACCGTCCTTACAAACCGCCACTAACCGTCCTTACACACCGCCACTAACCGTCCTTACACACCGCCGCTAACCGTCCTTACAAACCGCCGCTAACCGTCCTTACAAACCGCCGCTAACCGTCCTTACAAACCGCCGCTAACCGTCCTTACACACCGCCACTAACCGTCCTTACACACCGCCGCCAACCGTCCTTACACACCGCCACTAACCGTCCTTACACACCGCCGCCAACCGTCCTTACACACCGCCACTAACCGTCCTTACACACCGCCGCTAACCGTCCTTACACACCGCCGCCAACCGTCCTTACACACCGCCGCTAACCGTCCTTACACACCGCCACTAACCGTCCTTACACACCGCCGCTAACCGTCCTTACACACCGCCACTAACCGTCCTTACACACCGCCGCCAACCGTCCTTACACACCGCCGCCAACCGTCCGTACACACCGCCACTAACCGTCCGTACACACCGCCGCTAACCGTCCTTACACACCGCCGATAACCGTCCTTACACACCGCCGCCAACCGTCCTTACAAACCGCCGATAACCGTCCTTACAAACCGCCGATAACCGTCCTTACAAACCGCCGCCAACCGTCCTTACAAACCGCCGCTAACCGTCCTTACAAACCGCCGCTAACCGTCCTTACAAACCGCCGCCAACCGTCCTTACAAACCGCCGCTAACCGTCCTTACAAACCGCCGCTAACCGTCCTTACAAACCGCCGCTAACCGTCCGTACAAACTGCCGCTAACCGTCCTTACAAACCGCCGCTAACCGTCCTTACAAACCGCCGCTAACTGTCCGTACAAACTGCCGCTAACCGTCCTTACACACCGCCGCCAACCGTCCTTACACACCGCCGCTAACCGTCTTTACAAACCGCCGCTAACCGTCCTTACAAACCGCCGCTAACCGTCCTTACACACCGCCGCTAACCGTCCTTACAAACCGCCGCCAACCGTCCTTACAAACCGCCGCCAACCGTCCTTACAAACCGCCACTAACCGTCCTTACACACCGCCACTAACCGTCCTTACACACCGCCGCTAACCGTCCTTACAAACCGCCGCTAACCGTCCTTACAAACCGCCGCTAACCGTCCTTACAAACCGCCGCTAACCGTCCTTACACACCGCCACTAACCGTCCTTACACACCGCCGCCAACCGTCCTTACACACCGCCACTAACCGTCCTTACACACCGCCGCCAACCGTCCTTACACACCGCCACTAACCGTCCTTACACACCGCCGCTAACCGTCCTTACACACCGCCGCCAACCGTCCTTACACACCGCCGCTAACCGTCCTTACACACCGCCACTAACCGTCCTTACACACCGCCGCTAACCGTCCTTACACACCGCCACTAACCGTCCTTACACACCGCCGCCAACCGTCCTTACACACCGCCGCCAACCGTCCGTACACACCGCCACTAACCGTCCGTACACACCGCCGCTAACCGTCCTTACACA
>CM042336.1:25190606-25220606 GCA_023566125.1 Zingel zingel
GTGTGTGTGTCTGTGTGTGTGTGTGTGTCTGTGTGTCTGTGTGTGTGTCTGTGTGTGTGTCTGTGTGTGTGTGTGTCTGTGTGTCTGTGTGTGTGTGTGTGTCTGTGTGTGTGAGTGTTTGTGTGTCTGTGTGGGTGTGTGTGTGTGTGTGTCTGTGTGTGTGTGTGTGGTGGGGGGCTGGGGGGGACCTGGTCAACATCAGAGGCGATGTCTCCTCCACGTCCGACTCCTCTCTCTCTCTTTGTCCTCCTCTTGCTCTCACATGCTGAAAGTCTGTCGTGCTGGGGCTCAGACCGATTGGGCTTCTGTTTCCTGTGTTTTCAGGTGTGTCTGGAAGTTCCTACAATTGCCAGATGAGTTTTGTATTTTGAACAACAGGAGATTTCGTTTTTGAACAAAGTGTCTAAAACGTGTGTAGTGTGTCGCAATAAGTGCGTTAAAGAATTGCAAACAAAGTGCAAATTTGACAATGTGTTAAAGGTGTGTTACACTGTGTTAAAGATATGGTTACACTGTGTTTAAGATATGGTTACACTGTGTTTAAGATATGGTTACACTGTGTTAAAGGAATGCTACAAGAAGTTTAGGTATTGAGGCTTTGGTCTGAGCATTGGTTTTTAGTGTGTAAGCAATGGGCAAAAACTGTAATACTGGACCAGTTTCATCAGTCCCACTGACTGACTCATGATGAATAATATATACTGGTGGCGCCCTCTAGTGGAGGAAACATGTCACTGCCATTTCTTACATACAGACTATATATACATACTTTCAGCGTGTATGGAGCCCCATCACCAAACACAAGACTCCATGTAAATAATCAGGACTTTTAGCGTGTAAAGAGCCAGCATATCTCCACCAGACTCCATGTAAATAATCAGGACTTTTAGCGTGTAAAGAGCCAGCATATCTCCACCAGACTCCATGTAAATAATCAGGACTTTTAGCGTGTATAGAGCCAGCATATTTCCACCAGACTCCATGTAAATAATCAGGACTTTTACTTTTCACTTTTTTGACAGTTTTTTGACTTTTTGTCACTTTTTTGACAGTTTTTTGACTTTTTGTCACTTTTTTTGACACTTTTTTGACTTTTTGTCACTTTTTTTGACACTTTTTTGACTTTTTGTCACTTTTTTGACACTTTTTTGACACTTTTTTGACTTTTTGTCACTTTTTTTTGTCACTTTTTTTGTCACTTTTTTTTGACACTTTTTGACCCTTTTTTGACTTTTTGTCACTTTTTTGTCACTTTTTTGACACTTTTTGACCCTTTTTTTGACTTTTTGTCACTTTTTTGACACTTTTTTTCAATGTTGTTGTTGAGTTGTTTTTTCTTCCCACATTTTTAAAGCTTTTTCAAATATTTGTGTCACTTTCTTCAGCGTTCTTGTATCAGTTCTTTTATTAGATGCTATAAAATTGAACAAAACGCCAAAATTCAATGAAAGGAGTGAACTGATCATTTATTTTACCTGTGAAGAGTAATGGTTGTATGGAACCACCCACGGTATTTATTTATTTTTTTGGAGAATGTGGTTGAAAGAAACCCAAATATCTCCTATAGAAACGTGTTGTAGATGGGTCAGCTTTGACCTGAAGACAACAGGAGGCTTTAATTAGTTTAAATTTCATTAAAATGTTGAATTACACCAAACATGTTTGATACAAAAGTGGAATATTTGAGGGTTTTCTGAGGAGCTGAACTACAGGCTTCAATGTGTGAGAAGAAGGTGAGGTTGCAGGACAAGTGGAAACGATTCTACGTAATATGAATGTCTTTAAGAAGATGAATACTACTCACATTGAATGAAGGGTTCTGTAAAAGATAAACTGAATTACCGACTTTAATTTGAATGAATATGTTCAATATTTTCAAAAAGTACAAATAGAATTTACAAGTTGTAAAGAGATTCTTAATGAACACACACACACACACACACACACACACACACACACACACACATATACACACACACACACACACACACACACATATACACACATATACACACACACACACACACACACACATATACACACACATATACACATATACACATATACGCCCCCTGTATCCCCTCCTGACCACCGCCCCTGCATGCCCTCCTGACCACGACCCCTGTATGCCCTCCTGACCAACCCCCCTGCATGCCTTCCTGACCACGCCCCCTGCATGCCCTCTTAACCACCCCTCTGCATGCCCTCCTGACCACGACCCCTGCATGCCCTCCTAACCACGCCCCCTGTATGCCCTCCTGACCACGCCCACTGCATGCACTCCTGACCACGACCCCTGCATGCCCTCCTGACCATGTCCTCTGCATGCACTCCTGCCCACGACCCCTGCATGCCCTCCTGACCACGTCCCCTGTATACCCTGCTGACCACGCCCCCTATCAGCCCTCCTGACCAAAATGCACTCTCTCTCTTGCTCTAAAACTCATAGCTGATATTGGGTATGCTTAGGTAACATGGTACATAGGTTAGTGTCCTTGGGGGGCTCCCTGGCCATACGTTAGATAACATAAGTTGACATAGCATGGGTTAGTTCCCAGCAACATCACGCCACTAAGAGGTTAATCATTAAACTACTGCACTGCTACACTCTCTTATGAGGACTAAGCAAATATTACAGTGTCTTAAATGAACTTGTGGTATCTGAAGGCTTATACGTTTAAATTCTGTTCTAAAGCTGAAATGTGCTGAGTCATGATGAGCTCTGTTGTAGTGAAGTAGGTTTATTGATTGACCTCTCAGTGGCGTGATTTTGGGGGGGGGATGTTCTGTGTGCTGCGCTGTGATTGGTGGCTGAGTGGGTTCAATGACTTTATGTGGATTGTTGGAGCCCCTCAATGGACTCTGACCTTTCCTTTACCAACTCCCATCTTCTTCTGTCATCTACCATGATTGTGTAACCCTATCCCTTATAACCCTGTTCTCCATGCAGTGAGACAGAGTGTGTCCATCGGCTGTGTACTCTCGGGCTCTGCAGGGAATTGGTGCTGAAAACTTGATGTAATAAATCTTTATATACTTCCTTTATATACTTCAACTACATTTTACTGTCTGGTTTTTAGAAATACCTTTTTTAAAGTGTGTGTGTGTGTGTGTGTGTGTGTGTGTGTGTGTGTGTGTGTGTGTGTGTGTGTGTGTGTGTGTGTGTGTGTGTGTGTTGAGCTCTCAGTAGGTGTGTAGTTTCTAGTTGAGTCTCTGTGGGCTGATGATTTATTTCTATAGCTGATATCTGATTAAGAGACTCCACAGTAAGAGTGGCTTTGAATATGAGCTGACCACGCCCCCTGCACCCCCTCCTGACCACGACCCCTGCATGCCCTCCTGACCACGCCCCCTGCATGCCCTCCTGACCACCCCCCCTGCACCCCCTCCTGACCACGACCCCTGCATGCCCTCCTGACCACGCCCCCTGTATGACCTCCTGACCACACCCCCTGCACCCCCTCCTGACCACGCCCCCTGTATGACCTCCTGACCACGCCCCCTGCATGCCCTCCTGACCACCCCCCCTGCATCCCCTCCTGACCACCCCCCCTGCACCCCCTCCTGACCACGACCCCTGCATGCCCTCCTGACAACCCCCCTGCATCCCACCTGACCACCCCCCTTGCAAGCCCTCCTGACCACAACCCCTGCATGCTCTTCTGACCACCCCCCCTGTATGCCCTCCTGACCAACCCCCCCTGCATCCCCTCCTGACCACACCCCCTGCATGCCCTCCTGACCAACCCCCCTGCAATCCTTCCTGACCATGCCCCCTGCATGCCCTCTTGACCACCCCTCTGCATGCCCTCCTGACCACGTCCCCTGTATCCCCTCCTGACCACCGCCCCTGCATGCCCTCCTGACCACGCCCCCTGTATTCCCTCCTGACCACGACCCCTGTATGCCCTCCTGACCAACCCCCCTGCATGCCTTCCTGACCACGCCCCCTGTATCCCCTCCTGACCACCGCCCCTGCATGCCCTCCTGACCACGACCCCTGTATGCCCTCCTGACCAACCCCCCTGCATGCCTTCCTGACCACGCCCCCTGCATGCCCTCTTAACCACCCCTCTGCATGCCCTCCTGACCACGACCCCTGCATGCCCTCCTAACCACGCCCCCTGTATGCCCTCCTGACCACGCCCACTGCATGCACTCCTGACCACGACCCCTGCATGCCCTCCTGACCATGTCCTCTGCATGCACTCCTGCCCACGACCCCTGCATGCCCTACTGACCACGTCCCCTGTATACCCTGCTGACCACGCCCCCTATCAGCCCTCCTGACCAAAATGCACTCTCTCTCTTGCTCTAAAACTCATAGCTGATATTGGGTATGCTTAGGTAACATGGTACATAGGTTAGTGTCCTTGGGGGGCTCCCTGGCCATACGTTAGATAACATAAGTTGACATAGCATGGGTTAGTTCCCAGCAACATCACGCCACTAAGAGGTTAATCATTAAACTACTGCACTGCTACACTCTCTTATGAGGACTAAGCAAATATTACAGTGTCTTAAATGAAACCTTTATACCAGAAACATAATCATGATTCATATAGATAAGCCATTGGATACTCCATGTTAGCTTACAGTTTATAGCTCATACTGTATATTGTGGTATAAATGTCTTACTGAAAGGTTGCAGAGGTATTTGTGCTTTCTTCATTTAAGTGACTTCTTTCAGAGTTATTAACATGGACAGCTGTTTTCTGTCTAAAGGAGAGGTATATTACATTATGTTTAGATAATATATGTGGCTGTGTTTCATTCAGTTTAATGTGTTTAGTGTTTATTATATCTGAAATATACAGTGTAACAGTGTATTTAGGGATATGCAACGCATTAATGGATGATGTGTATGACTGTGTTTGAGTGTAAGTAGTTTATTAGTCTTATTGTCACATTGGCCTTCATTTACCAACCTAACGTAGAAACCAGCTCAGATATTATAACACTGGTCTTCATTTACCAACCTAACGTAGAAACCAGCGCAGATATTATAACACTGGTCTTCATTTACCAACCTAACGTAGAAACCAGCTCAGATACTATAACACTGGTCTTCATTTACCAACCTAACGTAGAAACCAGCTCAGATATTATAACACTGGTCTTCATTCACCAACCTAACGTAGAAACCAGCTCAGATATTATAACACTGGTCTTCATTTACCAACCTAACGTAGAAACCAGCTCAGATATTATAACACTGGCCTTCATTTACCAACCTAACGTAGAAACCAGCGCAGATACTATAACACTGGTCTTCATTTACCAACCTAACGTAGAAACCAGCTCAGATATTATAACACGTGTCTTCATTTACCAACCTAACGTAGAAACCAGCTCAGATATTATAACACTGGCCTTCATTTACCAACCTAACGTAGAAACCAGCGCAGATATTATAACACTGGTCTTCATTTACCAACCTAACGTAGAAACCAGCTCAGATATTATAACACTGGTCTTCATTTACCAACCTAACGTAGAAACCAGCTCAGATATTATAACACTGATCGCAGCGGCGTGCACCGTGGCAAGAAGGAGGAACCGGGGGAGTAGGGCTGTGCAATTAATCAAAATGCAATCGTGATTATGATTTTGGCTCCCAATGATCACAAAAACAGAATAATTGAGAAAAACAATTATTTAGCTCATTATGCACATTACATTTGCAAGTGAACTTATTTTCTCTTGTGTTCTGAATGAAATAAAGTTTAAATAGGACAAGTATTAAGGGAATTTTCACAGTTGTATGTTTTTTTTACCCCGTGGTACGCTCCATAGGGTTTGTCAGGTAGTGGCCCCATGATAGGCTCCATAGGGTTTAGGGGTGTCACGATTCTCCAAATCCTTGATTCGATTAAAGTTTTTATTCTAAGGTCACGATTCGATTCAATTCTCGATTTTTACATTATTTATTTATTTTTAGACTAGACTTTTATGCAATATAATATCTGACCTTTGTTTGCAATGTGCCACACTACACTGTCAAATAACAACATAATGTAACAATAAGTTAGATCTTCGGTGAATTGGAAACTGCCGAGGGCAGACGCTTCGCAGCACACAGCGGCTGAGCAAGAGAGCAGAGAGGGTAACTCGGCAGTCCGTTAACTTGTTGCTCTCTCTAATATAACCAATATAAGCTGCTCTGTTTAGGCTACAAAATAATTTTTTGTCGACAACGCAAAAGTTGTCAACATAACTCACTAGAAATCCAAAATACTTCCACACTTTCACACACTTCAGTGAAAGAGGAGGGGGCTCAAATTCCGTCGATGGGTCGCCAGCATCTGCAGTTGCCATGCTATCTTTTGACTGGCTCTAGCTAAGTTACAGGAGGTTGACTGACTCGCAGCACTTTAACAACTGTGTTTCTATTTGAAAAGCCGACTGGATGTGACACGGGGGCATGGCAGTATGGACGATTCCATTTTTAAATTTGATATTCAAGATTGTGGCTTAATTTCGATACATTTTGATTTAAAATCAAACTCCTGACACACTTCATAGGGTCTGTCATGTAGTGGACACATGGTACGCTCCACATGGTAAGCTCCACATGCCGATATATGCACAACTAACATGTGCAAGTGGCACGGTAAACGGCCAATGAAACATGATCATTATAGCGTTTCAAGCTCTAAATCAAACAACTAAGCCACACAGCCACCGGGACGCAGATAAATAAATATTACAACTAAATATTGTAAATAATTGCGACATTTTCGATATAATATTGCGATAACGATATTGAGTCGATATATCTCGCACCTAGTTAGGAGGGAGGCAGGGGGCCCTAGAGCCTGTTAACCCGGGCCTGGGGTCACATAGTGGGGATTTGGAGCCTGTTAAATTAATCTATACTTATTGTGACACTTTCGATATTGTGCAACGTGATATCGCAATAACGATATTAAATCAATCTATTGTGCACCCCTAGACCAGGGTAACAGCCAGGATTCATTTTCTGTTCACTCAGCAGTGCTTTTACCTTATTCAGGGATGCACGGAATCCAGGATTCGGCTTCTGATTCGGCTGAATATTGGGCTTTTTGCCTGGGTTGAGTTACAACATTTGGTTTGAAACATCCAAAAGAATATGAGTTGTGCAGACATCTATCTACAGACAGCAGCCAAAATGCAGCAACTTCAGGCATGGCAAAGGAAGGACAGTCCCTGTTGACTTCATTAATGTGTTTACTGTGTTAATGGACTGAGGATGGGAGGAGGACTCAGCAGAACCTCAACCAGTGGGTTCGGTATTCAGCCGAACCCCAAAAATCTGGATTCGGTGCATCACTAACCTTATTATTATTATTATTAGCCTGCATTAAAATACAACAGGTACATGTTAACTGTTCAGTTAAGTCCTGTTATTATTTTAACATTGTGACCATTACTGGATTACAGGACAAGAGAAGAATGGAGGAGGACAACCAGAACCAGGAGCAGCGGAGCACCAAGGTCCCCAGGAGACCAGTAGCAGACTGGGACTCTGATACCAGCCATGTTCAGGTCAGTGTTCAGGACACAACAACCTCTCTAAAGAAACAAGGAAGAGAGTCGAGGCTCCGTAGATCATCTGTTCATTCTGTTGTTGAAGATCAAATGTGGAGAAAGGAAGTTGTAGGAGCCCATTGAGTAAATGTATGCAATATACATTCTGACCACTAGGGTGTAGTATAGGATATATAATATAAAATATTCATGTGAAAGTCATTGGTGTTGTTATATTGCCTTTATGAAGACTCATAAACTGCTGTTTGCTTGTTGTTAGAAGTTTGGTGAATATAGTATGACAGTTGTTGAGATCATTAGAAAAGGCTGATAAAGTTTTTAATGAAGTCAATAAAGAAGGATAATATATAAAGTCCTATACACGTGTTTCTATAATGGTTCTAACGACACAATACATCTTTTCAGATGATTTATTAGGGCCCGAGCACCGACAGTGGCGAAGTCCCTATTCAAACTGAAGGAATTATTATTCTTTTTCCTTCGTCCGGCAAATTAATTGCGGGGCTTAACATACTCAAAAGCTCACCAAAATTGGCGGTCGCATCATGTCTCATGAAAATTTACGCATTTTATGGGTTTCAGGAATAGGCGCACAGAAATGGCTCGCGAGCGCACCCTACAAAATTAAAAAAATTGAGCCCCTGCAGTACGTTTAACGTAGACTAATGAAACTTGGTACACATATGTAGCATGTCAAGATGTACAAAAAACGTCACAGGAGCCATACCCTAAACCCAACAGGAAGTCCGCCATTTTGAACTGAAAGTTCAAAATGAAAGTTCAAAATGAGTCCAATTTTGGCCATTTCCACATTTCGTACGTCAACGAACTCCGATCAACTTCAAATTTGGTCTGTGCCATCTTAAGACCTTAAAGATGAAAAGTTATTAAAAGAAAAACTTTTCATCATAGGTAACTACAGTAACTAGGTAAGGACTACTGGCCAGTCAGAAGCAGAGTATGAGGGCCCTGACAGTACCTACGTAAGGACTACTAGCCAGTCAGAAGCAGAGTATGAGGGCCCTGACAGTACCTAGGTAAGGACTACTAGCCAGTCAGAAGCAGAGTATGAGGGCCCTGACAGTACCTAGGTAAGGACTACTAGCCAGTCAGAAGCAGAGTATGAGGGCGTGCCCTGACAGTACCTAGGTAAGGACTACTAGCCAGTCAGAAGCAGAGTATGAGGGCCCTGACAGTACCTAGGTAAGGACTACTAGCCAGTCAGGAGCAGAGTATGAGGGCGTGCCCTGACAGTACCTAGGTAAGGACTACTAGTTAAAATTGTGAGAGCATGTCTAGGGTTTATAGAAGGTTGCTCACTAAATCTCTCTCTCTCTGTTTATCTGTTGCTATAGAAACAGAGAGGAAGAAAGGGACCCAAACGTCACCACTGTCAACACTGTGACAAATCCTTCACATCATCTGCATATTTAAAGATTCATCAGAGAGTTCACTCTGGAGACAAACCATACAGCTGTGATCAATGTGGGGCAGCTTTCATACAGCAGAGTACCCTAAACAAACATCAACGCATTCACACTGGAGACAAGCCATACAGCTGTGATCAATGTGGGGCAGCTTTCGCACAACAGAGCACCCTAAATAGACATCAACGCATTCACACTGGAGATAAACCTTACAGCTGTGATCAATGTGGGGCAGCTTTCGCACAACAGAGCACCCTAAAAGTCCATCAAAGCATTCACACTGGAGATAAACCGTACAGCTGTGATCAATGTGGGGCGGCTTTTGCACTACAGATCAGCCTAAAATACCATCAACGCATTCACACTGGAGAGAAGCCGTACAGCTGTGATCAATGTGGGGCAGCTTTCGCACAACAGAGTCACCTAAAAAACCATCAACGCATTCACACTGGAGAGAAGCCGTACAGCTGTGATCAATGTGGGGCAGCTTTCGCACAACAGAGTTCCCTAAAAAGCCATCAACGCATTCACACTGGAGATAAACCTTACAACTGTGATCAATGTGGGGCAGCTTTCTCACGACAGAATACTCTAAACAGACATCAACGCATTCACGCTGGAGATAAACCGTACTGCTGTGATGAATGTGGGGCAGCTTTCGCACTACAGAGTTACCTAAAAAACCATCAACACATTCACACTGGAGATAAACCATACAGCTGTGATTTATGTGGTAAAACCTTTTCTAGGAGTAGTGACCTAGAAATCCACCGACGTGTTCACACTGGAGAGAAGCCACACTGGTGTGAACAATGTGGTAAAACTTTTGCTTGTACTAGTAACCTTTACTCTCACCAGCGCATTCACACTGGAGAGAAGCCACACTGGTGTGATCAATGTGGTAAAACGTTTTCTCATAATCGTAGCCTTAGATCTCACCAACGCCTTCACACTGCCTCGTAGTGAACATGTTTCAGAGCCAAGCTGTTTCCTCCTCATGCCCTGATATCTGTGTTGTTATATTCTGATCTTCTCTCCACATTGAAGGCTGACCAGCAGTAACTTTATCTTCTGAACAGCATGGAGGTTATCCTGGCTACCACTACATATTACGCTCCCTCCCTTTGAAGGGATTCATTCTACTCAAAATTAGCTTTTATTCCTGCAATAAAATATTTTGAGTTCAGGGTTCAACTGCTAGCGCTATTTAACTAATGCTGCAACGAAGGAGTATTTGTTCTTAATTTGAAAAATCCCATCACTGTGTACTAAGGTGATGTCAAATTGCTGAAATATTTATTCTATTGTCCCTTAAGACGAAGAAAATAAGCATTCATAACTGGGAAGCTTTAATCAGAACATGGCTGCTGCTGCCTAAAAAATAACATGAACAGTTACTGTGTTTAAACTGCGTCTGTGCCGTCGCCATCTTGGGACGAACAACTGATCTTAAAGCAACACTGTGTAACTTTTTGCACCTCAAAATGTTTCCAAAGTTGTTTCAGTGGTTCATCAACTCGTAACAGGGTGAACGGCACTTCTGCCTTCCCTTTGCAGGCTCTAACCGGCTATAACCAACTTTGTTTGCCAGATCAGGTAGCTGATCTGTAGTTCCAATGAGACATAATCATAATGGGACAATTCCTCTTCCAACCTGTAGGGGGCCGAGAGGGAAAAGTTACACAGTGTTGCTTTAAAGGACAAATCCTGCACAAAATGAACATAAGGGTTAATAACACGTGTACCGAGTCAACCATTCTCTGGGATATGTTTTCATGCTAATCAAATGTGACCAGTTTTAGTGCTAACTGCTAATTAGCTTATAACGCTAGTCGTCAGGGGAGAGGGTAACGTAAAAATAAATCTCTATTTCTACACCTAACCACACCTAACGAGGGTGAAAATAGCACCAGACTTCCACGGTAGCAGAATGAGGTCCCTACATGTTAACCCCAGCATTGAGGTCTTTGTAAGTGTACACACAGTTTATTAAAAAGATAGTTCATAAAGACAGTAGCGTTCACGTATACAGGCGGGCGCCATCTTGGGAAAACAGTCAAGACCAATCGAACGGCGAACGCCGTGCAACGGGAGCTGAACTGTCACTTTAAATCTCCCATGGCCCATGATTACCCACTGGGTCGTTTGTGAAATGTGACTATGTGGGAATGCATGAATTATATCTGTTTATTAAGATATATGGGTGACTAACTACGAGGGTTAGGGCTCTACTGGTCCTGACTGTTGTCCCAAGACGGCGCCTGCCTGTGTGGGTCAACGGTACTGTATTTCTACACCATTGGCGATTTTAGACCCTTTTTAGGGGGGCTCAAGAAACAGTGTTGGCCAATCAGAGGTGGTTATGGTGTCAGACTCCCGCCTCTGGCTGAGTCTCCATCTGATCTGTCAGAGGGAGAGCAGGAGACGGTTGTGTAGTTCAAGGTTGGTAGTCATCAGAGAAGAAGGTGGTCATTTCATGGTGCAGATCAGAACCCAAATTTAAATGTAAGCAACTGAAACTGCTGAATGGTAGAACATTGTGTCCAATTACAGACAGACTCGGATCACCAGAGCTGTTGTAAACAGGGAGTGTGAGGTTCCTTTTAGAATAATCTATTAAAGCAGGGATGTCCAAACTTTTTTCATCAAGGGCCACATACAGAAAAATATACGAAGGGCTGGGCCACTCAGTAGGGGTGAGATTCTCAGAACAGCCTCAGACTGCTTCTTCAGTCAGGGTGGTGATCCCCTTCACAGCCCTGTATAAAGGGGGGAACATAAGGGGATGGGTATATTTTAGGCTTGCTATGCAAATAAGTTATTGGGCTTGTTAACGCACCAACTATAGTCTGTTAGAAAATATTATCAACTTTGATTGAGTGAATTAATGAAGTAATTGTGCTTATTAACACATGATTACTGTGTGTTATATTTGTAACTTTCCTATAATGGGAGCAGCATTGCACTCAGTGGGAGCAGTGATGCTGCGCTATGGACTGAAGGATGGCTGGCAAGTCAGGAGTAAGTTTGGTGGTTGAGATGTGAAGTACATCAGAGATGGCTGTCGGTCATTCTGGTTCTCAAAAAAAAGCTAGCTGCCATTTGCTTAACTTCCTGTCCTCTCTCAGCACCGTGGAGGACGCGTAGTTTGGATGCTTGGGTTCATAGTGTGGTCGTACATTATAGTCTCTCATCACTGCGACTGTTTGATTGCAAATCAAACAGACACACTTCCCTTTGACTTCACTGAAGAAATATTCATTTTCCCACTGTGTCTGAAATCTCCTGCACTCACTCGCTATTTTTTGTTTTTTCGGTTCTGCCATTTTTGGGTCACTTGTTGCAGTTTTTCTTTGACTGCTCTTGTTTTGTGGAGAAGCTGACTGAAGACAGTAGCTCCCCCTAGTGTTAAAACTAGGAAGTACAATACAGTCAAGCACGAATATTTTTAGAATTAGCTACGGGCCAATTAAAAAAGGACCGCCGTAGTTTGGACACCCCTGTATTACAGGTAGAGCATTATGGAACATACTAACCCAACTATAAGGGAATGTCCCACTCTGGCCACCTTTAAGAGCCAGGTAAAGGTGTGGCGTAGAGCTAACCAAACGTTCAACCACCTCTAACTGTGTGTTGTACCGTATTAGCTCAGTAGAGCATACTAATGAATTGTGTCTCCGTTTTAATACTTACTAATGAATTGTTCTGTTTTTATTTTTATTTCTCTCTGTTTCTCCTTGTCTTATATAATAAATGTTACTATTGTGTATCTTTTGTCTTTTTTTTTTTAATTGTAACTTCAACCTGCCTAATGGACTACAGATGGAAATTAGCCCCCGGGCAACAATCTGGCATTTTTACGTGTACTGCTCTACATGTTCATCAACGTGCATTGTCCTGAAATAATAAATACAAAAAAATAAAATTGCTCATTATTATTACTACTATTATTAGTAGTAGTCAAAATTAGTATTATTGTCGAAAACTTTAGCTGGCGTTGTTCAGTAGCTAGCTCAGAGATTGAAATTACTGATTTAACAAGGGGGGGGTTGACCCTTTTGCAAGGCACTGTGTCCGTTTCATATTCTCATTAGGGGCTAACCCCTAACCCTAACCCTAACCCTAGCCCCCCCCCTAAAGGTCTGATCCTAGAATAGTCCCTGTTCTATGCTATCTTTTTAATAAACTGTACACTTACAAAGTTCTCAATGCTGGGTTAACATGTAGGGACCTCGTTATGCTACCGTTGAAGTCTGGTGATATGTTGACCCTTGTTAGTGGTGTAGAAATAGAGATTAATTTTTACGTTACCCTCTGCCCCGATGACTAGCGTTATAAGATAATTAGCAGTTAGCACTAAAACTGGTCACATTGGATTAGCATGAAAAGATATCCAGGAGAACGGTCGACTCGGTACTCTTGTGTTATTAACCCCTATGGTCATTTTGGTCCGGATTGTCCTTTAAAGACTCAGAAAAAGATTGTTGAACTGATTTTGGACGTTCATGTAAAATAAATGCTAAACTAAGCAACATGGAATAACCTTTCACAGATGAAAAATATGTTTTACAATATTTAACTACTACGAAAGAGTTGAATTAAATATTACAAAAGGTATCATTGATCCTTCTTTTAAGCTAACAATAAGCTAAACTACTGTCCTGATACTGAATGAAGTTAATGCTAGATTGTGTCAGGTTATTATTGTTGTATCTTTAGTTGCAGCGCTGCGTTGCCGATGTGCGAAAGAGGAACTTTGCTGACACTGATCTTGATTATAAAAAGGTTTATTACATCAAAGATTTCAGCATCAATTAACAGACTCCATGGACATCTGGAAAGACGACCAAGACGACCAATCTTCAAATATTGTCGCTCTGAAGTTCTGCTGTTCAAACATGATATATATCTGTGCATTTATGTAACCTAAAGTGGGAGGGTGTATGTGTGAGGTGAGACAAAGGACAGCCAATGAGTGCCCTAAACATGGACTAGGGGAAACAGAGTCACCTCTGTTTCAGGGCCCCTCTGCTAATGTCAACAAACCTTACGCATGATCTCCTAACAACAGGATGTTCTCATATGCTGTTAGCCATATGTTTCCTGTAGGCCTCACCAAGGTCATAGGTTAACTGTGCCTTAAGTTGTTTTTAGCTGTAGAATGACAGCATACATAACTCCTGGACATATATTTATCAGGGCCCCTTCCTGTTATCCTCTTAGACCCAACATCTGTATCCTCTTCAATTTCAACCTCTCACCATGACCTCAATAACACATTACAGTATGGAATACATTTGAATATCTGCAAGCTTAATTAAAACTTAAGTCAAAGTTGTAAATCTTCAGATAATACATTATTTAAGTGATTATTAATATCTCTTTTTTGTTTGAAAATATCCAATCTTTACATCAGAAATAAACACGTTTACAGCCTGATTCTTAAGAAATGGTTTTGGTCTATGAAGCTAATTTCATCCTTCATAACTGTTTATATAACACCTGTTTAAGCTGTATCAAGGCTTAAATCAGCAGTACTACCTGTGTATAGAAAGATCAATGTCAGAAGGCCCTAATGAAGTACTACCTGTGTATTAAAAGATCAATGATATTGATAGCCAATGGAGCCAAATTTTAAATGCCCTCAGTCATTCCCAAACTGTGGTCCGCGGACCACTAGTGGTCCGTGAGGGTACTGCAGATGGTCCGTGGAAAAGCTAAATAAAATATAAAATAGTAGTTCTTTATCCTTAATTTTACCAGGAAATTCCCATAAAAATGAAGAATATGTATATTTATATAACATTTAAATGATTGTATAGATGTAATACTCCATTGCTATGGAAATAAGCCTGTTGTTTAAATGAACCTGATTATGCCCTCAGGCGCTTGAGTAAATAAATAAATGAAATATCAATTCAATTCAAAACTTTATTGGCATGTCAACATAGTTGATTGGAATTTGTCTTGGTGATAATCAGACTAAAAAGACAAGACATACACAGGAACATATAATACATGAAAGACAATCACATAGACAATCATTCAGACCAGTAAAAAAATGGAAAGACCTTGTGCTATTGCAACTTCCCATGAAGTGCCTGGTGCGATCTATAAAGTGAGGTGAGGATTAACTCAGGCCGGACTGTGTGGAGACATATTTGAATAGGTGTATTATGAGGTGGTTCGCGAAAATACTTGATTACAAATAGAGGTCCACACACACAAAGAGTTTGAAAACCTCTGATCAAGAGCATGTCTTTAGAACCCTCTTTATTACTATAATTATTATTATTATTATTTTATTCTGTTGTTGTCGTGTGTGTGTGTGTGTGTGTGTGTGTATGTGTGTGTGTGTGTGTGTGTGTCTGTGTGTGTGTCTCTGTGTGTGTGTGTCTCTGTGTGTGTGTGTGTGTGTGTGTGTGTGTGTGTGTGTGTGTGTGTGTGTGTAAGTGTGACCTGTCTTGAATGAGGACCAGCTAAATAAATAGGGACTGGGGAGGGAGAGGTGGGTGGATGGTAGGATGGGTTGGGGGAAGGGAGGTGGGTTGGTGGGGGTGGGTCGGTGTAATCAATAATAAGTTAGGGTTAGTATTGAGGGAAAATTATATTTAAAAAATAATTCTGTATCTGAAAGTATGCAGAAGTTAGAGGCGTCCAAAGAAAGTTGAAGAATAAAGTATTGGAACAATACTGTAAATACTCCTGAATTAGACACACACAGACACACACACACACACACACACACACACACACACACACACACACACACACACACACACACACACACACACACACACACACGCACACGCACACAGACACACACACATGTAGTATCTGAAAAGCCATATAGCTTTGACTTAAGTCTTTGTTGTAATACACATGGTTCCACTCAGCTGAGGCATCAGGTCAGAGGGCAACATTCCAGAGAGGCCCCAGGAAGCACAGACCCCCACAGGAAACTTATTACAGTTCTTGCCCATTGCTTACACACTAAAAACCAATGCTCAGACCAAAGCCTCAATACCTAAACTTCTTGTAGCATTCCTTAAACACAGTGTAACCATAGCTTAAACACAGTGTAACATACCTTAAACACAGCGTAACATACCTTATACACAGTGTAACCATAGCTTAAACACAGTGTAACATACCTTTAACACAGTGTAACCATACCTTAAACACAGTGTAACATACCTTAAACACAGTGTAACTATAGCTTTAACACAGTGTAACCATACCTTAAACACAGTGTAACATACCTTAAACACAGTGTAACATACCTTAAATAGCTTAAACACAGTGTAACATACCTTAAACACCTTAAACACAGTGTAACATACCTTAAACACAGTGTAACATACCTTAAACACAGTGTAACATACCTTAAACACCTTAAACACAGTGTAACATACCTTAAACACAGCGTAACATACCTTAAACACAGCGTAACATACCTTTAACACAGTGTAACCATATCTTAAACATAGTGTAACATACCTTTAACACAGTGTAACATACCTTTAACACAGTGTAACCATATCTTTAACACAGTGTAACCATACCTTAAACACAGTGTAACATACCTTAAATAGCTTAAACACAGTGTAACATACCTTAAACACCTTAAACACAGTGTAACATACCTTAAACACCTTAAACACAGTGTAACATACCTTAAACACCTTAAACAAAGTGTAACACACCTTAAACACAGTGTAACATACCTTAAACACAGTGTAACATACCTTAAACACCTTAAACACAGTGTAACACACCTTAAACACAGTGTAACACACCTTAAACACAGTGTAACATACCTTAAACACAGTGTAACACACCTTAAACACAGTGTAACATACCTTAAACACAGTGTAACATACCTTTAACACAGTGTAACACACCTTAAACATAGTGTAACATACCTTAAACATAGTGTAACACACCTTAAACACAGTGTAACATACCTTAAACACAGTGTAACACACCTTAAACACAGTGTAACATACCTTAAACACAGTGTAACATACCTTAAACACAGTGTAACACACCTTAAACATAGTGTAACATACCTTAAACATAGTGTAACACACCTTAAACACAGTGTAACACACCTTAAACACACCTTAAACACAGTGTAACACACCTTAAACACAGTGTAACATACCTTAAACACAGTGTAACCATACCTTTAACACTTTGTCAAATTTGCACTTTGTTTTTGTATGAGCATCCAAACAGCACATGGTCAGGTGTTAGTTATCAGCAGGACAACCAACGGGAAAGGTCACGGATAAGCTGTTGGGTGTTTCTTTTATGCATGGGCCTATTTATGAATAATTTGAAACATGTTATGTCTGTGTATGTTTCTCAGCAGAGGCGTTTGTTTTATTGTTTATTGTCATTGAAATATGTTCAGTGAATCAAAGTCTCCTCCATCAAACGTCAGCTGTCAACAACGCGTCACCACCTGGGAACCACCTCTGATTCCCACAGGAAGGGACGGGAATGATGACGTTTTCACTCGGGAAAACGTTTTTCCGATGCCCACCAACGCACGGTAACTGTATCTGTTGTTCCCCTCCTGACCTCCAGGCTGCAGCCTTCTTTCATTTTAAACTTTTAATCTGAAAAACCCTGACTTGGAGGAAACAGGAAGTCCCGTTGTTCCCCTGTGATCTCGTGCTGGCGGTAGAATAGCTGTGTAGTCTAGGGGTGGGCGATACTGGGAATTTCAGTATCGATCCGATACC
Source organism: Zingel zingel (assembly GCA_023566125.1). Taxonomy (NCBI): domain Eukaryota; kingdom Metazoa; phylum Chordata; class Actinopteri; order Perciformes; family Percidae; genus Zingel; species Zingel zingel. The sequence continues at coordinate 25,208,320 of CM042336.1, forward strand.
AAGTAAATACAGGGCTAGTATCGCTGGTACCGATACTTTATACTTGTAATGTCACGTTCATTTAATCATTTTGTGATTTTGCCTTTAGTTAGTTAATTATGATTATGATGAAACAGAGGACAAAGACAAAACTAAAACAATAAAAACACAAACACAAAGGGTTATTCTATTCAGCCATATTCATATTTCAGGTTTGAGCTATATATCTTTATCTATATTAATCTTTATCTCTATATAAATGTATATTTTTGAGTTCCAGTGAAATAAGTCAGATTTTCTTCAACTGGCTGAATTTCTGATAGTAGTTCTATCAGTCTGCTAGTTGCCTCTGTGATCACTGTGAACAACATGGCTTAATGCTGGAGATGACCTGAATACTCCCCTCTGCCAGAGACCTCTGTCTCTGTGTTGGGTCCCCACCCCCCCTCCTCCTCTTTCCTCAACTTCTTTTGCAGCTCTGAGTTCTCTCTCGGGTGAACTGCTTTAATGTGTTTATGCAAATTGGTGGTGTTACCACAGTGGTGAATTACTTTTTAGCACACATCACATGTGGCAGTGTCTGTATCAGCTCTTTACGCCATCATCACAGGCTTCTCTCACTGATCTGACCTTCTTATATACTGTCTGTGGTTCTGACTCTCCGCTCTCCGCCTTGGCAGAGCAGGAAAGGGGGAGGGGGCAGAGAGAGAGAGAGGGGGGGGGAGGGAGAGAGAGGGGGGGGGGGAGAGAGAGAGAGGGGGGGGGGAGAGAGAGGGGGGGGGGGGGGAGAGAGAGAGAGAGAGAGGGGGGGGGGAGAGAGAGAGAGACAGAGAGAGGGGGAGAGAGAGAGAGAGAGAGAGAGAGGGGGGGGTGAGAGAGACGGGGAGAGAGAGAGAGAGAGACGGAGAGAGGGAGAGAGAGAGGGGGAGAGAGGTGTGCTGTTTGCAGACTGCACACAGACTTGGAGAGACGCTGTGCTCGCATGAACTCAGAGAGAAACTGCAACAAAAGTATTGATCTCATCACGACAGTATCGATCTGATACCAATACTCATCTTGCTATCGATACTATCGATATTTAGATCAATACACCCAGCCCTACTGCTGATCTTATTGGACGGTTTTAGGAGACAGAGCTCGAGGTAAAGCCACACACACACACACACACACACACACACACACACACACACACACACACACACACTCTCAGGTAAAGCCTCTAATGACTGCTCTTTATCCCGGCGATCAAAGCGAGGAGAAGGCTGAGCTGCGCATGCGTCGCCAGTGAATGATTCCAGGTGTGCTGTGTGTGTCTGTCTCTTGTGTGTGTGTGTGTGTGTGTGTGTGTGTGTGTGTGTGTGTGTGTGTGTGTGTGTGTGTGTGTGTGTGTGTCTGGTGTGTGTGTGTCTGTGTGAAGCTGTCCTCAACATAGCTGATGGAAACGGGCAGACTGCTGCTTGGAGCTTCCTCTACCACATTTACTGGTTTACTAACACCTTTTTAAAGGCTCTCTGTGGGTGTGTGTGTGTGTGTGTGTGTGTGTGTGTGTGTGTGTGTCTGTGTGTGTGTGTGTGTGTGTGTGTGTGTGTCTGTCTGTCTGTCTTGTGTGTCTGTGTCTGTGTGTGTGTGTGTGTGTGTCTGTCTTGTGTGTCTGTGTGTGTGTGTGTGTGTGTGTGTGTGTGTGTGTGTGTGTGTGTGTGTGTGTGTGTGTGTGTGTGTGTGTCTGTCTTGTGTGTGTGTGTGTGTGTGTGTGTGTGTTGAGCTTGTGGTATCTGAAGGCTTATAAGTTTAAATTCTGTTCTAAAGCTGAAATGTGCTGAGTCATGATGAGCTCTGTGGTAGTGAAGTAGGTTTATTGATTGACCTCTCAGTGGCGTGATTTGGGGGGGGGATGTTCTGTGTGCTGCGCTGTGATTGGTGGCTGAGTGCGTTCAATGATGTGGTGACTTTTAATAGTAATGCTGTGATGCTGTATGAAGAGGAATCCGCCGACACTGTTCTTGATTATAAAAGGTTTTATTCTAATTCAAGATTTTCAGCATCCTTTTAACCAACTCCTGCAGAGAGCTTGGAGAACAACCAACCCAATTCTTCCAATGAGTCGTTCTGAAGTTCTGCAGTTAACACATGGTATATATATACTGTGCATGTAGTGGGAGGGTGTATATATGAGTTGAGATAAAGGTCAACCCACGAGTGTCCTATACATGGACTAGAAGAAACAGAGTCTCTTTTGTTTTAGGGCCCTTTTCCTGTTATTCTCTTAGACTCCACATCTGTATCCTCCTCGAACTCTTTCCTGTATAGGGCCTCTCCTTCCCACCATGACTTCAGTAACACATTATTGTATGGAACACATTTGAATTAAAATATGCAGGCGTAATTCAACTTAAGTCAAAGTTGTAAATCATTAGATACTTCAATGACTTTATGTGTAGTGTTGGAGCCCCTCAATGGACTCTGACCTTTCCTTTACCAACTCCCATCTTCTTCTACCATCTACCATGATTGTGTAACCCTATCCCTTATAACCCTGTTCTCCATGCAGTGAGACAGAGTGTGTCCATCGGCTGTGTACTCTCGGGCTCTGCAGGGAATTGGTGCTGAAAACTTGATGTAGTAATTCTTTATATACTTCAACTACATTTTACATTGTCTGGTTTTTAGAAATACATTTTTTAAAGTGTGTGTGTGTATTCTAGTTGAATTTTTGTGGGAAAATTCATTTCTATATCTGATATCTGTGATTAAGAGACTTTACAGTAGGAGTGGCTTTGATCATGAGCAGAGTATGAGCTGACCACGCCACCTGCATGCCCTCCTGACCACCCCCCCCCCCCCCCCTGCATGCCCTCCTGACCACGCCCCCTGTATGCCCTCCTGACCACGCCCCCAGAAACATAATCATGATTCATATAGATAAGCCATTGGATACTCCATGTTAGCTTACAGTTTATAGCTCATACTGTATATTGTGGTATAAATGTCTTACTGAAAGGTTGCAGAGGTATTTGTGCTTTCTTCATTTAAGTGACTTCTTTCAGAGTTATTAACATGGACAGCTGTTTTCTGTCTAAAGGAGAGGTATATTACATTATGTTTAGATAATATATGTGGCTGTGTTTCATTCAGTTTAATGTGTTTAGTGTTTATTATATCTGAAATATACAGTGTAACAGTGTATTTAGGGATACGCAACGCATTAATGGATGATGTGTATGACTGTGTTTGAGTGTAAGTAGTTTATTAGTCTTATTGTCACATTGGTCTTCATTTACCAACCTAACGTAGAAACCAGCTCAGATATTATAACACTGGTCTTCATTTACCAACCTAACGTAGAAACCAGCTCAGATATTATAACACTGGTCTTCATTTACCAACCTAACGTAGAAACCAGCTCAGATATTATAACACTGGTCTTCATTTACCAACCTAACGTAGAAACCAGCTCAGATATTATAACACTGGTCTTCATTTACCAACCTAACGTAGAAACCAGCTCAGATATTATAACACTGGTCTTCATTTACCAACCTAACGTAGAAACCAGCTCAGATATTATAACACTGGCCTTCATTTACCAACCTAACGTAGAAACCAGCGCATCGTAATATCGTAATTAAATATATATTCTAGGTTTTGAGGCCTCACCCCTATAATTTAGGACATGGCGAGACGTAACCCGGCTGAGAAGCGGCACCTCTCAGAGGTGGAGATTGTAACCCTGAGATCTCAGGGTCACTTGCACTAACGTGTGTAGATTTGTCAGCCTGAAATCTGTTATTAAAGGCTGATGGAAGAACGGGGAATGGAAAGAGATCACTGATGCAGTCAGCAGTGCTGCCGTGGTAAATCTGACTCCAGCTGAAGTTTATTTAATTCATCCATCCTTGACATATGTATGCTACAGTCCTAATTGTAATACACAGGCTTATATTGAAATATCTTAGGCCTATATGGTTCACCTATATTTAAATAAACACACAGTAGCAGAGTTTATGCAGTGTCTTTAATTTTTCTCGTGTTTTTTTCATGAGTCAGAGCCAGGCAACAGCTGTGAGGGAGAGCATGTGAAGGAAGGAGAAAGGGAAGTTGTGTATCTTCTGCATGTGATCAACACACCGTGGCGAAGGCTACTACAACTGATCCAGGTAGTCTCATCTACAATCTGCTTCATTTTACAGTTCATGTTAGCTTCTAAGAGTCATGGTATGTTAGCTTCTAGGAGTCATGTTAGCTTATAGGAGTCATGTCATGTTAGCTTCTAGAAGTCATGTTAGCTTCTAGGAGTCATGTCATGTTAGTGCTCCCTGTGCCTGAAGGGATGTCAAATCTGACTCCTATTTTAAAATTCCCACATTTTCTTTGCATGGATTTACATTGACTCTACACAATAACTAATCAGAGATAATAGGTTCAGGTAACTGTATCTTTTACTCAGTCAAGCATAAAGGCACTAGGGCCGCACTATTAATCGCAATGTTATCGAAATCGCAATATGGACTATATTTGTGAAAGGCAAAATATGTGTCAAACTATTCTGAATGAAGTATTGTGGTACTGCAGAGACGTCCCGGCCTACACATCCTCTCCTACAGACTACAGAAAACATCCTTGTTTGGTACAGGTCCTCGCAGAAAATCACACTTCTATTTTTTCTCATATATCAAAATGAGAATAATGATACAAAAATGATCATTCCCTCCAATATTGTGAGTCATATCTCAATCGCAATATCAGTCAAAATAATCTCAAGTAGATATTTTCCTCATATCATGCAGCCCTAATCTGTGCATAACAGATAAAGAAGGACTTAGTGATCTTGCAAGAACAGAAAGCGCCTGTGGGACAGTTGAAGAATATATTTTGTAGAATAAAAGGCCTTAAGCCATGCTGACCTTGCTCTCTCTGTTTCCTGAGGCCTGTGAGTGATGAGACATGTGAAGGCTGCTCTGGAACAGAATGCGCCCAGGAAATAATGAACACAGTCTCTGGTCAGAGAAGTGGAGACAACAAAGGTGTAGTCATGATGATGGCGGCTCGGTCTTTGGTGGGAAACAGGACGCCTGGACCAGATGCACTGATCGTATCGGTGTGCACCGTGACAAGAAGGAGGAACCGGGGAGAGTAGGGCTGTGCAATTAATCAAAATGTAATCGTGATTATGATTTTGGCTCCCAATGATCACAAAAACAGAATAATTGAGAAAAACAATTATTTAGCTCATTATGCACGTTACATTTGCAAGTAAACTTATTTGCTCTTGTGTTCTGAATGAAATAAATTTTAAATAGAACAAGTATTAAGGCAATTTTCACAGTTGTATGTTTTATTTTACTGTTGCTTTATTTAACTTTTTCCACTGTTGTTAAGTTCAATAATTACAACATCTTTCCAGAAGTCAACGAGTAATCGTGTTAAATTATCGTGATTTCAATATTGTCCGAAATAATCACGATTATATTTTTTTCCATAATCGAGCAGCCCTACTGGAGAGGATAAGAGAATGCTGATCCTCATGTATAAGCTGTGATAACTTGCAATATTGTCACTAAAGATGATTTACTTCAACTAGAGGACTCCTTTGTGTTCTACCATCAACGAACACAAAGGTTAAAGGTGCAGTTTGAGACAACTTGAATTGTCCCCAATCCACTCAGGCCACTGGGGCCAGGCCCGAACCGGCACCAGTACCTAACAAAAACTTTAAAGTAAACTGGCTTTGAAGAAGACTCCAGGGACTCAAGTCTTTGATAGTCATCCTAACAGCTTCTATTGTTGTTCTTTTAGTTGTGTGAGACAGCAGCTCCTGAATATCTCTGCATGCTTTGATTTGTACTGAACAGAATCCAGAGGGAGTTCAGCAGCCCCAGTGGAGCTCTGAGAGGAATGGAGAAGGACAACCAGAACCCGGATCAGAAGATTAACGAGGTCCCCAGGAGACCAGCAGCAGACAGGGACTCTGATACCAACGAGGTCCCCAGGAGACCAGCAGCAGACAGGGACTCTGATACCAGGGAGGTTCAGGTCAGTGTTCAGGACACAACCACTCAAAACAGTAGCACCGAGATCAATAAAGTCATCAAAAGAAATCAGAAAAGTGGCTGATGGTCAGTCCCAGTGGTACAGCGGCATATGCCTACACCGACCTGTGCAGGTTGTGTTCCACCGGCACAGCGTTTAACGGCAGGTGGACGTGGTAATGTTAGGCAATACTCAGTGACAGTTAGGTAATTATATATATTCTTAGCCTGACAAGCCAGACCCACATCCAGATTTGGGGTCTGGGAACTCACCATTGGCAGGGCTCAGTCCGAGGGGCGGGAAGAACAGTTGTCTTTCAGATTCCCTCTGCACAAATAGGTTAGCACTACAACCAACCAGAGAAACGCTTGTTGATTGATTCAACTTTAAAACTCTGAACACATCTTCCTTTTTTAAGAATGACTTCAGTGCTGTTCTTTGTTCTTTTCTCAAAGAAAAGCTGAACTCCAAGTCTTCCAGAAGACCGCTGTTCCCCGGCAGCAGCCATAAGCAATGAATATTGGCCTTTTTGACGGGGTTGGGTTTCTGCTGAACCGTAGAATTTTTTCCCACTGAACCGAACTCTACGCTTGCACTACGTGCTCTACGCTGGTCAACGTAATGACGGCGTCGTTGATTACGGGAAGGTGTCTACGTAGGTGGAGCGTTCAATGCAGCAGGCTGTGAGGAAGTGGAAATGGAACTGGTGAGCAGAAAAAGTGATGTTTGGCAGCACTTTCAGTCAAAAGAAGGCCGTTCAAGTCCCGCTACATGTTCAATCTGCAATGCTGATTAGTCTGGTGGTGGCGAGGACCCTAAACAATACACAACATCACCGCTGTTACAACATCTGGTATCAAACATCTGGAAGAATACGAGTTGTGATGAAGGAATCTACAGACAGCAGCCAGAATGCAGTAACTTCAGGTACGGCAAAGGAAGGACAGTCCCTGCTGACTTCATTAATGTGTTGACTGAGTTCATGGACTGAGGACGGGAGGAGGACTCAGCAGAATCTCAACCAGGGGATTCAGGATTCAGCCGAACCCCAAAAATCTGGATTGGGTGCATCCCTACCATTATTATTATTATTATTATTATTATTATTATTATTATTATTATTATTATTATTATTATTATTAGCCTGCATTAAAATACATCAGGTACATATTGTTGTTCAGTTAAGCCCTGTTTAACATTGTGACCATTGCTGGATTTCAGGACAAGAGAGGAATGGAGGAGGACAACCAGAACCAGGAGCAGCGGAGCACCAAGGTCCCCAGGAGACCAGCAGCAGACTGGGACTCTGATACCAGCCATGTTCAGGTCAGTGTTCAGGACACAACAACCTCTCTAAAGAAACCAGGAAGAGAGTCGAGGCTCCGTTCATTCTGCCATTAGGAAGCAGAGTATGAGGGCCCTGACAGTACCTAGGTAAGGACTACTAGCCAGTCAGAAGAAGAGTATGAGGGTCCTGACAGTACCTAGGTAAGGACTACTAGCCAGTCAGAAGAAGAGTATGAGGGTGTGCCACACTAGCAGCTAGGTGAGCATTATAACGTGTTTTACAAAGTGCCCACGTTTGTCTCTGAAGTAAAGGCTGGACTACAATAGAGGTGTTTGGAACATCCAGCACATATATTCCTTAATTTTGTCATAAATTATTGTATGAAGAGTTAAAATTGTGAGAGCATGTCTAGGGTTTAAAGAAGTTTGCTCACTAACTCTCTCTCTGTTTTTCTGTTGCTATAGAAACGGAGACGAAGAAAGGGACCCAAACGTCACCACTGTCAACACTGTGACAAATCCTTCACATCATCTTCATATTTAAAGATTCATCAGAGAGTTCACACTGGAGAGAAGCCGTACAGCTGTGAACAATGTGGGGCAGCTTTCACACAACAGAGCAACCTAAACCAACATCAACACATTCACACTGGAGAGAAGCCGTACAGCTGTGAACAATGTGGGGCAACATTCACACAACAGAGCAACCTAAACATCCATCAACGCATTCACACTGGAGAAAAGCCGTACAGCTGTGAAAAATGTGGGGCAGCTTTTGCTCATAGTAGTAGCCTCAAATCTCACCAGTACATCCACACTGGAGAGAAGCCGTACAGCTGTGATCTGTGTGAGAAAACGTTCAAAACTCAACAACATGCTGAAAGCCACCGACGTGTTCACACCGGAGAGAAGCCGTACTGGTGTGAACAATGTGGGAAAACGTTTTCTCATAGTTATGGCCTTAAAATACACCATCACATCCACACTGGAGAGAAGCCGTACAGCTGTGATCAATGTGGGGCAACATTCACACAACAGAGTGACCTAAAAAAACATAAACGCATTCACACTGGAGAGAAGCCGTACTGTTGTGAACAATGTGGGGCAACATTCACACAACAGAGCAACCTAAACATCCATCAACGCATTCACACTGGAGAAAAGCCGTACAGCTGTGAAAAATGTGGGGCAGCTTTTGCTCATAGTACTAGCCTCAAATCTCACCAGTACATCCACACTGGAGAGAAACCGTACAGCTGTGATCTGTGTGAGAAAACGTTCAAAACTCAACAACATGCTGAAAGCCACCGACGTGTTCACACCGGAGAGAAGCCGTACTGGTGTGAACAATGTGGGGAAACGTTTTCTCATAGTTATGGCCTTAAAATACACCAGCACATCCACACTGGAGAGAAGCCGTACGGGTGTGAACAATGTGGGAAAACGTTTTCTCATAGGTATAGCCTTAAAATACACCAGCACATCCACATTGAAGAGAAGCCGTACTGTTGTGAACATTGTGGTAAAACGTTTTCTCATATTAATAGACTTAAAAAACACCAGCGCATCCACACTGAAGAGAAGCTGTACTGGTGTGAACAATGTGGGAAAACGTTTTCTAATAGTAGTAGCCTTAAAATACACCAGCACATCCACACTGGAGAAAAGCCGTACAGCTGTGATCAATGTGGGGCAGCTTTCACACGAAAGAGTTCCCTAAAAAGCCATCAACACATTCACACTGGAGACAAACCTTACAGCTGTGATCAATGTGGGGCAGCTTTCACACAACGGAGTGCCCTAAAAAAACATCAACACATTCACACTGGAGATAAACCTCACAGCTGTGATCAATGTGGTAAAACCTTTTCTAGGAGTAGTGAACTAGAAATCCACCGACGTGTTCACACTGGAGAGAAGCCGTACTGGTGTGAACAACGTGGGAAAACATTTTCTCATAGTAATAGCCTTAAATCTCACCAGCGCCTTCACACTGCCTCGTTGTGAACATGTTTCAGAGCCAAGCTGTTTCCTCCTCATGCCCTGATATCTGTGTTGTTATATTCTGATCTTCTCTCCACATTGAAGGCTGACCAGCAGCAACTTCATCTTCTGAACAGCATGGATGTTATCCTGGATCTGCTGGTTTTCTGCCTTTCCTCAGAACACTCGACTTTACACTTTTTTTTCCACATTTATTTGACACTTTTTTACATTTATTTTTAGGTATTTTTTGTTAATGTTGAAGCTGTTTTACCACAATGTACCCACAGTGTGAAGGGGAAGGCCTAAAGGCAACCATTTAGTATTTCTCTGACGAATGATAACATAGACTGCTCTGCCTAAACTGCACAATCGGCTGCATTTTCAAGCTTTTTGGTCTAAACGACATACCCAAATTAAAGTAGTGCAGCTCCCATATACTCTGACACTCAAGGATGACATCATTGGAAAGGAAACACTCTCAAGTCTTTGTTGAAAGTGTCAGGGTGATTCTAGGCCTCACTGACACAGAGTTACAGAGGCTAGAATGGAGTGGTTTTATTTCCGTCCAAGTCATACATCTGTAAAATTATTAAAATACACTGCTGTAAACACATCTAGTAAGATACAGACAACACAAAGTAGCCACGTGTATCAGCTTATTATAGAAAAACCCAGAAGCCAAAAGACTCAAAAATGGATTTTATATGAAGTTTTTTCTGCTTATATGTCTGTGCGTTTTTCTGATTTCCTTTTGAGAAGTACAAATAAAAAAGCCAATAAAGTACAAAATAAAACACTTTTCAAATACACAAACACACCCACATCAATCATACACATACTTGAAATAACTATACACATAAATATATAGAAATAAGTCATTATACATTGCACAGGGTGCCTTAAGCTTATAGGAGGCCCTGTTTTTGCTTTGACACAGCTCCAGCCATGACAGGGTTAAAATTTCAGGGGCACATTTAGTGTCTATCGACTCGTCTGCTCATTGGCTAAAAATGTAGACGGGTCTTATAGCATTTAAATCTAACTGGTCCGGGCAAATGTCGATCGTTTGCACGTGGGCTCACATCGCATCAGAGGGCTCTTCAGCTATCCATTGGTGTATCACAGGCAAACCTGCACCAATTTGCTTATGCCAGGTGTCTATGGAAACCTTAGAAGTCAGAGTATACGCCCACATCAAGTTGCTAGGGCCTTCGAGATCAGAGCGAGACGCGAAAGAAGTGCGGAAATGAAATACAGTTTAGAGATTTTCTGTTATTCGGTAAGAAACGTCAAGATTGTGAGGCAAACAGCTCGTTTTGGATATAATGGCATGGATATAACATTTCCTTGGACTCTTGGGGATTTAAGAAAAAAAAAAGTTTTGGGCAAAAAATGTCATGGCTATGGAGAATGAGGTGGACCCAAATGCAAAGACTGGCAGGTAGTGTAGGTTAGTAAGAAGATTTAATAATAATATGCAGTTCATACCAAAACAAAGTGTCCAGTTACAGCAGGCAGAGGACGAGCAAAAACAGGCAGAATCCAACAACTGGAACAGGAAGAATAACTGGAACAATAAGACCAAAAAGGGTCGAACAAAACAAACTCTCAAAACCAGAAAACCATTCACAGATAATACACTGACCTGACACAAGACAAGGGGACACAAAGACTAAAAACAAGAGGTAACGAGGACTAACAAGGGACAGGTGATACAACAGGTGAAACACATAAGACAATCACAAGGGTGGGAAACTAAAGACAGGAAGTAAACTAGACAAGACAGAAAAGACACAAACATACACAACCATGACAAAAAATCCCCGCAGTGGCTAAAGGGACAAGGACAAAGGAATGGATGCACTACACACCAGCTGCTGCTGTTTTCGCTGTATTGTTTTATTTTCTTTAACTTTGTGGCAGTGGTGTAACTGCTATACATCATCTCATGCTTTGTGTGTGGGCTTCATTGAATCACGAGAGACACAGCTTTCAGTTGGTGTGTCGCATGGCTGTATATTTTGAAGATATGATGTTGTAAAGTTATAAAAACGTTTATGAATGGAGGTTACAGCGACGCCACAGCCACAAGGTGCACCGTACACGGTACGTTGAACGTTAAGAGGTTAAAGATGTTTCGGTTGGAAAATGTATAGGCATGTCTGAAATTTGGTAAAAACTTTGTTCTGATCTTTAGAAATATATTACATTTTTTTAACTTTTTTTTTTTTTGCCTGACAGGAAGTCAGTATAATTTTACTTTTAGGAATACATGTTTAAGATGCACAGAAACTCAAAATGTTGCTGAAATGTTCAAAATAGTAATTTCTCCGGGCTGCTTGCATTTGGGCCTAGACGTGGCATGGCTGCTCGATGGCCCTTAATGGTTTTAGCTTTTGAACACCTGAGAGAGAGAGAGGAAAGTCTTTCTCTGTCATACTGATGTGTGATTTTTCTTTCATATATTATCCATTACTGCATGGTTTTTATATTTTCATGTCTTTATATGTACGGTATTTACTTTTATACTATACAATATTTACTCTATATGATATTATAATATATCAGTCATAGGGATCCATTACTCAATTTTCAGTTCAATTTTATTTATAGTATCAAATCATAACTAGAGTTATCTCAGGACACTTTACAGATAGAGTAGGTCTAGACCACTCTCTCTATATACACAATATGCAAAGACACAACAATTCCAGTGATTCCCCCAAGAGCGAGCATTTTGGTGCGACAGTGGCGAGGAAAAACTTTGTTTTAGGACGAAACCTCGGACAGACCCAGGCTCTCGGTAGGCGGTGTCTGATGGGACAGACCCAGGCTCTTGGTAGGAGGTGTCTGACGGGACAGACCCAGGCTCTTGGTAGGAGGTGTCTGACGTGACAGACCCAGGCTCTTGGTAGGCGGTGTCTGACGGGACAGACCCAGGCTCTCCGTAGGCGGTGTCTGATGGGACAGACCCAGGCTCTCCGTAGGCGGTGTCTGATGGGACAGAC
>CM042336.1:25225606-25230606 GCA_023566125.1 Zingel zingel
TGTGTGTGTGTGTGTGTGTCTATATTTACAGTGTGTGGTTCAGGCAGATAAACAGAACAGCGACCTCAGACTCTCTGCAGGACAGATTTAATCCCACTGTGTGTGTGTGTGTGTGTGTGTGTGTGTGTGTGTGTCTCTGTGTGTGTGTGTGTGTGGACAGATTTAGTCCCTCCGTGTTCCTGATTACATGTTTTATATTTAAACACAACATAGTGACAGCCAATCAAACCTCCTGCTTCCTGTGCGTTGTAAACTTCATCTGCAACAGCCAATCAGAACAGATCTTTGTCATATCACACACAGAGCTTCACTTATTCTTTCTTTAGCACACTTATAGAAGTGTGTGTGTGTGTGTGTGTGTGTGTGTGTGTGTGTGTGTGTGTGTGTGTGTGCCTGTAGGTGTGTGTCTGCAGGTGTGTGTCTGCAGGTGTGTGTCTGCAGGTGTGTGTCTGCAGGTGTGTGTCTGCAGGTGTGTGTCTGCAGGTGTGTGTCTACAGAGTTAGAAGACGTTTCTGAACATATCATATTGTTCTGGTTCTGCAGCTGAGTTCAGACGGTGATTCCTGGTCGGCCTCTTCCTCTGATGAAGATATCAAGGTATTAATACATTTACCTCAGGGTATTTAGATGTGTTTTGGGTGATTGCATCATGAGTCCAGGGGGACCGTGTTTAAAATACAGCCCAGATTTCATACTCAAAGATAGCGTACGCACAGACATGGATGTTTGTGAGCCTCAACAACACAGATGACAGATGTACAGAGTCACATAGATAATTGCATTTTCCCATGCAGATCTTGTTGTTGCATATTGAAGCAGAGGGGGGTGGGGGGAATGATCATGCACAACAAAAAATGCAAAGAAATGGATATAACGTTAGTGCCAAAACACATATGTCAACTTAAATATCCACAACGTGGTGGCAAAAGGCGACAAAAAGGCGACGAAAAACACAACGTTGTGTTTTATGTTTTCCTACCGTTTGTTTCCAGCTGCCTGCTGTGTTTCCTGCAGTGGGCGTGACCTACCAACACGCCCCGCCCACACTGCCTGAAGCCCCGCTCACACTGCCTGAAGCCCCGCCCACACTGCCTGAAGCCCCGCCCACTCTGCCTGAAGTCCCGCCGGGTGTGATCGTGGAGGTCAAAGACAGGAAAACCAACTCCTCTCTGAGCTTCACCATCTTCATCCTGGCTGAGGACGAGACGGACGCCAGCGGGTAAACACCGGCCATCTTTCTTCTCTTTTGTCTTGTTGATTTTATTACTCGTACATCCACACTTCAACATACAAAGCTGCTCGGTTAGTAAACATTTTAAAAGCGTTGAAGGAAATGTCTTAAAAAGCAACAATGACGACTTCTTTAATCTCCCAAAACACTCCGTAGCACAATTTATTTATTTATTTATTTTTGGCATTTTTAGGCCATTATTATGACAGGACAACTTAGACATAAAAGGGGAGGGGGCGGGGTGAATGACACGCAGCAAAGGGCCGCCGGTCGGAGTCGAACCTGCGGCCGCTGTGTCGAGGACTGAGCCTCAGTATGTGGACGCGGGCACTACCAGGTGATCTAACAGGGAGCTCCATAGTAAAAATTTTGAAAAAGATCTGGCAGCTCGTTACATTAGTACTTGTACTGAAGTTAAAGTTCTTTAAAGTAATACTACTTGTACTGAAGTTATAGTTCTTTAAAGTAATACTACTTGTACTGAAGTAGAATATTTTCATACTCATCCTTTCTGCCTCTGCATATTTTGTAAATGTTGTTTTCGTTCTTTACTTTGTACAGTTCAAGCAGCGAGAGCAGCGAGGAATCCCAAATGCACAAGGTCCAGCCAATGGCATTGCTTCCCCAAACTGAGACAGAAACCAGCAGCCGGCCAATCAGGAGAGAGTATGAAGAGGAAAATGTGTCATCAGAAGAAATGATGAGCGATCAACCGATGTTAATGACTCTTTCTGAGGACTTTGATTCTTTATTTTTAAACACCACTGAGTCTAGCGTGAGCCCGATGTTTAGCGATGACTTTAACAACAGCGCAGAGAGCAGCGAGGTCATCGGTTACTTTAATGACAAAAACAACTCCAGATCAGAGCACTTTACTAACGATTCAAACAGCAAAGAGACTTCTGATCCACTTTCTGATGATTTTAACAACAGCACAGAGAGCGCAGAGACAAACAATCAACCAGCAAGAAATGTTTATCGTCCAGTTTCTCAGAGTTCAAGCTCGGGGAAAACGAGCTACGGCGAAGTAGCTTCAAGCAGACGAAGCGTTAGCGAAGAATCCACGTTTGGTTCTAGACTTGGGGAAGTTTTTCGCTCGATCCAGAAAGTTGTAGATCTTCTTTCAGTCAACCGGGGAGTGACCGGATCAAAGGGTAGTCGTAAAGTCCTCGGTTCGACTCCCGCTTCCTTAACTGGCAAACAGACGGGTTTGACTTTGAGTTCTGATGAAAGCGATGAGAGTTCGGAGTCTGTAAGCTTCGGTAGAGTTAGCACAGATCCCAAAAACCAGACCAGAGTTCCTGACAGTGACGAAAGCCTTGAGGCAACTAGTTCCAGTTTACAGCAAGGAACTGGTCCAAGAGATTCCACACGGCAGCTTACTGGTTCCACAACAAACTCACATTCTGACTTGAGTAGTCCTGATCCAGACAGAAAACAGGTTGAAGATGCTTCTGTGAAGTCCGTTAAAGTAGAAAACGGTGCTAGCTTAAACCCAGTCAGTCTAAATCAGGATGTAGAGAGTATGTTCCTAAGCATGCCCCAAGATACTGTGTCCAAGGAAAGTTCCAGGTCCTTCTCTCGGGGCAACGTTAGCTTAAACTCTGACAGCTCTGAGGAGAGTCAGGAGGTTACTGTTTCAACAACTAGCTTGATATCTGACTTGAGTAGTCCTGATCCAGACAGAAAGCAGGTTCAAGACACTTCCGTTAAGTCCATTCAAGTAGATTTTGGTGTTAGCTTAAAGCCAGTTGGTCCAGACGAAGATGTAGCATCTCCAATCTTTAGCCCGCCGAGGGATACTGTGTCCAAGGAAAGTTCCAGGTCTTTCTCTCGGGTGAACGTTAGCTTAAACTCAGACAGCTCTGAGGAAAGTCAGGAGGTTGTGGGTTTGACTGCGTCCGTCCCAGGACTCTACAGAGTCGGGAGTCCAGCCGTCAGCTCCAGCAGTGAGGAAGTCCTGTTGGTTCTTTCCTCACCGCAAACACAGACCGAGTCTGGACATTTCACCTCTGAATCAGAGGATTCGTCAGGCTCTCCAGGACTTGATTCCGACTCAGGGAACAATTCCCAGAGTGCAGAACTTCACCTCTATCCTGTCCCGACTTCTGATTCAAAACTCAGCCCGGAGTTTAACTCTAACTTCAGCTCCGAAATCAGTCGTGAAAAGTCTGAAGAATCGCTAAGAGGAGAAGCTAACCCTGACGTAAACTACAGAACTTACACTGCTAGCTCTGAAGCCAACAAGGACACTAAACCTGACAGCTTGGTGATGGAGTCTGCAGCAGATTTGAGCCTTAAAGCTACATCTGACTCTAGTAACGATGTTAGCGTTGAAGCAGAGACCCCCACTAGCCTTCCTAGCGTGTATGTTAGCTCTGGACCTAGCCACAGCGCTAATGCAGACGCTGGCAGTGAGTCGAGTGTTGAAAAGAAAGAAAACGCCGCAAGCACAAAAGCTACAGCAGACAGCGGGAAACCGACGGAGTACCCTGCCGGTACTGGAGCTAGCATCGGTGCTAATGCTAATGTAGAAAGGGAGAAAGCAGTTACAGATGTTAGCACAGATGCTAAACCAGATGTCAGGAAACATCCTCTTCCTCGCCGTCCTCGCAGGAAGAGACCTTTTCGCTTCGGCTTTCTCGGCCCCATCAGTCATTCCCACGGTAACCAACCTGTTGCCGTGGAAACGGCATCCAAGGAAACATCCGAAACGTTAGCTTTGAAACATCGGCAAAATGTTTACAGGAATCTGCTCGGCGACTTATTCAATGTAGGGAATGTTAGCGTAGCGAGGGTTAGCGCAGCGAGGGATAGCGCCGCAAGGGTTAGCGTTGCGAGGGTTAGCGTAGCAGTGGCTCAGAGCAGCAGCGAGGAGTTCACACGCAGAGAAACAAAACACGTGCGCATGAAATCTTCTACTTCTACTCGATTTTAATCAAAGTGTTTCTGATATAAGATATAAGATGTGTTCCAAACCGTTCCCTATATAGTATGTATGTTACGGAGCGGGCTTTGCTTTCTAAACAGTAAGAAATGTAACACGTAACATACGGTATATAAAACCTTTAATATCCTCCTGAGGTCTCACTTTGTTTCAGGAACGTATTAGAAGTATTTTTGTTTGAGTATATTTTATCCACCAATCACCAAGGCAACAGCTAATGTGGGAATTAACTCCTTTCTTGTTCTGATTTCCTGGGGTAAAGCAATTCGTTTTGGCACTTGGTCCGAGCGGTGTAGACTCACATCGTGTCTGACACCTGAATTAAAGACCCCGCGTCTCCACTAAACTGTGATGTCAACGACTTCGCTAAGGTCTTTAGCTTATAGACCTTTTTCACAGCAGACATGTTGACATGTCATAGTAGGAACAGCACAGGTGTATTCAAACCCATTAATGATGGCTGCATTCCACTTAGGAGAGGTCCTGGTGTTGGGCATGCTGACTCACTGATATATCTTACTGGGACACTAGATGGACTGATCCTTCGTTAAGGTTATCAATCTCAGCTGTGCTTTTCCTACTATGACAAGTCAACATGTCTGCTGTGAAAAAGGTCCATACCCACTTTTGAAGTCAATCGGCTCAAATCTTTAGGAGTTCATTAAAGTACAAACCCCTAAAAATTGTACAAATTGTCAATAATTTGAAAATTAATTTGAATACTCCTGTTAGGTTCGGGGCGGGGGTGGGAGGGGAGGGTGAGGTCCAAGAGGCTTTTTTTGTAAGTCTGGACATTATATATATCCATCCATCTTCGTCCGC
>CM042336.1:25240606-25253106 GCA_023566125.1 Zingel zingel
AAAAGTTTGGACATCCCTGCTTTAATAGATTATTCTAAAAGGAACCTCACACTCCCTGTTTACAACAGCTCTGGTGATCCGAGTCTGTCTGTAATTGGACACAATGTTCTACCATTCAGCAGTTTCAGTTGCTTACATTTAAATTTGGGTTCTGATCTGCACCATGAAATGACCACCTTCTTCTCTGATGACTACCAACCTTGAACTACACAACCGTCTCCTGCTCTCCCTCTGACAGATCAGATGGAGACTCAACCAGAGGCGGGAGTCTGACACCATAACCACCTCTGATTGGCCAACACCGTTTCTTGAGCCCCCCTAAAAAGGGTCTAAAATCGCCAATGGTGTAGAAATACAGTACCGTTGACCCACACAGGCAGGCGCCGTCTTGGGACAACAGTCAGGACCAGTAGAGCCCTAACCCTCGTAGTTAGTCACCCATATATCTTAATAAACAGATATAATTCATGCATTCCCACGTAGTCACATTTCACAAACGACCCAGTGGGTAATCATGGGCCATGGGAGATTTAAAGTGACAGTTCAGCTCCCGTTGCACGGCGTTCGCCGTTCGATTGGTCTTGACTGTTTTCCCAAGATGGCGCCCGCCTGTATACGTGAACGCTACTGTCTTTATGAACTATCTTTTTAATAAACTGTGTGTACACTTACAAAGACCTCAATGCTGGGGTTAACATGTAGGGACCTCATTCTGCTACCGTGGAAGTCTGGTGCTATTTTCACCCTCGTTAGGTGTGGTTAGGTGTAGAAATAGAGATTTATTTTTACGTTACCCTCTCCCCTGACGACTAGCGTTATAAGCTAATTAGCAGTTAGCACTAAAACTGGTCACATTTGATTAGCATGAAAACATATCCCAGAGAATGGTTGACTCGGTACACGTGTTATTAACCCCTAAGGTCATTTTGCGCAGGATTTGTCCTTTAAAGCAACACTGTGTAACTTTTCCCTCTCGGCCCCCTACAGGTTGGAAGAGGAATCGTCCCATTATGATTATGTCTCATTGGAACTTCAGATCAGCTACCTGATCTGGCAAACAAAGTTGGTTATAGCCGGTTAGAGCCTGCAAAGGGAAGGCAGAAGTGCCGTTCACCCTGTTACGAGTTGATGAACCACTGAAACAACTTTGGAAACATTTTGAGGTGCAAAAAGTTACACAGTGTTGCTTTAAGATCAGTTGTTCGTCCCAAGATGGCGACGGCACAGACGCAGTTTAAACACAGTAACTGTTCAAGTTATTTTTTAGGCAGCAGCAGACGTGTTCTGATTAAAGCTTCCCAGTTATGAATGCTTATTTTCTTCGTCTTAAGGGACAATAGAATAAATATTTCAGCAATTTGACATCACCTTAGTACACAGTGATGGGATTTTTCAAATTAAGAACAAATACTCCTTCGTTGCAGCATTAGTTAAATAGCGCTAGCAGTTGAATCCTGTACTCAAAATATTTTATTGCAGGAATAAAAGCTAATTTTGAGTGAAATTATTCCCTTCAAAGGGAGGGAGCGTAATATGTAGTGGTAGCCAGGATAACATCCATGCTGTTCAGAAGATAAAGTTACTGCTGGTCAGCCTTCAATATGGAGAGAAGATCAGAATATAACAACACAGATATCAGGGCATGAGGAGGAAACAGCTTGGCTCTGAAACATGTTCACTACGAGGCAGTGTGAATGAGCTGGTGAGTTTTAAGTGTACTACTCTGAGAAAAAGCTGCCCCACATTGATCACAGCTGTACGGCCTCTCTCCAGTGTGGATGCGCTGGTGAGATTTAAGGCTACCACTCTCAGAAAACATTTTACCACATTGATCACACCAGTACGGCTTCTCTCCAGTGTGAATGCGCTGGTGAGAGTAAAGGCTACTACTACGAGCAAAAGTTTTACCACATTGTTCACACCAGTACGGCCTCTCTCCAGTGTGAACACGTCGGTGGATTTTTAGGTCACTACTCCTAGAAAAGGTTTTACCGCATAAATCACAGCTGTAAGGTTTATCTTCAGTGTGAATGAGTTGATGTCTTTTTAGGGAACTCTGTCGTGCGAAAGCTGTCCCACATTCATCACAGCTGTACGGTTTATCTCCAGCGTGAACGCGTTGATGGCTTTTTAAGTTACTCAGTTGTGTGAAAGCTGTCCCACATTGATCACATCTGTATGGCTTTACTCCAGCGTGAATGCGCTGATGTGTTTTTAGGGTACATTGGTGTTTGAAAGCTGCCCCACATTGGTCACAGATGTAAGTCTTTTCTCCAGTATGAATGCGTTGATGTATTTTTAGGGTACACTGGTGTGTGAAAGTTGCCCCACATCGATTACAGCTGTATGGTTCATCTCCAGTGTGAATGCGTTGATGTCTTTTTAGGTTGCTCTGTAGTGTGAAAGCTGCCCCACATTGATCACAGTTGTACAGCTTCTCTCCAGTGTGAACTCTCTGATGAATCTTTAAATATTCAGATGTTGTGAAGGATTTGTCACAGTGCCGACAGTGGTGACGTTTGGGTCCCTTTCTTCCTCTCCGTTTCTACAGCAACAGACAAACAGAGAGTGAAGGTATATATGTGCCGCATGCAGACATGTTAACAGTGTTCACAAACTATTCCAAACAGCTCTATTGTAGTCCAGCCTTTACTTCAGAGACAAATGTGCGTCACTTTGTAACATACATAACATAATGCTCGCCAAGCTGCTAGTGTGGCACACCCTCATACTGTGCTTCTGACTGGCCAGTAGTCCTTACCTAGGTACTGTCAGGGCCCTCATACTCTGCTCCTGACTGGCCAGTAGTCCTTACCTAGGTACTGTCAGGGCACGCCTTCATACTTTGCTTCTGACTGGCTAGTAGTCCTTAACTAGGTACTGTCAGGGCACACCCTCATACTCTGCTTCTGACTGGGTAGTAGTCCTTACCTAGAACTAGGTAGGTACTGCGCTTGAGCGACTCCTAACAAAGATGGAACAGAAGTAAGATAAATGTGATGCATAAATATCTCTGTCCCTCCCACTCCCTCTCTCTCTCTTGTATGGGCTAAAATATACATTTCCAAAGTAACATTAAGTCCCACTGATCGCTTTTAAGGCAAAGTGTACAGCGGTTTGTTTCGGCAAATGACAATTGACTCCTTCAATGGTTTTAGTTACGAGCAGTAGATCATAAATGTATATTTTTAGACTAGCATTCAGTCGGTCGGCTATTATCTGCAACTTTTGTTTTTACAGAGGCCGAGTTTCCTTCTCTACATATTATATCTTTGTTTCCTCGTATATATGGACATAGAAAAGAAAGACACTGAAGAACTTGGACTCTGAAATCTAGAAACTATAAAGATAATTAGGTGATAAACTCAATGGCCACTGTAAACATGACTGTAACAGTGCATTCATCAGGTGTCCTCTCCCTGTTTTTTCATGAATGTACAGTACTGCTTCTCCCCATAGAAAGCTTACGCATACTTAGGGTGTAAGGTGTCGCAGCGTTAGCCTAGACCAGCGGGGCGCCACAAGACAGCCTCCCTATGCAGTTATAGTTCTAGACTACCGGGGCACCTCCTTTGACACACTGAGCTCCTCTCTCCTCTCTCTTTCCATCTGTGTGTATTCATGTTCCAGAAATGCTTGTTATTAACCTAGCTCTGGGGAGCTTCCCCGGAGTCCGTATGTTCTTTGTCCGCCCAGCACCATCATCTTGGATCATGATGGCACCTACATCATGGTGGCAGCTGTCGCCGTGGTCCTGCCCTACGACCTGCTGTGCCCCATTACACCCTGCAATGCCCGGCGTCGACTTGCTATGTCCGGCCAACGCCCTGCCACGCCCTGTTACGACACCATGAAATATTACAACTACTCTAGTCATTATCTTAATTGTGACTTTGTTACTGCCATTGTTCATCAAACCCCCAACCGGCATCGTCAGACACCGCCTACCAAGAGCCTGGGTCTGTCCCGTCAGACACCTCCTACCAAGAGCCTGGGTCTGTCCCGTCAGACACCGCCTACCAAGAGCCTGGGTCTGTCCCGTGAGACACCGCCTACCAAGAGTCTGGGTCTGTCCCGTCAGACACCGCCAACCAAGAGCCTGGGTCTGTCCCGTCAGACACCGCCTACCAAGAGCCTGGGTCTGTCCCGTCAGACACCGTCTACCAAGAGCTTGGGTCTGTCCCGTCAGACACCGCCTACCAAGAGCCTGGGTCTGTCCCGTCAGACACCGCCTACCAAGAGCCTGGGTCTGTCCCGTCAGGCACCGCCTACCAAGAGCCTGGGTCTGTCCCATCAGACACCGCCTACCAAGAGCCTGGGTCTGTCCCGTCAGGCACCGCCTACCAAGAGCCTGGGTCTGTCCCGTCAGGCACCGCCTACCAAGAGCCTGGGTCTGTCCGAGGTTTCTTCCTAAAAGGGAGTTTTTCCTCGCCACTGTCGCACTTACACATTCATGCATGCTCTTGGGGGAATCACTGGAATTGTTGGGTCCTTGAGTGTGGTCTAGACCTACTCTGTCTGTAAAGTGTCCTGAGATAACTCCTGTTATGATTTGACACTATAAATAAAATTGAATTGAAATGAATTGAATATAGTTACTTGTCCAGTGTACTACGTATATAATTTGGGAGGATTGTACAATTAGGATATGTTTATTATAATTGTACAATTCTCTCAAATTAAAGTCCCAGTTTACTGGACAGAACACACACTGTGTGCTAAGAATGGCAAATACAATGAACATGGAAAAGTAATTTACTGTACATGATCCTTTATTGTCAAAGAATACAAAAAGAAATTAAAGCTGCAAGCAGCGTTGGACGGGCCCTCGCGTGTCGGGGTTACTGGCAGTGTGGCACTCAGACACTGCAAATCGTCACCAATGAAAAGGGAACTCTCTGCTGAGTTCAATGATACCTCACACAAGACTCAACTTAAACAGTTCAAAAGCCATAAAAGGGGGGGCGTGGCCTGAGTAAGTGGGCGTGGTTAAAGTATAGGGGGCGGCTCAGTATCACATGTAGACCACACAATATAAGTTTCATGTAAATCGGATGATGTTTGTCATATAAGGCTGATTTCCTGTTGCCAGCGGGGGGCGCTATGACCAAAAGTCAATATGGTCCTGTAGATGTCCTCAGGCCTGGACCCTTGCAGATATGACAATGTACACTGTAGTTACAGCCACTTTCTCGTTCATCGCTAAACACTCAAAATGGCTGCCACGGCCACACCGTTTGACGAAGTTTTTCTTTTAATAACTTTTCATCTTTAAAGGCACAATACGCAACTTTTCCAGCTTCGGCCCCCCTAGAGGTTGTCTCATTGGAACTACAGCCGCGTGAGCTGCAGTTCCAGTGAGACAACCTGTAGGGGGACCGAAGCTGGAAAAGTTACATAGTGTGCCTTTAAGGTGTTGGGACGATCCAGACCAAGTTAGAAGTCCATCGGATGAAATCTGTAGGAGGAGTTGGTTAAAGTATAGCACTTTGACTTTTAGGCCTACTTCCTGTTGCCAGTAGGGGGCGCTATGACTTTGAGCTAATATCGGCACATAAATGTCCTCAGAGTTAAGCTCTTATGAATCCTGAAAAGTTTCGAGCCAATTGGACAATGTACACTCAAGTTACACCCACTTCCTGTTTTGATGGCGAAACAGCACAAAATGGCCGCCCCGCCATGGCCACGCCCTATGACGAAAAGTTTTTCTTTTAACAACTTTTCATCTTTAACGTCTTAAGACGGCACAGACCGAATTTGAAGTTGATCGGATGAAATCTCTTGGAGGAGTTAAAGTACGACGTGGAAATGGCCAAAATCGCACGATTTTAGAACTTTCAATTCAAAATGGCGGACTTCCTGTTGGGTTTAGGGTATGGCTATAATGACGTTTTTTGTACATCTTGACATGCTACATATGTGTACCAAGTTTCGTGAGTCTACGTTAAACGTTCTGCAGGGGCTCAATTTTTTTAACTTTGTAGGGGGCGCTAGCGAGCCATTTTTGTGCGCCTATTCCCGAAACCCTTAAAATACGTAAATATTCAGCAGACTTGATGCGAATGCCAATTTTGGTGAGTTTTTGAGTATGTTAAGCCCAGTGGTGCAACTACCCAGTGTCAGAGGGGTATGCAGCAACAATTTTGGCGCCCCCCCCCCAAAAAAAAAATCTAATCATCACCCCTGGCTGATGTGATTTGAGTAGTGAGTGGCTTTCCATCTCTGTCTGCACTATTTTCCCCCAAAAAAGGACACAGTGAATAGGTTGGTCAACAGAACTTAAGACCATACTGGACATTTAGTTTGGTGTGGTCTAATAGAACTCCCACCTGATGTCATCACTGGTCTCATCTCTACCTGATGTCATCACTGGTCTCATCTCTACCTGATGTCATCACTGGTCTCATCTGTACCTGATGTCATCACTGGTCTCATCTGTACCTGATGTCATCACTGGTCTCATCTCTACCTGATGTCATCACTGGTCTCATCTCTACCTGATGTCATCACTGGTCTCATCTCTACCTGATGTCATCACTGGTCTCATCTCTACGTGATGTCATCACTGGTCTCATCTCTACCTGATGTCACCACTGGTCTCATCTCTACCTGATGTCATCACTGGTCTCATCTCTACCTGATGTCATCACTGGTCTCATCTGTACCTGATGTCATCACTGGTCTCATCTCTACCTGATGTCATCACTGGTCTCATCTCTACCTGATGTCATCACTGGTCTCATCTCTACCTGATGTCATCACCGGTCTCATCTCTACCATAGCCGACCTCATGTCTGTCTCATTCACTCCTTGCCTGTGTTCTTCTCCACTAAGACATAATGTCAAACAAACATTATGTAATAGATTTTTCATTAGTTTTTCCATAATAATAATATTAAGAAATTAATCTCTTGGTATCAGGTGGCTCCCCCTACACTTCCACCTACAGTTAGACCTACCTGTTGTCTTTCCTGATCCACCCTCCTCACACTTGAATGAAATGAACTCACTGTTAGATATAGCAGCCTAAATTCAATTCTTAAATCAGCCTAGTGATGGCATCTGATAAGACAGCTATTATGCAGTAAGGTTGCGCTGCTGTTGAAATTACATTCACATTTTGGATTTTAAATATTTATATATGTTTTCCATATTTATTTATTTTTCTTCTTGTCATTTATTGTGCATGCTAACTTATATTTACCAGGTGTTATTTGACCTTAATAAAATTGAGATATGTCATGCATGGGATTGGTACCATAGGGTTTAACCAAAATCTAAATGTAGTTATCAGCAACATTGGTTTGCATTAAGTTAGCAAACACTAACTAGTCTGAGAACAGCCTGTTAACATGAATATTTGCAAGCTTCCAAGTTTGGTAGCAAATCTATGCATGATTCCATGGTAAACCAGAGTTATAGCATTAGTTATGTTTTCCAGATTCTTGTCATTTATTGTACATGCTACCTTATATTTACCAGTTTTCAGCTCAGCAATCTCAGTTTTGCATATTCTAAGCTAGCCGTAAACCCCCATTTGGCTGCTTCATTCCCAGTGTTAGCAACCGCTAGCTAGTCTGTTAACATGAATATTTGCAAGTCACACTTTAATCCTACCTGTTGCCTCTCACCATCCACTTATTTAACTGCTGTCGCATCGATTAACTCCTCTTCCCTTTTCTATTTTTAGCCGCAACAGCTGTTTTGCTTTGCTCTTTTTCCATAGACGACAACTCACTACTTGTACGCCGTACCTGCTCACAGCGCCCACCCGCCCCCCCCCCCCTTCTATCCCAACATTCTATCTCAACATTCTATGTCAACATTCTATCTGAACATTCTATCCCAACATTCTATCTCAACATTCTATCTGAACATTCTATCCCAACATTCTATCTCAACATTCTATCTCA
Source organism: Zingel zingel (assembly GCA_023566125.1). Taxonomy (NCBI): domain Eukaryota; kingdom Metazoa; phylum Chordata; class Actinopteri; order Perciformes; family Percidae; genus Zingel; species Zingel zingel. The sequence continues at coordinate 25,248,520 of CM042336.1, forward strand.
ACATTCTATCTCAACATTCTATAATGGAATCTTATGAGACAGGGCGCCTACTCTAGCCTTTTAGTCCTCTAAAATGTTATATAATAACATTGAGGAAATGCAGAAATGATTTAGAAACACACAACAGCAGCTACATATAGAAAATACCAAAAAAAGATTTTTATTTATTTTTTCTAACCATTGCTTTGGCGCCCCCCATGGTGCTGCGCCCCTATGCGCTGCATATAGTGCATACCCACTTTTTGCGCCACTGGTTATGCCCCGCAAAAAGGCAATTCATTTGCCGGACGAAGGAAAAAGAATATTTATTCCTTCAGTTTCAAAAGGGTCTTTGCCGCTGTCGGCGCTCGGGCCCTAATTAATAAATTATAAAATAAAAATAAATCATCTAAAAAGATGTATTGGTCTCTGACCAGTCTGCCGTTGTTAGAACAATTATAGAAACGTGTGTATAGGACTTTATATATATTATTAGAGACGCAACGATAGTTTCACGTGCTCGGCCATGACCGGCGACCGGCAGGTCAGTCTGACATATGCCGATTTCATGCCGGTCAACGCTCCAATTAACTGCCAACATAAGTTCTACCAGTTACAGTTCTCAAGGACGCACGCACACACGGACGCCACAGCACGCTCTCTTCTTCCTTTCTCTCAACTTCTCCGCCGTGTGTGGCGTGTACCCGCTCGCGGTGTGAAGGCGTGTCGGCGCTATTCTCCCACATGTAGGAACCTGGTGAATTAACCTGCAACATGTCAGCTGTTTGGGGTTCTTCAGCGTGTGTGCAGAAGATAACAAGTCTGCAATATGCAACAGCTGCAAGGAAAGAGTAGGGCGTGGAGGGACCACACCAACAACCCAAATCACATTTCTTTAGTTGATATTGGACGTGAAGAGAAGGAAATGGTTCTAACATTGACCTTTAGATGTGTGTGAATGTCCCACACCAGGAGTCATTTATATAGTTCTATTTTATAGTGATCCATTATCTGTTCAACATGTTCTATTAAAGAAAAGATAGAAAGTAAATGTGTGTGTGCTGTAAAGAGGTTAGAAAACATGAAATCAGAATCGGTGCAGCTCTATATATTATCCTTCTTTACTGACTTCATTGAAAACTTTATAAGCCTTTTCGAATTATCTCAACAACTGTCATACTATATTCACCAAACTTATAACAACAATATGAACAGCAGTTTATGAGTCTTCATGAAGGCAATATAACAGCACCAATGACTTTCACATGAATATTTTATATTATATATCCCATACTACACCCTAGTGGTCAGGATGTATATTCCAGACATTTACTTAATAACTCAATGGGCTCCTACAACTTCCTTTCTCCACATTTGATCTCTAACAACAGAATGAACAGATGATCCACAGAGCCTTTACTCTCTTCCTGGTTTCTTTAGAGAGGTTCTTGTGTCCTGAACACTGACCTGAACATGGCTGCTATCAGAGTCCCAGTCTGCTGCTGGTCTCCTGGGGACCTCGTTAATCTTCTGATCCGGGTTCTGGTTGTCCTCCTCCATTCCTCTCAGAGCTCCACTGGGGCTGCTGGACTCCCTCTGGATTCTGTTCAGTACAAATCAAAGCAGCAGAGATATTCAGGAGCTGCTGTCTCCTCTCGTTCTCCTCACATCCACACACAACTAAAAGAACAACAATAGAAGCTGTTAGGATGACTATCAAAGACTTGACAGAGTCCCTGGAGTCTTCTTCAAAAGCTAGCTCACTTGCAGCAAGGAATCTATTACTGTACATGCACCTCATGAGTACAGACACTGACTGCCGATCCCCCTCAGCAGCTGAATTTTAAAAGCAGGTTACACCCATGGTAACATAAAACAAAAAGGCAGCAAACATATTCATATCTGGGTTAGTCTTGGTCTTCTCCCATCATCTCCCACACATCATACACTTCACCCTCAGAGATCACTCAGTCCTGTATCTGTTCTGCACAGACTAGGGCTGCACGATGTGAGGAAAATATCTAACTGTGATTATTTTGACTGATATTGCGATATGATTTATGATGTTGGAGGGAATGATTGTTTTTGTACCATTATTGACATTTTCATTGAAATATAAAAAACAAAAAAAATAATAATTATAGTGTCATTTTCTGCGAAGATCTGTACCAAACAAGGACGTTTTCTGTAGTCTGTAGGAGAGGATGTGTAAGCCGGGACGTCTCTTCAGTAACACAATACTTCATTCAGAATAGTTTGACACATATTTTGCCTTTAACAAATATTGTGCCTCTCTGTGATTTGGATATTGCACTAGTCCATATTGCGATTTCGATAAAATTGTGATTATTTGTGCAGCCCTATTACGGATATAGTAGAATAACAGTTTCATTCAACAGTTTAACACACAAGCATCATTTTTCTAACAAAAGTCTCCTGTTATTTTGTCATTTAACTGCTTTTACTATGAAGTGGCAAGATCAGGGAAATCGTCATCAGCAGAGTAGAAGATTAAGAAGCTAGTTAAGACTTACAAGTCTCAGGAGTACATTGTGCAGTAGTCTCAGGAGTATATTGTGCAGTAGTCTCAGGAGTACATTGTGCAGTAGTCTCAGGAGTACATTGTGCAGTAGTCTCAGGAGTACATTGTGCAGTAGTCTCAGGAGTATATTGTGCAGTAGTCTCAGGAGTACATTGTGCAGTAGTCTCAGGAGTACATTGTGCAGTAGTCTCAGGAGTACATTGTGCAGTAGTCTCAGGAGTACATTGTGCAGTAGTCTCAGGAGTATATTGTGCAGTAGTCTCAGGAGTATATTGTGCAGTAGTCTCAGGAGTACATTGTGCAGTAGTCTCAGGAGTACATTGTGCAGTAGTCTCAGGAGTATATTGTGCAGTAGTCTCAGGAGTACATTGTGCAGTAGTCTCAGGAGTATATTGTGCAGTAGTCTCAGGAGTATATTGTGCAGTAGTCTCAGGAGTACATTGTGGAGTAGTCTCAGGAGTACATTGTGGAGTAGTCTCAGGAGTACATTGTGGAGTAGTCTCAGGAGTACATTGTGGAGTAGTCTCAGGAGTACACTGTGCAGTAGTCTCAGGAGTACATTGTGCAGTAGTCTCAGGAGTATATTGTGCAGTAGTCTCAGGAGTACACTGTGCAGTAGTCTCAGGAGTACATTGTGCAGTAGTCTCAGGAGTACATTGTGCAGTAGTCTCAGGAGTATATTGTGCAGTAGTCTCAGGAGTACATTGTGCAGTAGTCTCAGGAGTATATTGTGCAGTAGTCTCAGGAGTATATTGTGCAGTAGTCTCAGGAGTACATTGTGCAGTAGTGTTTGTGCTCAGTGCAGAGAGATGCATGCAGTCATTGAGGAAGTAGTTAAAAGTACTCCGGGCGAGGTACAAAGAAGAACTCTGATGCACAGATGGTTAAGTTTCAGTCTTTAAATATAGAGTAAGCCTTATGTGGTAACATTATGTATAGGCCATATTTAGTTCAGATAGAGCCTGTATCGGGGCCATATTTAGTCCAGATAGAGCCTGTATCGGGGCCATATTTAGTCCAGATAGAGCCTGTATCAGGGCCATATTTAGTCCAGATAGAGCCTGTATCGGGGCCATATTTAGTCCAGATAGAGCCTGTATCGGGGCCATATTTAGTCCAGATAGAGCCTGTATCGGGGCCATATTTAGTCCAGATAGAGCCTGTATCGGGGCCATATTTAGTCCAGATAGAGCCTGTATCGGGGCCATATTTAGTCCAGATAGAGCCTGTATCAGCGCCATATTTAGTTCAGATAGAGCCTGTATCAGGGCCATATTTAGCTCAGATAGAGCCTGTATCAGGGCCATATTTAGTCCAGATAGAGCCTGTATCAGGGCCATATTTAGTTCAGATAGAGCCTGTATCAGGGCCATATTTAGTCCAGATAGCGCCTGTATCAGGGCCATATTTAGTCCAGATAGAGCCTGTATCAGGGCCATATTTAGTCCAGATAGAGCCTGTATCAGGGCCATATTTAGTTCAGATAGAGCCTGTATCAGGGCCATATTTAGTTCAATGTGTTAGATGTCACTATTTTTGGTAGCCTACTGTACTTAAATGTGAGTAAGAAAAGGACGCTGTGTAACCCTGGCATGGGTTGTCTCTGCCTAGAGACCTGATCTGTGTTGTACAACTCTTATAAAGATACGGTTACCTGAACCTATCATCTCTGATTCATTCTTGTGTAGAGTGAATTTAAATCCATGCAAAGAAAACGCGGGAATTAGAAAATAGGAGTCAGAGGTGACAGCCCTTCAGGCACAGGGAGAGTGTAACTCCCATCAGCAGTAGGGATGGACGATATATATCGTCTACGATAATTTCGTCATTGTTGTGTTAACGATGTGCAAATTGACATTATCGCGGTATTTAAATTACTTTAAAAAAAAACACTTCAAAGCACGCATTAAATGTGTGAGTGGTAGAAGTGGGGACAAAGATGGCGGAGCGCAATTGTAACATTCCCATGTCAAGGTCTTACTAACAAGTACAGCCACACTGAACTAATCAATATAGGACTACGATACAATACAACCGTTACAAGAGCCTTCCAGGCGGCTCATAAC
>CM042336.1:25258106-25293106 GCA_023566125.1 Zingel zingel
ATCATCACATCCCCTTCACCATACCCCCACATCATCACATCCCCTTCACCATACCCCCACATCATCACATCCCCTTCACCGTACCCCCACATCATCACATCCCCTTCACCGTACCCCCACATCATCACATCCCCTTCACCATACCCCCACATCATCACATCCCCTTCACCATACCCCCACATCATCACATCCCCTTCACCATACCCCCACATCATCACATCCCCTTCACCATACCCCCACATCATCACATCCCCTTCACCATACCCCCACATCATCACATCCCCTTCACCATACCCCCACATCATCACATACCAGCGGAGCTCTGTGCCCGTCAGCAGCCGGTTCCCCAGAGCAGCATGATCACCGGGAGGGTCCGGTCCCCCAGAGCAGCATGATCACCGGGAGGGTCCGGTACTGCCTGAACCCTGCAAACAGAGATCCCATTTGAAGGTGACGTGCTTGATCTTGACTGAACGTCCGAATTTAAGTAACCTCTGATTGGATCGGTCGGCCCATCTCGGGACCAGGCCGACTGGCCAAATGCTTAATATTACACAACAATACATTTGACTGGCCCACATTTAAAAAAAAAAAATTCCGGCCCCTCTGGCATTTGCCAGAAATGCCAGATGGGTTAACCCTAATCCTGATGACGAAAGAGCTCCGGTTTTCCAAATGCCAAAATAAGAGCCACTAAATGGCAGAAGGGTGCTTTACAACAGTTTGAGTTTCTCAGAGTTTACAGATGAGGAAATATGCTGCGAAATGAATTATATTTCAGTTTTTATATTTAAAATCCACAGGAGGTTTGAGGAAACCACAATGACTTGTCTTGATCCAGCAGGGCCTCTGAATGGTACATATGAGAAGCAACAACAACATTGTTATAACGTGTACAGAACACTCTGCGACCATGGTCTGGGAGCCTGAAACTAGGAAAGGTGTAACATAAGCCTAACCGATAAGTCTGACTGATGTACGTCGCCGTTTCCAAAGGTCTCCGTTTGTGTCCGTCCAGACTACGAAGCAACCCCAGAGTGTTCAATCCCAAACGTAGGCAGCACTGTTTTCCACGTCGTAGTAGTGTGGATACGAGGCGTAAACGTAGCAAAAGATACTTGTTTACAACCCCAAACAGAGCAGTGTAGACGAGATAGCACTGTCCTCTCTCTTTAGGGACCGATAGCACTGTCCTCTCTCTTTAGGGACCGATAGCACTGTCCTCTCTCTTTAGGGACCGATAGCACTGTCCTCTCTCTTTAGGGACCGATAGCACTGTCCTCTCTCTTTAGGGAAAGATAGCACTGTCCTCTCTCTTTAGGGACCGATAGCACTGTCCTCTCTCTTTAGGGACCGATAGCACTGTCCTCTCTCTTTAGGGACCGATAGCACTGTCCTCTCTCTTTAGGGAAAGATAGCACTGTCCTCTCTCTTTAGGGACCGATAGCACTGTCCTCTCTCTTTAGGGACCGATAGCACTGTCCTCTCTCTTTAGGGACCGATAGCACTGTCCTCTCTCTTTAGGGACCGATAGCACTGTCCTCTCTCTTTAGGGACCGATAGCACTGTCCTCTCTCTTTAGGGACAGATAGCACTGTCCTCTCTCTTTAGGGACCGATAGCACTGTCCTCTCTCTTTAGGGACCGATAGCACTGTCCTCTCTCTTTAGGGACAGATAGCACTGCCCTCTCTCTTTAGGGACCGATAGCACTGTCCTCTCTTTTTAGGGACAGATAGCTCTGCCCTCTCTCTTTAGGGACAGATAGCACTGCCCTCTCTCTTTAGGGACAGATAGCTCTGTCCTCTCTCTTTAGGGACCGATAGCACTGTCCTCTCTTTTTAGGGATAGATAGCTCTGCCCTCTCTCTTTAGGGACAGATAGCACTGTCCTCTTTCTTTAGGGACCGATAGCACTGTCCTCTCTCATTAGGGACAGGTAGCTCTGCCCTCTCTTTAGGGACAGATCTGTCCCCTCTCTTTAGGGAAAGGTAGCTCTGTCTCCTCTCTCTTTAGGGAGAGATGGCTCTGTCCTCTCTCATTAGGGACAGGTAGCTCTGCCCTCTCTTTAGGGACAGGTAGCTCTGTCTCCTCTATCTTTAGGGACAGATAGCTCTGTCCTCTCTCTTTAGGGACAGATAGCTCTGTCCTCTCTCTTTAGGGACCGATAGCACTGCCCTCTCTCTTTAGGGACAGATAGCTCTGTCCCCTCTCTTTAGGGAAAGGTAGCTCTGTCTCCTCTCTCTTTAGGGACAGATGGCTCTGTCCTCTCTCTTTAGGGACAGATAGCTCTGTCCCCTCTCTTTAGGGACCGATAGCACTGCCCTCTCTCTTTAGGGACAGATAGCACTGTCCTCTCTCTTTAGGGACAGATAGCTCTGTCCTCTCTCTTTAGGGACAGATAGCTCTGTCCTCTCTCTTTAGGGACAGATAGCTCTGTCCTCTCTCTTTAGGGACAGATAGCTCTGCCCTCTCTTTAGGGACAGATCTGTCCCCTCTCTTTAGGGAAAGGTAGCTCTGTCTCCTCTATCTTTAGGGACAGATAGCACTGTCCTCTTTCTTTAGGGACAGATAGCTCTGTCCTCTCTCATTAGGGACAGGTAGCTCTGCCCTCTCTTTAGGGACAGATCTGTCCCCTCTCTTTAGGGAAAGGTAGCTCTGTCTCCTCTCTCTTTAGGGAGAGATGGCTCTGTCCTCTCTCATTAGGGACAGGTAGCTCTGCCCTCTCTTTAGGGACAGATCTGTCCCCTCTCTTTAGGGAAAGGTAGCTCTGTCTCCTCTATCTTTAGGGACAGATAGCTCTGTCCTCTCTCTTTAGGGACAGATAGCTCTGTCCTCTCTCTTTAGGGACCGATAGCACTGCCCTCTCTCTTTAGGGACAGATAGCACTGCCCTCTCTCTTTAGGGACAGATAGCTCTGTCCCCTCTCTTTAGGGAAAGGTAGCTCTGTCTCCTCTCTCTTTAGGGACAGATGGCTCTGTCCTCTCTCTTTAGGGACAGATAGCTCTGTCCCCTCTCTTTAGGGACCGATAGCACTGCCCTCTCTCTTTAGGGACAGATAGCACTGTCCTCTCTCTTTAGGGACAGATAGCTCTGTCCTCTCTCTTTAGGGACCGATAGCACTGTCCTCTCTCTTTAGGGACAGATAGCACTGTCCTCTCTCTTTAGGGACAGAGGGCTCTGTCCTCTCTCTTTAGGGACAGATGGCTCTGTCCTCTCTCTTTAGGGACAGATAGCTCTGCCCTCTCTCTTTAGGGACAGATAGCTCTGTCCTCTCTCTTTAGGGACAGATAGCTCTGCCCTCTCATTAGGGACAGATAGCTCTGTCCCCTCTCTTTAGGGAAAGGTAGCTCTGTCCTCTCTCTTTTTAGGGACAGATGGCTCTGTCCTCTCTCTTTAGGGACCGATAGCACTGCCCTCTCTCTTTAGGGACAGATAGCACTGTCCTCTCTCTTTAGGGACAGAGGGCTCTGTCCTCTCTCTTTAGGGACAGATGGCTCTGTCCTCTCTCTTTAGGGACAGATAGCTCTGCCCTCTCTCTTTAGGGACAGATAGCTCTGTCCTCTCTCTTTAGGGACAGATAGCTCTGCCCTCTCATTAGGGACCGATAGCACTGCCCTCTCTCTTTAGGGACAGATAGCACTGTCCTCTCTCTTTAGGGACAGATAGCTCTGTCCTCTCTCTTTAGGGACCGATAGCACTGTCCTCTCTCTTTAGGGACAGATAGCACTGTCCTCTCTCTTTAGGGACAGAGGGCTCTGTCCTCTCTCTTTAGGGACAGATGGCTCTGTCCTCTCTCTTTAGGGACAGATAGCTCTGCCCTCTCTCTTTAGGGACAGATAGCTCTGTCCTCTCTCTTTAGGGACAGATAGCTCTGCCCTCTCATTAGGGACAGATAGCTCTGTCCCCTCTCTTTAGGGAAAGGTAGCTCTGTCCTCTCTCTTTTTAGGGACAGATGGCTCTGTCCTCTCTCTTTAGGGACCGATAGCACTGCCCTCTCTCTTTAGGGACAGATATCACTGTCCTCTCTCTTTAGGGACAGATAGCTCTGTCCTCTCTCTTTAGGGACAGATAGCACTGTCCTCTCTCTTTAGGGACAGATAGCTCTGTCCCCTCTCTTTAGGGACAGGTATCGCTGCATTTTGCTTTGTGCTTTTGTTTGTGTGTTCCAGTTGGTGATGTAGTTTAGTTTCTGTTGTGTTATAATTTGGTGAACTCTGATTGGTTGGTTCCCAGACTGGTCCTGAGGCAGAACCGGGTCAGGAAGTGACCTGAGCGTCAGGACCAGCTGAGTGAAGGGACTCTTCTCTTTGCTCAGCTCTTGGTATTGCAGGGCTTTCTGCTGGTAGGAGTCGGGGTCACTGTTTAGATATTTGATTGCACGTTTTAGAGTTTTGATGAATGATGGGAATTGGCCTTAATCAGCTCTGCAGGCGTTGGTGGTGGTTTTTCTGTGCATCTGTAACTGTCACGCACACAGAAAATGGACCCACAGATACGTGATTCAGGTACTTAAAATCAATGGTTTATTTAAGCAACAAACAAACTTACAGCAACAGTGTCCAGAACAGCAGGCCAAAGGGTAATCTGGGACCACTCAGGAGAACCGGACACGGGGAACACAAGGAATCAGATGATCTCGCACTGGGGTAAGGGGAAGACTGAACTTAACTACACAAGACAGGGGAGACCATGAGACACAGGTGCAACACATTAGGGCGGGGACAGGTAATCTCACAGGCGGGAAAATATACAACAGGAAGTCAAACAAGACAACACAAGGGATAACAGACAACCTTCACAATAAAACAGGAAATGGAACAAACGAACAGAAAGCATGAAACGAACTAAAAACAATAACTTGGCAACGGGACGAGACAGGACAGGAAGATGCTTTCACAGAACTCTAGATGAAGGATTTCAGCTGGGTTTTGTCCCAATAGGCCGAGAGTTGGTTCTAATACAGATTCAAATAATTTGAGCCAGATTCTAATTGGAATTATAAAGTAGATTTGACTTTTTATTGTTGTTACGGCTTGACGAGGGATAGACAAAGCTTGGACCCAAATGCAGAAAAGAAGTTTATTGAACAAAAACTTACAAATCAAAGTGTCCAGGTGTTGGCAGGCAACCTCTGCCAACACCTGGACTGGCATTACTACACCTACTTTAATTACTACACCTACTTGTATCACTGTACATATTCGTTGCTGCCTGTTAAAGTATGTATGTCCCTTTCATGCCTTTCAATCACTAAGCTCTTTCACGTTTTGGGGGATATATCTGGGTTTCTCTAGCCCTTTAAAACATATACATTTTATACGATGGAGTCTAATCGCCAAAGACTTTGTACTATTCATATTTTGCATATGTAGCTTACAAATAAATCTTTGCATATCTGCAGCAAAGTCTCTCTTGATTGAATTGGTATCATATGAAACTAGACCATCTTAGGAATCCGTTCAAACCAAGCATGGCATGGCAGGTTGGGGGTTATAGGGGGCTAAATAATGCTCCAAAGTTAGGCTACATTTGCACAGAGAAAAACTGGCATGGCCATTTTCGAAGGGGCCCATTGACCTCTGACGTCAGATATCTGAATGAAAATGGGTTCTATGGGAACCCACGAGTCTCCCCTTTACAGACACGCACACTTCATGATAAGCCATGCAGTTTCTACTGGGAAACTATCATGTTTTTCCCAAATGATGTACAGATTTTTAAATGGCTTGAACTATAGTGCATATAGCTGCCGGGGCATATTTTCATGAAAAACAGAATTATCAGTAAATGTTTGATTTTCTTGTGATGTGAATAAAATACAACACACTGCTGATCAGACTGATAGACAGTAATGATCATTTTATTATAGGGTGGAACGTCCCTTTAACATATTCATACGCTGTGAACGAACAGCAGAGAAACGATCACTCTATATTTCTTTCTCTTCATTACTGAATCAAAAACGTTCAACTTATTACATTCATTATAATCAGAATGAAAGTCATTTAACAGAATCACAGAAACATTCATCTCATTCACACAGTTATCACATTAACTCAAACTGTCGATCATTGTTCTGGCTACAGTGTTAAAGCTCAGAGAGCCAGACAGAAAGCCATCTCAGCATTTACTTTATGTATTTAAAAGTTTCAACAGCTGCAGAGGACCCAAACATTTTTCTTCAACACATTTTTAACGTGAGACTTTTGATCTGAAGTCTTCAGCGCTTCTCTCCATTTTGAATGGTGCAGAATATTTCAGTATTTGTGGATCTGCTGCCTGCTGCTGTTCACTCTGCAGGCTCACACTCTGATTGGCTGCCAGCTGGAAGCAAAACCATCTAAACCAATGGAGAGCAGCTTTCTGAAGCAAACATTATACTAAAGTTCCTGTCTGTGTGCCTCTTTAGGAGACCAGCAGCAGGTCCTGAGTGGACTGATTCCAACGGGAGAAGTGAACGTGAACACAGATTATGAGAGATTCTTTCTCCCCGTAATCACCAAAGTTAATATTGGAGCCATTCTGCAACAACTGTGTGTGTGTGTGTGTGTGTGTGTGTCTCTATGTGTGTGTATGTGTAAATATTGGAGTTATTCTTCAACAAGCTTCATATCTGCAGAACATTCTGACACTAAAATGTTATGTTTGAGTCGGACACATCAGGAGAAAATTAACTTTGTTTGAGAAAAATTACATAACTATACAAATATAACTTTTCATCCATCCACCCGACGGTCACTACACTTTCAAACGAGGCCACGCCTCTTCATGAGACAGGAAGTGGGGACCGTTTCAGACCGTTGGCGCTGTGTGTAATGAGCTATCTTGAGTTAGAGATCATCTTTGATTTTTTTTTTTAAACAAAAGTAGTAAAACGTTTCACAGAAACGCCCCAAAATCCTGAAAGGAAAACATATTTAAAGGTATTTCAAACCACAGCCGTAAACATTATAAATCATCATTTCATTGTTTGTTGACAGTAAAATAACTATAATTTACCATTAATTAGTAGCAGTTATTATAAAGTGTATATATTAGTGACTCTTGTAATTTTGAGATTGTATGTGTTGGTCAGCAGTGTGAGTGTTTCTGTGCTCAGGAGGAGACTCTCCGTCCTACAGAGGACTCAGAGACACTGAGGAACCATGTAACCCAAACCCAAACCCAGGATAGAGAGGCTGGGTGAATGTGGTGTTGAAGGTGTGGAGGAGGATCAGTGAGTCAGAGGAGACTCTGTAGAAGGACAGAGAGCCAGCAGGACAGTCCACATACACTGCTACTCTCCCAGAGACAGAGGAGGAGGAGATGGATGTTCTTCTCTTATTGTGACAGACAGAGTAACCACCATCAGAGCAGTTCAGACTCCAGGACTGATCATTACATCCAAACACACAGTCATCACTGACTCCTCTCCTCCTGATTCCTCTGTAACTCACTGATATATCAACCTTTCCTCTCCTCTCAACCTCCCAGTAACAGCGACCAGTCAGACCATCTCTACACAGCAGCTGACGCCAGTAGTCAAACCTCTCTGGATGTTTAAGATATGACTGATCCTCCTCCACACGTGTCACCTTCCTGTTGTTGTCAGACAGTTTGAGTTCTCTGTTCATTGTGTTTGTGTCCAGGGTGAGTTGACAGGCCCCTGACGGAGAGAAGACACAACACAGCAGCCAATTATCATCTAACACAGCTGATGGTTTATTTGTTGCTTAATTAATAGACTGACTGTAAATTAGATCAAAACTTCACAATGAAACATCTCTTTGGATTATCTTTCAAATGAGAATAGGCATACACAAGCTTTAAAGGTGCACTGTGAGTTCCTGCATTGTTTCAGTGTGATATCATTTTTGTCTCAAATCATAGGCATCTCTCCTTTTATCTTATTTTTGACGTTGCTGTAATTGTGGATCTCTGAGAGTCCTTTTTCTCACAAACGAGTCACAATCCTCCAAAAGGCATAAGAAAATGAGTGCAGGAGTCGCCATAACAACGTATAACATTGTCTGGGTGAATACTCGATTCTGATTGGCTGCAGGGTGTCCATAAAAAAGTGTAATGCCGTGTTCACACCAAGGCGAAATTAAATATGTGCGTTGCGTCGTACAACGGCGAACACCAATGATCCACATATGGGGATCATATTTGGATCATTTGTGTTTAATCACGCTACTCGCGTACCCGCCGATGTACAGCTGTAGGCACCAACAACATTTCTTTCTTTCACCATATGGCCAAAATAACCTCTGTTGCTTTGTACCTGGTGTAAATGGATTGTTTTTATAGTCTTAACAACAACCATTCACCATTCACACACACATTCATACACTGAGACCGTGCAAGGTGCCACCTGCTCATTAGATAAACACTCACACACATTTACACTCCAATGGCGCAACATTGGGGGCAACTTGGGGTTCAGCGTCTTGCCCAAGGACACTACGACATGGGACTGAAGGGCCAGGGATCAAACTGCCAACCTTCCACTTGGCAGGTGACCGCTCTACCACTGAGCCACAGCCACCCCTAATGTCCCGGTGTGGAAGTCACAGATACATCGGGAAATTAAACGGCGTCATGTCTGGGTTAACAATATCATCTGGTGGAGTAATGTCTACTGCCTTCTCCAGGAAGGAAACGTTACGTCTCATGTCTGCCACTTTCAGTGCTACTTGAAGTACACACTGTTCCGTTTTTTAATTGCAATAAACGGTCATAAGTATTCCTAAATAACATCATGATGATGATTTGCAAAAAGTATGAATCTATACTTTATCAGTTCTGTCCGCAAAACAACAAGCAAACAACTGTTAAAATGCTTGTTTTCTGGATGGAGTTTGGTTCTATCAGGGCTCTGCTCCACAACCACAACAACAGAGATATTATTTCACAACTTACCAGGTAGTCAAACTTCCCTGCTTACTTCTCCCAAAGAAAACTCCTTTCTAAACACTGATGGCTTTTTTGACACATCTACACATGAATTTCTCGCTCGAGTTTAAATATTTGGTAAAAGTTTACTTGAAAAATCAGAATCAGAATCAGCTTTATTGGCCAGGTTTGCATAAATAAACAAGTAATTTGACTCTGGTTAATCTTTCCGATTCAACATGTCAAATCAGCCAAAATGAAGGCCGGCGGCTCCTCCGACTGACGACGGCACGGAACACACCAAACAGACTTGAGTCACTGATCTCGCCAGACTGTCCGACGGCCGATAATCGGGTTGGTGTGTCAGGGCCTTAAAGTCCACTGGGTTTAACTCAGGTGGTTCTGACTGCACCATTGGACCAGCTGTTCCACCTCCTGTCTGTAAGCAGACTCATCACCATCCTGGATCAAACCAATGACGGTGGTGTCATCTGCAAACTTCAGGAGTTTTACAGACGGGTTCTTTGACTGACAGAGGGAGGCAGGCACTGAGAACTGGGTGAGCTTCTGATGTAGGAGTTCAGGGATGATGGTGTTGAACGCTGAGCTGAAATCCACAAACAGGATCCTGGCATACATCCCTGGGGAGTCGAGGAGGTGCAGGATGTATTGCAGCCCCATATTGACAGCATCATCTGCCGACCTGTTTTCCCTGTAGGCAAACTGCAGGGAGTTCAGCAGGGGTCATGTGATGTCCTTCAGGTGGCTCAACACCAGTCTTTTAAAGGATTTCATGACCACAGATGTCAGGGCGACAGGCCTGTAGTCATTTAATCCTGTGATGGAGGGTTTTTTGGGGACTGGGATGATGGTGGAGCATTTGAAGCAGGAGGGCACTTCACACAGCTCCAGGGCCCGGTTAAAGATCTGCGTGAAGAGTAGCGCCATTTGTTCTCCACAGACTTGCAGACAAGAGGGGGACACACCATCAGGTCCTGGAGCCTTCTTGATCTTCTGCTTCTGAAAGAGCAAGCACACATCCTTCTCTCGAATCGTTAGCTCAGGTGGGGGGAGGGGGATAGGTGTTGAGGGGTGGGATAATGGGTGCTTTACAAACCTGCAGTAAAAGTCGTTCAGGTCATCAGCCAGTCTGGGATTTTCTGCAGGGTGGGGGATGGTCTCTTGTAATCCGTGATCTGTTGCAGGCCTTTCCAAACTGATGCAGGGTCATTGGCTGAGAGGCTATTTTGTAGTTTCTCACTGTAGCTTCTTTTGGCTACCATGATCTCTTTTGTCAGTATGTTCCTGGCCTGCGTGTATAGGTCCCGGTTCCCACTCCTGTAGGCCTCCTCTTTGGCTTGATGCATTTTCCTAAGATTAGGAGTGAACCAAGGTTTGCTTTTGTTGTATGTGCAGAAGGGCTTGGTTTGCACTCAGCTGTCCTTGCAAAAACTGATGTCAGTGAGATCATTCAGGTCTGTAGCTGCAGCTTCAAAAACACTCTAGTCGGTGCAATCAAAGCAAGCCTGCAACTCTGGCTTTGATACGCAGGCTTGTGGTGGTATGTAAACACCGACCATAACAAACGAGGAAAATTCCCGCAGAGAATAGAAGGGTTTACAGTTCATAAAGAGAGTCTCTAAGTGAGGGCTGCATGTCTTTTTCAGCACCGCAGCATCTGTGCACCAAACTTCATTTAAATAGAAACAGATTCCTTCCTTCCACAGAGCTTTCGTTTTCCACGAAAGCTCTATGTTGCGGTCCGCCCGGATGAGCTGGAAACAAGGCAGCTGGAGTGCAGTGAAACACAGGGCGGCGGATCTGTAAAAGTCTAAGTTGTTGTGGTTGAGACGTAGCAGCTCATCCATCTTGGTTGCCAGGTGAATGGCTGGAAGCGAGGTGCGTAGTCCCCGATTCCTTTATCGCTTCCTTAATTTCACCATTGCACCTGCTCGTTTCCCATGTCTGCGTCTCCAGCAGATTCCACGGGTAACCACGGCACCTCCAACCAGGATTTCAGTAAAGCTTGCTGGGTTTTTGAAAACCGTAGAAAAAGTTCCTGTAGAGGTTTGCCTGATGTTTAAGAGTTCCTCTCTGGTAAAGGTTACTGGTTAACTAACCCTAACCCTAATCATTTCAAACATTCGTTTCACCTCTAACTCACCTGTTCTTTTCTTTTTACGTGTATTTTGGAATCCACCTCTTAGGTAAATATCTAGTTTAAATACATTCCTAGTTTATTTCAGATTAAAATGCTATTTTAGTTTATTAAGTTAATTCGTTCTTATTTTGTCTCTTATGAATCATATTTTATTCCCTTTTAATTTTTACTCCTCATCACAAATCCCACCAATATTACTAATACATATACCAAATTGAATATGGACATTAAACACAGTTAACACGTAACATAACCATACATTCAATAACAAATCAACTTCTGCTGTCAATGAAAACTAAATAAAAAAATAACATTTACAAGTCTTAGCATTTGATCAATGTGCTGCTGAAATAAAGTGTTCTGCTTGTGGTGGAGTCTGCATGAGTAAAGAGTTCAAGGATTTTGGAAGATGTGGTCATTGACTGCATTTTGTGTTAACGTAATGAGAAATGATCCACAGTCTGTGACTTCTGTTTCTCTGTATGAATAGTTTTGACAATGTGACTTCCATTTTAACTGATGCTTGATAGCAATCGAAAAACATACTAAGACAATACTAATCCTACTGGAAGATGTTGAGCCTTGCTTTTATGAATCAAAGTGAAAGCACACTCACACTTCCTCAGACCAGGTTTCAGCCTCTGCTCTCCACAATGATCCAGCCTGGAGGAAGAAACAAAGTCAGAATGAAGCTTCCTCATCTCTCATCTTCAACGTATATCAAACATCTCAGGTTTCTATGGTCAAAAAGTAACTCTGAACATCAACATAATCGAGACGTCCTCAAAGTGCTCCAATAAGAATGTAACTTATTAATAGGAGTTGAGTCTCAGTGGGGACGAGATTCTCAGCACATCAGTTACTGTCTTCACTGTTATCACCAGGGCTGCTGGTACACACTGTGAACCAACAGTGGTCTCTGCTGTCTGTTCATACCTTAGAGTGTCCAGACTGCAGTGAGGATCCTCCTGTCTAGCTGAAAGCAGCTTCTTTCCCGAGTCTCCTGGATGATTGTAGCTCAGGTCCAGCACTCTCAGATGGGAGGGGTTGGATCTCAGAGCTGATGCCAGAGAAGTACAGCCTTCCTCTGTGATCAGACAGCCTGACAAACTGGACACACACACACACACAAAATGACTTGAATTTACAATTTTCATTATGTCTTTCTTCTTCAGTGTAGATTTCCTAATTTGAGCTAAATGTTAAATGATCTCATCAGTCCACTTCTTTGAAATACATTGTTACTAAACAGTCAGTGTTTGTAGCTTGAAGCTAGCGCAGACCGCTGGTTAGCTTACAACGCTCGTATTCGGTGCAGAGGGAAAGTAAAAACAAATCGCTATTTCTACCACTAAAAAGGCTCAAATATCACCACACTTCAACGGTAGTATAATGAAGGTCCCTAAATGTTAATCGAAGCATTGAGAACTTTGTAAGTGTACAGACAGTTTATTAAAAAGATAGTTTAGAAAGACAGTAGCTCCCAAGATGGTGGACGCCTGTATACAAGAACGCGACTGTCTTTATAATCTGATATTGTGTGCTGATATTGTGAGCCTTTTTAGTGGTATAAATAGTGATTTGTATTAACTTTCCCTGTGGGGCACAGCATTGTAAGCTAATCAGCGGTCCATGCTAGCTTGTTTCCAACTATGAACACATTCGATTAGCATGAAAACATGTCCCTGAGAACGATTGAGTGGGTACACATCTGTTATTATCCCCTAGGTTTGTTTTGCACCGGCCATCTCTGCTAGCTAACAGAGATGGGGACTTGAGTCTGAGACTCGGACTCGAGTAGCACTTAAGTCGCACAAACAGCTGACTTCAGACTTGACTCGGACTCGACCCAAAAGACTTCAGACTCGAGCTTCGAGAATCGTCAACAACATGTTTTCATGCAATTATTGATTTTTAAATCTAAATGTATTCATGTATTTCTATTTTCTTGTATTTGCGCAAATACGTTGGGGAAACGCATGACGAGCTGCATGTCCCCGGCCCTTTGCCATAATGTGCAACGTAACGCATGCGTTATGCCTTATGTGCGCGCACTCACATAAAAATATATTGACGATGGCGACACCAAGTCCTCCCTTTGTTGTGCATTTTGTTATTAGTTTTGCTTTCAATAACTTGGTGAACAGAGGCCGTAAGCCAACAGCTACATGCAAGGTGTGTGGCAAGATAAATGATGCCGGATCAACAATGTCGAACTTCATCAGGCATCTCAAAACGCACCCAAATAGGTCAGTCACTCACACGCTAAGAAAGTGAAACGTTACATTTAGCAGATATCGTCACAGGTAACAAGCTAACCATCACAAAGTGTTGTACTAATGCTGGGAACAGGCACATTGTGTCTTCATAGTTGTATCCATATGATGTGACAGCTTTAGGTTAATATTTCACCAGGTCAGAGGGCTAGAGGGATGTGTTAAGTAGACCCCATAAAGTTATCCCACAACTGATTTTAATACTGTACTCAAAGCATGTCCTGTAGCTACCATCCAGACGATGGTAGCTACAGGACATGCTTTAATTCATAAGATTTAATAATGCAGTGTTAGGGACAGATCAGATGGCCAGAGACTTGAGACTTGACTTGGACTCGTGGCAAAAGACTTGAGACTTGACTTGTGAACATCTCTGCTAGCTAACATTAGTGTGTTCTTGCCTTTGAGCAAACGTAGCTAGCTTGGTGTTTTTGTTAATCTTGTCGACATGTTGTTGTGAATGGGGCCTCCCACACTGCTTGATCCTTGCCTGGCATTTCTCCCCTTGGGTTTTAGGTTTCGGGAAGGAAACAAATACCACCACCCCGTCCAAACTTTTAGGATACCGGATATCGGATTTGCACAATGCATACGCACAATGCTTCGACGTGTTTCCCTCACTTGAAAGCTTGACAGACCTCCTGCACCTAGTTACGGTTACTAAGCCACGATTGGCCTGTGGCGGTTTTCGGGCGTGGCTTAGCGAACGGTCAATTGGCTGAAAGATGTTTGGTATCTTTTTTGAACATACATTAACTAGTATATCAAGCAACATTTAAATGGTTATTTGTTTAACAGAAGCTGAATCCTGACCTGAGAGTCTCCAGTTTACAGTGTGGACTCTTCACTCCAGTAAAAAGCAGCTTTCCTCCTGAATCCTTTAGGTCATTGTTACTCAGGTCCAGCTCTCTCAGACTAGAGGACTCTGAGCTGAGAACTGAAGACAGAGCTTCACAGCTTCTCTCTGACAGGTTACAGCCACTCAGCCTAAACATATGAAGAGAACATTAGTGCAAACATGTTTATATGTATTTGACATGACTTGCACTTATATTTAGGTAACTACCAGGAAAAGAAAAATGACAACACCTTGTGAAAGATTTGGGTCACCCTTTTCTCACTCATCTTATTATCACCATCTAGTCAACTGGCTGTTTCCTGGATTCTCTCAAAGAAGCGAGGGTCACCCCTCTCCAACAGAAAGCTACACTCAACCTGTCTGAAGTTAATAACAACAGACCTGTCTATCTTCTTCCGTTTTCTCCAAAACACTCAAACGTGCTATCTTCAACCAACTCGCTTCTTATCTTCACCAGAATTATTTCAAGGCAGGCCACTCAACTAAAACTGCCCTCATTCCTGTCACTGAGCAGCTTGAAACTGCTAGAGCAGCCTCTCTCCCCTCTGTGGTCATCCTTCTGGACCTTTCTGCTGCATTTGAAATAGCGAACCACCAGAACCTCATGTTCACCATTCAGGATCCATGTCTCAGTTTCTGCACACTCTTTGCTCACATCTTACCTCAACGACTGCACCTACTGCGTAACTTTGAGAGAATCTGTGTCAGAACCTTGTCCACTCACAATGGAATCCTTCTAAGTTCTGTCCTGGGCCCTCTCCTCTTCTCTCTGTACACCAACTCCCTCTTGGTTCTGTTTTTCACTAACATGGCTTTTCTTCTACCACAATTATGCCTATGACACTTGACATGTACCAGCAAGTATTTCTGCCTGTCTGACTGACTTCTCTTATTGAATGTCCACACACCACTTGAAACTCAGCCTTGACATAACTGAGCTCCTTTTCCTTCCAGGGAAGGGCTCTTCCATCCAGATCGACTATTCTGTGGGAGTCCCCACCAGGACTGCTAGAAACCTGGGTGTGACATTCAACATCCAACTCTCCCTCACTGTCAACATTGTTGCAACAACCCGATCAGGTAGATACCTGCTGCATAATCTCAGAAGGATATGGCCTTTTCTGACCCTCAGGTTCTGGTTCAGGTTCTTGTTAATGGCCGATATGCTTGCTGCTCCCTCACAGCGATGGACACCTATAGTCACTCAACGAAATCCAGACTTTTTGCTGTCCTGCCTCCTAAATAATGGAACTAGCTCTTCCTTGATATCAGCCGAAAGTCTACACATCCTCCACCGCAGGCTAAAAACTCAAACTATGTGATTCTTGCTCTTCTTAGTTTTACCTACATGGTTCACTGCACTTGACAGTCACTGTAATTCACTTTGGATGAAAGCATCAGTTAAATAAAATGTAATATAATGTATCACCCTTTATAGCTTTATTATTCCTGACCTGAGAGTCTCCAGTTAACAGTGTGGACTCTTCAGTGCAGTAGAAATCACATTTCAACGGTTGTCCAGACTAAGTTAATGATTCAAACTCAACAAATTTATGTATTGTATTGTGTATATTACTGGAAATCTATTAAAGGAAATTTAAAAAAATATAGTCACAACTGTTGGATCCCAATCATTCACACTAATTAATTCAGCCTTAAATGAATTACAAAGTGGCAGATCTTGTTTTCATTTGGCTGCATCAATCTGTGGAGGTACAATGAATCTGAAGAAACAATTTGCAGGTTTTTCAATTGATCAACTAACCAATATGTTGACTAAATCTCGACTATCAGTTGACTAAAACATTCATTAGTTGAGAACAACTTTACACATCTGATACAGTTAGTATCTTCAGTAATCGGTGCACTTACAGAGCTTTTTTGGAGGCTTTGACCACTGGCAGCAGCCTCAGAAGAGCCTCCTCTGAAGCAGAGTATTTCTTCAGGTCAAACACGTCCAGTTCTCCTTCTGATGACAGTAAGATGAAGACCAGAGCTGACCACTGAGCAGGAGACAGTTCATCTGTGGAGAGACTTACTGAACTCAGGGACTGTTGGATCTGCTCCACTAGAGAACGATCATTCAGTTCATTTAGACAGTGGAACAGATTGATGCTTCTCTCTGCAGACAGATCCCCGTTGATCTTTTTTTTAATGTACTTGACCGTTTCCTGATTGGTCTCTGAGCTACTTCCTGTCTGAGCCAGCAGGTCTTGGAGGAGATCCTGATTGGTCTCCAGTGAAAGACCCAGGAGGAAGCGAAGGAACAAGTCCAGGTGGCCGTTTGGACTCTGTAAGGCCTTGTCAATAGCAAACCTGTGGACCTTAGACATCATAGATTTTTTGCTGAAAACCATTCGCCCTTTTTCACGCAAACTTTGCCCAAACATCACATTCTTGTTTCTGTTAATTATTGCCCTCTCTACATGAAGAGCAGCCAGAAACTCTTGAACACTCAGATGGACGAAGCTAAACATCTTTTTTTTGTCATTCTTTCCCCGACTTTCCTTTTTGAAGATCTCTGTGAACACTCCTGAGCACTTCGAAGCTCCACTGACATCAATGCCACTCTCTTTGAGATCTTTCTCGTAGAAGATCAGGTTGCCCTTTTCCAACTGATGGTAAGCCAGTTTTGCTAATGACTTAATGTACTGAATGCACTTTTCTGGGTCATACTTCTCTTTTGTCTGATGAATCTGAAACAGCAGGAATTCTGCGTACATCTCAGTCAGGGTCTTTGGCAGCTCTCCTCCCTTTCTGTTTTTTATTACTTTATCTAGAACTGTAGCAGTGATCCAGCAGAAGACTGG
This sequence comes from Zingel zingel, assembly GCA_023566125.1. Classification (NCBI taxonomy): domain Eukaryota; kingdom Metazoa; phylum Chordata; class Actinopteri; order Perciformes; family Percidae; genus Zingel; species Zingel zingel. The sequence goes on from CM042336.1 coordinate 25,275,087, forward strand.
GATGTGACACATGATGTGGAGGCTTCGTGATGTCTTGATGTGGGAGATGATTTTGCCGGCCTGCTCCTCATTTCTGAATCTCTTCCTGAAGTACTCCTCCTTCTGTGGGTCGGAGAACCCTCTGACCTCTGTCGTGATGTCTACAAAGTCAGAATGGATCTGATTGGCTGCTGCAGGTCGTGTGGTTATCCAGAGACGAGCAGAGGGAAGCAGTTTCTTCTTGATGAGGTTAGTCAGCAGCTTGTCCACTGAGGTCGGCGCTTTCACATCAATTTTAACTACCTTGTTTTTATTGGTGGAGCAGTCCAGATCAAGGCGGCTCTCATCCAGGCCGTCCAAAATAAACAGAAGTTTGAATTCACTCTTGTCAAAGTTGGTGTTTCCTGTGGACTGCAGCTCTGTAAAGATGTGGTTAAGAGCTTCTTCCTTGATGTCTTTGGTCTCCCAGATACATTCATGAATGAGTTCTGCCAAACATACCTTCACTCCCTTCCATGAATTCAGCTCGCGGAAGGTGAAGGGGAAGACGAGATGCACATCTTGATTGGTTCTTCCTTCAGCCCAGTCCAACACAAACTTGTGCACAAGAAATGTTTTTCCAATTCCTGCGATTCCCTTGGTCAGCACTGTTCTTATGGAGCTATCTTTTCCAGTGGGGTGTTTGAACATGTCACAAGGTTTAATTGTTGTCTCTGTATCTGCTGGCCTCACTGTCTCAATCTGCCTGACCTCATGCTGTGTGTTGATGTGTACGTCACCCCCAGCTGTGACAGTCAGATGTGTGTACATCTCATCCAGAGGTTGTTTCTCCTCCGTCAACCCTTCTTGTAGTTCCTTGTAACGGTGTTTGAGGTTTGGCTGAATCTTTTGTTGGTATTTTGAGATGTGTCGTGCTGGCTTTGGTACTGGAACCATCCCGTCTGTGTTGAACACAAATATAAAACATATAAAGTATCAGGCTGTTCGTCTACAGATGTAGAAGCATTATAGCCTGGTTGATATGTTCACTCTTTTATAAAAGCATGGAATGTGGGACACTTGTGCAGAATGGGGCCCTGAATATTTTAAGAAATGGAGCCATTGCAAAGACTCCTTGAGGTGGCCATGGCAAATAATGCATATTGCATCATATCTCCACCACTCATGAATATACAGATAAGAATAATAGACAGAAGTGAGTTTTGATTATGAAGGTTTACAACATCATAAGCTGTTCAGGTGCATCGTTAGTTGGGGTGAATTAAGTGACATTGTTGAAGGAAATATCAGTATGTGAGGACATAGGTTAGATGTTATCACTAAGCCGGACTATACAGTGACTGTAAAGAGTAGTAACTAAATAGAGACCAAACGCATTTAATTTGCGATCCCAACAGAAGGGAAATAAAAATTCTCTGTTCTCCGTTGACTTTGTGTTGCCTGATGGTTCCTTCTTGTCAATGCCGTCTGCTAGTAAAAAACATAAAAATGCTGTTTGGTGGGATGATCTACAAAGTTTGTGTGCGCTGCCGAACCGAAAAAACTGATTCTTGTTAATTTACTAATCAAATATATATTATAACAATTCATCCAAATAACAAACAAAATAACTATTTTGCATCTACAAATATGAGTTCAGTCAATTGAGTTGGATTTGCACTCTAATAATTCATAGTTATTCTACAGTAATACTTGTTTTAATTAACGTTGAAAGGCCAGAGTATGTCTACAGTTTCACTGCTGCCTTCACTCACTCTGTGTAAACTCCCAATATGGACGATTGTTATCATGAATCAATATTGTGTATTTTGGTTAAAAAAGAGTAATCATTTCATCTTCATATATTAATTATTGTTCTTAAATTATGAAACAAACAAATCTGATATTTAAACAAGTTTCATTGCGGCCTTCACTCACTCTTTAGCCTCTTTCCGACCAAATAGTTCCAGGAACATATTTATAGGAACAGTCCACTTCCTATAAACGGTTTTACCATTTGCATTCGCACTGGTCAAGTGGCCATAGGAACTGGTAGGAGGGGTAAGGGAGTGACGGCAACGGTCTTTATAGCGTCGTCACTTGACTTTAGCGATACAATAAAGAATAAACGGAGTTCGAACGGCAGCGTTTAAAGACTAGGCTGGAGTACTTAACAGAGAAACACAAAAGACGAAGGCTCCAGAGTAATATATCCTAATTAATAATGGAAGAAGATGGAAGAGCAAAACGCAACAGGCAAACGAGACAACGGGTAAGGTTAACTAGCATTAACAATTAGCTGGTTGAATGCGTGATGTTTGTTGCAACAGACAGTGAAGAATATGTACTGTTTGTGTTTCAGACGTTGCTAGGTCACTAAGGGTTCCTATGTGGAAAAGAGAAAAGGGAAAAGACCCTGCCCTGAAATAGGAACTGAAAGAGCTACACGAACTGTGGTCAGAGGAACTTAATAATCCACAAATTGGTCCAGTAGAAACACGAGAAAAAAAGGGTTCTAGGAACTTGCAAAAATCACTCCGGTTGTAGTAACCTGAATATTTCCTAGCCATGTTTATTGGGCTATATTTCATTTTGAAATGATTGTAAAGTTTCCGACAGCATTTTGACGAAGTACTTGGGAAGGTTACTTAGCTAGCTAGTAATTATTAGCGCATTAGGGTTTGAGTTGTTGCTGCAGCCGCTGATGAAGGTCCAAACGGATCAGAGACTGGCCAGTCAAATTACCTGACATGCTGTTTTTCTGGACCCGGGCCATCGGGCCCTTGCTTATGTCAAACCCTGATGAGGCATCAACAAGTATTTAAATATCCAAATGTTAGTTTGAGGCTAACTGTATTTTTGTAAATTAAGATTAAGCTTTGCGACAGATTGCGTTATAGTGGAATGTGAATAACTTGGAAAGCTATTCAGTATTATTTTGTGCCTTAGGTTACTAACAGCTAACTTGTCCTTTCTGGTAGACATAGAGTGCACTAATTTGTAAATACAAAGCCCAGTTCAGACCAAACATTCACGACGAGACAAAACTGTTTTAGAACGTTGCAGGAAAAGTTTCAGCTGTCCGAACCAGCCCGTCTCAGCTCGACTCAAACAAGCTGATGATTTAGAACGTAAGAGACGTCTCCTGTTTCAGCAGTGTGGTATCTGAAGGGCCTATAAAGTCTGTATAAAGCTCAAATGTGTTGAGACATTATGAGCATTGTGTTAGTGATGTAAGTCTGATGATTCTCCTCTCAGTGGAGTGATGTGTTGAAGAGGATGTTTTATGTGATTCTGTGATTGGGGGCTGAGTGGGCTCAATGATTTTATGTGTAGTGTTGGAGCCCCCCAAAGAGACTCTGACCTCAAAGGGACTCAGACCTTTACTTGCCAACTCACATCTGTTTACTTTATCTAACATGTTACCTAAACGTACCCTTTATAAACCTGCTCTTGCTGAAGCAAGACAGAGTGCATTTTTGGGCTGTGACTCTCCGGGTTCTGCAGAACTCGTCATGATGCTGAAAACTTGATGTAATAAACCTTTTTATAATCAAGGATCAGTGTCAGCAGAGTTCCTTTCCACACATCGGCAACGCAGCACTGCAACAATATACGACAGCAGCCAATAGAGAAGTCAGCTGGTGGAGTCTCCACAGGCTGGTTTTAGAACGCAAGAGACGTCTATTATTTCAACAGCTAATAGAGAAGTCAGCCGGTTTAAGCCAGAAGTCAGAAAGTTAAACTTGAGGAAGCTGTGAAGCTGCTCGTCGCTGTCGAACAGTTTATGGCTGATCCTCGGTTAGCTTAACACTGAGCCACCTACTCCAAGTGGCTTTATTATTCCCAATTTGTACCGATTCTATTTGCATCTAATACAAATGCCCTTTGCATCCAAATGCTTTGCACAGCATATCTGACATACAGTGGCTTTAGAAAATAATCAACTATTAAATAATTAAGATGGACTTTTTTAACAACACACTTGACAAAGCAAACACTTATAATCTTTGCTAATGTACCTTTAGTTTCTTCCTCACCACTGGCATCCACTGAAACAGAGAGAAATAATGTGATTATTACTGGTTTTACTTGATTGATCCAATGGGCATTACAATTCACACACCTCTCTCTCAGACTCACTCTGTCAAATCTAAATAGTTGGCTGTTTCTCATCCTTCAGCTTCAATATGTGATGAGCATGAATTATTGTCGTTCGCTCATGCATGTCATTCAGCTGATCACCAGGGAATATTTTACTCACACTGTGGTTTATAATTGTTTGTATCATAATGGAATCTATAGTTGAACTCCTGTTTAGTGCTAATTATGTGATCTTAAGACAGTGGTTACCAAAATGGGTGGGTTTCAGGGGGTCACTAGCAAAAAGGGAGATCATTAATTTTCACTATCGACCCAATCACAGTGTTTGTTTCCAAAACATCCTGCGTCCCGTACATACACTTTAACGGCGCTGAGCAAACGGGGACGAGGAACTACTGGATATCTGCTCATCTCCTTCATCTAAAATGCATGTTTGATGCTTTCATATGTCAACACTTTCACATTAGCTCGGGAAGCTAAAGTTCTTCAAGGAAATTGTAGTACACCATAATTAACTTGTTGGAGAATGGAGTCACTAACTTACTAAGACTATTTTTTTTCAAAATTGAAAAGTACAGTTTATCACTCAGGGCTTCCATACTGACCAGAGAATACAGCAGCTTACCTTTGCTCTGAGAGGAGGGAGTTCCTCTGTTCTCTGAAGTCTCTCCAACATCACTGACATCCACTGACTCTGTGTGGAAATGCATAGTAACATTTAAATTATCATTGATGAATTACTGTCACCTCTCCGGGAACCATCACCTTATTGTGGTGGAGAGGTTGCTGTGTCCCTATGAACCTGAGGGCTGGGTTGTCTGGAGCCTGCTGCTCCTGGTTGGGTCTCCCATGGCAAAGTGGTCTCAGGTGAGGGGCCAGACAAAGAATGGTTCAAAAACCCTATGAGTGAACGAGGAAGAGGTAGAGTTACCCTGCCCAGAGGAAGCCCGGGGCCCCTGCGGGTTGTGTGTGGGGGGGGAAATCTGACTGTTGTTTGTGCATATGCACCAAACAACAGCTCGGAGTATTCATCCTTCTTGGAGACCTTCAATGGAGTCCTGCATGGGGCTCCAGGGGGGACTCCATAGTTCTGCTGAGGGACTTCAACGCGCACGAGGGCAATGATGGAGACAGATGGAGAGGCATGATTGGGAGGAACGGCCTCCCTGATCTAAACCAGAGTGGTTGTTTGTTGTTGGACTTCTGTGCTAGTCATGGATTGTCTATAACGAACACCATGTTCGAACATAGGGATGCTCATAAGTGTACCTGGTACCAGAGCACCCTAGGCCAAAGGTCAATGATCAATTTTATAATCGTTTCATCTGATCTGAGGCCGTATGTTTTCGACACTCGGGTGAAGAGAGGGGCAGAGCTGTCAACCGATCACCATCTGGTGGTGAGTTGGGTCAGTGGGTGGGGGAAGTCTCTGGACAGACCCGGTAAGCCCAAACGGATAGTGCGGGTAAATTGGGAACGTTTGGAGGAGGCCCCTGTCCGACAGACTTTCAAGTCACACCTCCGGTGGAGTTTTCCTGCAACGCTGTGGAGGCTGGGGGCATTGAACCCGAGTGGACAATGTTCAAAGTTTCCATTGCTGAAGCTGCGGTGGGGAGCTGTGGTCTCAGGGTCTTAGGTGACTCAAGGGGCGGTAACCCTTCAACACCGTGGTGGACACTGGTGGTCAGGGAAGCCGTTGGACTGAAAGAATCGTTCTGGGTATTACATTCAATTTATCGCACCATTGTGACAAAAAGAAAGCTGAGCCAGAAGGCAAAGCTCTCAATCTATCGGTCAGTTTTCGTTCCTACCCTCACCTATGGTTATGAAGGATGGGTCATGACCGAAAGAACGAGATCCAGGGTACAAGTGGCCGAAATAGGTTTCCTCTGGAGGGTGGCTGGTGTCTCCCTTAGAGATAGGGTGAGAAGCTCAGTCATCCATGAGGAGCTCGGAGTAGAGCTGCTGCTCCTTTGTGTCAAAAGGAGCCAGTTGGGGTGGTTTGGGCATCTGGTAAGGATGCCCCCTGGGCGCCTCCCTAGGTAGGTGTTCCAGGCACGTCCAGCTGGGAGGAGGCCTCGGGAAGACCAGGACTAGGTGGAGGGACGTCCAGCTGGGAGGAGGTCTCGGGGAATACCCAGGAGTAGGTGGAGTGATTATATCTCCAACCAGGCCTGGGAAAGCCTCGGGATCTCCCTGTCAGAGCTGGTTAATGTGGCTCGGGAAAGGGAAGTTTGGGATAAGCGGACGAAGATGGATGGAATTACTGTCAGAACCAGCAACAGCACTTACACAATAAATAAAATTAAATTAAAAGACACGCAAATACTCCTCACAGTCAGTCAACCCATTACATACAGTATGTCACTGTGATGAAAAAGCACACTTCATTCCCCAGTCTTTCTGACTGAAAATACATATTAAAAAGATTGACTGACCTTCTGGTCCTGAGCTGGTGTCTGGCAGACTCTGCACTAGATCATTCCTGTTGATCATCTCTAACACCTTCTTGGTCACCTTCAGAGCTCCATGAAGTTGATAGGTATTCACCATCACAGTCACTGTGTCCTGCCTTTCTGCCTCCTCCAGCTTGGCCACTTTGATGCTTTGGTATCCTTCCAGGATATCTTGCTGCAGATGCCATTTGAATTTCTTAAATTCATCTTCTTTTAAATCCTCTAGGATGTTGAAAAGGTCCACTGCCGTCATCATGGTGTCCTGCAAAAATCAGACAGTTCTGTCAAACTGAAGTAAAACTGTAACACAAATGTCTCAGAGCAGCAACAGGAGTTCTGATTGGTCGACAGAGGAGCTGGTGAGTCTGGCCAGTTAGAGCTCCTGCTGTTGCTCTGTGGGTCCAGTGTGTAAGATCTAGTGGTGAGTTTGCAGACTGCGACCAACTGAATCAGTTGCACACCTCCCTTTTCCAAGTGAGTAGAAAAACCTACGGTGGTCTTCCCTCATGGCAGACTTCATAAAGAAGACCTGCTCCCTATGTAGATATGAAGGGCTCATTCTAACGAAAACAAAATGATCCTTAGGCCTCATCCACATGAAACATAGTGTAAGGTCGGTAACGCCACTGGACACAGGAACTGACCGATAGGAATTGTCGCAAATGACTCAAATAATATCTATATTGTTGAGGACATGTAGGCAGCAGCAGCGTTATTAAATAGAGAATTTAACTGCACAACAGCTGCTAGCAACAGCAACAATATCAGGAAAACCATCTGTAGTCAAAGTTGATGTTCTTCTGGAAAAGGGTCATGTGGTAGGGCGTGACGAATCAGGGAAGGACACTGCGGGACCAATAACACCCAATCAGGAAGCCAACATGGGTCTCTACTTCAGTTTTTCAAAATTTTCCAAATCCACGATTGGATTTTTGATTTAAACTATTTTAGGGACAGAATGCGAAGAGCCACTAAATGGCAGAAGGGTACTTTACAACAGTTTGAGTTTCTCAGAGTTTACAGATGAGGAAATATGCTGCGAAATTAATTATATTTCAGTTTTTATATTTAAAATCCACAGGAGGTTTGAGGAAACCACAATGACTTGTCTTGATCCTGCAGGGCCTCTGAATGGTACATATGAGAAGCAACAACAACATTGTTATAACGTGTACAGAACACTCTGCGACCATGGTCTGGGAGCCTGAAACTAGGAAAGGTGTAACATAAGCCTAACCGATAAGTCTGACTGATGTACGTCGCCGTTTCCAAAGGTCTCCGTTTGTGTCCGTCCAGACCACGAAGCAACCCCAGAGTGTTCAATCCCAAACGTAGGCAGCACTGTTTTCCACGTCGTAGTAGTGTGGATACGAGGCGTAAACGTAGCAAAAGATACTTGTTTACAACCCCAAACAGAGCAGTGTAGATGTAGCCTGAGTGCTCAGCTCGACATGGAGAACCGTCAGCTCTGACCAAGCTTTCTGACACCTAATACACAGATTTTGAAGTACTTTCAGGCTCTTTAAGGATTTGATGCCAGTGGAAGAAGTCAACCAGACACCAGCTTATAGCTGAAACAGTGTCAGTCAGATGTCTCAAGATGTTTGTTCCCATTTGTATGAAAATGAAAGAGTGATTGTGTCTGTTATAAAAGGAGTGGACCGTGTGGATTGGGAGCTAGTTCACAGTGAAGACGCCACAACAAGAACCCAACCACAGCCAACATCATTGACTTTAGAAACTAAAACACAATTACAACTTTGGCTGCACAATATATCGTAACGATATACACATCTGGAAAGACTGATATTACACGCAGGGATTTTTGAGTTAGTCGAAAGAGTATCAGTAGAAAACTGCACTTTAACATGTAATTATTTCTTTTTAGTTGATGCCTTTTGTATTCAGTTCAACATTCAATTTTGTTAAATAAAAGAATATTGGAAATACCTTAAATACTAAAATTAGTCGTCCTTATGAGCTGTAGTTGTGCTATCAGTCCACTAGATGGAGCACTTCACCCACACCATCTCCACAGAGCTGGAGAGCAGACTGACTGAGTCCAACTAGAACAGGAGGCCCAACCAGTCAGATAACTGCAGTCATTACACAAGATAACACAACATCCAACATTACAGACATACTTTGACCTTTTGGTCTAGAGGGAGAGAAATGATCTGAGATGTGGAAGTTAGAGAAATCAAATCTCTCTTTCTCTCTCTTATATATCTGTGTGTGTCTCTCTCTCTCTCTGTCTCTCTCTCTCTGTCTCTCTCTCTCTCTCTCTCTCTCTCTCTCTCTCTCTCTCTCTCTCTCTCTCGCTCTCTCTCGCTCTCTCTCACTCTCAGGTGTATTTGATCAGTTTAAGTTGGAGAAGGCTAATAACTCATTCAGTGTGCAGATGTGCTGCAATAGCAGCAATTGGTGCAATGACTATTATTCTACATATTTATTTATAGAATAATATTCATAACATTCATAATTTCCAAGATATTCAACGTTTAGCAAAACTTTTTGCCCCATTAAAGCGGATGGACTGGATGTTCAAAGTTGACACATTTTCATACATTTTCAACTGCTAGCTACTCATTCATACATTCACCGAGAAACTCCATTCAAACTTTAAAACGTTCCACATCTTTCATACATTCAGGCCTGGTATTCAACTTTTAAATCTTATTAGTACTTTTTAAAATAGTCTTCTTTGAGGCTTAGAAAAAATTTATTTCTGCCATGTTTACATTGGTGTGTATGGGATGGGGTGCTCAGACTCAAAGGGCAGGGCCCAACTGACAGAGTGGAAATAGCCAGAAGCAAAATTCTCTTTACCTTGCGATACCATCCACAGTTGTAACTCTTCATACATTAATTTTAGGCCAAAATGTAGGGAATATTGTGTCCGTTCTAACAATGTTCTTATGGAAACAATCTGAATTTCACACGAGGCACAGTGAGCTTCCAAGTGAAGCCATGTCCACCAACTGCTGCACTGTCTCCTGTACTAAATCATACCAGATATTCCAGGAGAACAAGAGAAACAGGCCCTTCTTGGAAAGCTACTGTCCTCACATTTCTTACACAAGACACGCCATTCTTGCACAGGATGATCAGCAGGGTGATCTATCTCTTATAGTATTAAACATTAAGTGATAGGAGTTACGTTTTTTTACGTCGAGCTAGAAGCAGGACTATCAAAGGTGTGCCAGAGCCTCGTCTTGGTGTTGAGGCCTGAGGCCAGTTATCAGAGTCAGTCAGTTTGTCAGTTAGTCCATCATGACATCATGTTAGCTGACAACACCTCCTTTCTTCCTCTCCTCTTCCTCTCTTCTTTCTCTACTCCTCGCCTCACCTCCTTTCTTCCTCTCCTTTCCTCTTCTCCTCCTCTCCTTTTCTTCTCCTCTTCCTAGCTTACCCTCCTCCTGTGTGTGTGCGTGTGTTTGTATGTGTTTGTGTGTGTGTGTGTGTGTGTGTGTGTGTGTGTGTGTGTGTGTGTGTGTGTGTATGTATGTATGTATCTGTATCTGTGTGTGTGTGTGTGTGTGTGTGTGTGTGTGTGTGTGTGTGTGTGTGTGTGCATTTGCTGTGTCTTGATTGAGATTCCCTAATCTTTATTCTTTATTCCCACTTTGTTTGCCCTTTAACTCCTTCCATTCCACATCAAAACATTCAGCTTGATTCAGAATTGTGTGCTACTATTTATAATATTCATAACATTCATAATTTCATAAATATTCAACATTTAGTGGGCATTTTTGGCCCATTAAAACAGATGAACTGAATGTTCAAAGTTGACACATTTTCATTCATTTCCAACTGCTAGCTTCTCATTCATACATTCACTGAGAAACTCCACTCAAACTTTAAAAGGTTCCCCATCTTCCATACATTCAGGCCTGGTATTCAACTTTCAAATCCCATTAGTACTTTTTAAAATATTCAATTTTCTTTGAGGCTTAAAAAAAATGCCTTTCTGCCATTTTTACATTGGTGTGTATGGGATGGAATGCTCAGACTGATCATTGTATTCCACATAATTGGTATTATTCAACTATTTCATGATATTCATACTAATTAAACCCATTCCTACTTGTTCAACTATTCTCACTACTTTACCTTCTTCTAACACAATTCAAGTCAGCAATCCAGTGTAGCATCAGCCTTTTCCACACAAGATATTCCACATCTTTAAGACATTATTCATTTTATACTTTTCAATGACATTCATAATAACTAAACTCATTTCCACTTTTTCAACTATTCTCACTACATCACCTTCTTCTTATAAAACTCAAGCATTAGCATCAGCTTTTCAACATACAGCATTCACACTTCAATTTCTTTAGAAATTGCATTCTCTAGTTCTTCATCTTCCGCCACATTTTGTCCCGCTACTGGTCATGGAGCGTTGCCAACACATGCACACAAAATAACTCAAAACGTGTGTAATGATCGGCAATGGTGTGCTATGACTTTTCTAAGAGATTTGCTGCACGGTTTTCATGAAATCGTCAAAAAACTGCGTGAAATTTCCCATAGACTTAAATGGGAAATCTTCGGAAATTCGCTTAACAAAACAACCCCTCTTTCGGGCCATACTGTATCGCCATACATTAATGTAGAAAAATAATTAAAGGTTTAAAGCGAAGACAAGGCATTGGCGTTCATTGGGCTGAATGGGCGTTCTGATATCAAGCACGGTTTCTACGAAATCACAGTTTACATATCGTCCAGTTTTCAGACCGGTTCAGATTGTCCAATGTGTGTGTATGGGGCCGAATGCTGAGAGCCAGAGGGGAGGACAGAGGGGGGAGCTGCAGGGCGATTCACTGAAATTGCTCTCTCCCCTACAGATTTCACTCTTCATACATCACGGTGGGTCAAAATGTAGGAAATGTTGTGCCGGTCGCAGACACGTAACTATGGAATCCACCGGACTTAAACTTTTGGCTCTGTTCATACCAACTGCTGATAGAAACAACAAAACAAAATATCTGGATTCTTCACTGCAGAAATCACCATAGCAACAAGTTCTGACAGCCACCTATCATGGAGACTCTTTACTGTAGGCCGACAGCAGATTTACTGTTAGCCAGTGTTATTTGGATATGCACCACATCCCTGATCTCAACTGTATTCTGTCAATAAAAGACAAAAATAATCTTAAAGTCTTTCTTTTCTCTCAGATGTTTGTACGTATTTGTGTCTCACTGCTGAGGCCCCAGAAAGTCATCTGCAGTTTGAGTCCCATCATGGCCGCTGTATGACAGCTGTGGTGATTAAAACGGAGGCCTATCTTTTTCATCAAGAGGCGTTTGAGATGACTAAGACTGTGTAGGCATCTAACATGTGACACAGGTGTGCCGGTTTCTCCTGATCAGACAGGTTGGTCGTGTTAGCTCTGTTGCTGTTAGAGTAGATTACATTAGATTCAAATTTATTGTCATTGTGCAGAGTACAAAGACAACGAAATGCAGTTTGCGTCTAACCAGAAGTGCAAAAAGAGCAGAAAAGTGCAATGTGATATAGAAAGTATAGACAGGTGGTGCATAGACAAGACAATGAAATATATTGCAGTGTTATAAAAGCAGAATAAATATGGCTATGTAATATGAACAACATATGAACAACATGTACAGATATGTGCAATGTAGTAGCAGTGACATTATACTAGTAGTATGAATTATATAGATATATGCAGTGTATTAACAGAATATATAATAAGATAAACAGAATAAATATGGATGTTCTGTATGAACCATATAGACAAATATGTACAGTATGTACAGGTATGTGCAGTGTGGTAACATTATTACTTTCATTACTAATCATAGTCTGAACTATGTTTCCTGTTGGCTTCAGAGTGAGCACAACAGAGAGGAAATAATTCATTCTCACTGCCATGTTTCCCAAAGGCTGACAAACCTCCTACTACATGTATTATATCAAATGAAGTTGGATATTAAACCTTATGTTGTCCTCGGGTCCAATTTGTCCTGTTTTCAAAGTTTTTTTATTTCAGAAATATGAGTTTCTTACAACCAAATTGACCCAAAACAACATGGATGCATGCATGTACATTGTATGAACCCAGACAACATATACATCCATGCATCCATATTGTTTGCAGGTAAAATTAATGATTACATGCATTGAACTTTGGATTTATTTAATTTCTTAGCATTTAAAAAAAATGTAAATGTTTCAAAACAGCAACCTGACCAAACTTTGACATGAACCAGTCTGTGATTCACTCAACATCCTCAGATCTTAACTATTCTATTAGTCAAAATTACTCATCATTTCTCCAAAATTAGGTATAATGTCATTTAAATTACGAAAAGAGGGACAAAAACGTTTTTAAAAAGCGCCAAAATCATAAAGAAAAGCGTCAAAAAAGTCGGCAAAAGTTCCAAAAACCCCATATTTTTAGGGCCTAGTAACGTGTAGGGCGGCCTACAGCCTTTACACATACATTTATCAATGATATGTACCAAGCCATTTAAATAATAACTGTAGTCATGTTTTAATATTAAGCATGCATGTAGCACAGTGAATCCTTATGAACTGGATCTGTTACCTCCACTTATTCTAACTTTAATGCTGTTTTTCTTCACTAACAGGCTGATTTATATTTGCTAATATTATGTTGAAATCATGTTAAGACATTTTAATAAAAATAATAAAGCTAACAATACGTTGGAGGCGTCCTGTTGAAGATCTCTGGATGACATCATGGTTTCACTTCAAATCAGGTGTCATTAAAACTCTTTTAAAGTCAGTTTGCAGTTTTTCAGTGTAGAAAAATAAACATCAGAGAGGAAATATTACAAGAATCTGAAATAAAGAAGTGATTTCATATCATGAAGCCTCTTTCCAGACGTCCTTCCTCCTCTGCCCCCCCCCCCACACTTTACTCAAGTCTTTTCTCTTCAGGCCACTTTCTCCTTCTACTCCACTACATTCATCTGTTGCAGCTTTAGTTACCAGTTACTTTAGTTACTAGTTACTTTAGTTACTCCGCTCTATTCATCTGTTCCAGCTTTAGTTACTAGTTACTTTAGTTACTCTGCTCTATTCATCTGTTCCAGCTTTAGTTACTAGTTACTTTAGTTACTCCGCTACATTCATCTGTTCCAGCTTTAGTTACTAGTTACTTTAGTTACTCTGCTCTATTCATCTGTTCCAGCTTTAGTTACTAGTTACTTTAGTTACTCCACTACATTCATCTGTTCCAGCTTTAGTTACTAGTTACTTTAGTTACTCCGCTCCATTCATCTGTTTCAGCTTTAGATACTAGTTACTTTAGTTACTCCGCTACATTCATCTGTTCCAGCTTTAGTTACTAGTTACTTTAGTTACTCCGCTACATTCATCTGTTACAGCTTTAGTTACTAGTTACTTTAGTTACTCCGCTCCATTCATCTGTTCCAGCTTTAGTTACTAGTTACTTTAGTTACTCCACTACATTCATCTGTTCCAGCTTTAGTTACTAGTTACTTTAGTTACTCCACTACATTCATCTGTTACAGCTTTAGTTAATAGTTACTTTAGTTACTCCACTACATTCATCTGTTACAGCTTTAGTTACTAGTTACTTTAGTTACTCCGCTACATTCATCTGTTACAGCTTTAGTTACTAGTTACTTTAGTTACTAGTTACTTTAGTTACTCCGCTACATTCATCTGTTCCAGCTTTAGTTACTAGTTACTTTAGTTACTCCGCTCCATTCATCTGTTCCAGCTTTAGTTATAGTTACTTTAGTTACTCCACTACATTCATCTGTTCCAGCTTTAGTTACTAGTTACTTTAGTTACTCCGCTCCATTCATCTGTTACAGCTTTAGTTACTAGTTACTTTAATTACTCCGCTCCATTCATCTGTTCCAGCTTTAGTTACTAGTTACTTTAGTTACTCCGCTCCATTCATCTGTTCCAGCTTTAGTTACTAGTTACTTTAGTTACTCCGCTACATTCATCTGTTACAGCTTTAGTTACTAGTTACTTTAGTTACTAGTTACTTTAGTTACTCCGCTACATTCATCTGTTCCAGCTTTAGTTACTAGTTACTTTAGTTACTCCGCTCCATTCATCTGTTCCAGCTTTAGTTATAGTTACTTTAGTTACTCCACTACATTCATCTGTTACAGCTTTAGTTACTAGTTACTTTAGTTACTCCGCTACATTCATCTCTTACAGCTTTAGTTACTAGTTACTTTAGTTACTCCACTACATTCATCTGTTCCAGCTTTAGTTATAGTTACTTTAGTTACTCCACTACATTCATCTGTTACAGCTTTAGTTACTAGTTACTTTAGTTACTCCACTACATTCATCTGTTACAGCTTTAGTTACTAGTTACTTTAGTTACTCCGCTCCATTCATCTGTTACAGCTTTAGTTACTAGTTACTTTAGTTACTCCACTACATTCATCTGTTCCAGCTTTAGTTATAGTTACTTTAGTTACTCCACTACATTCATCTGTTACAGCTTTAGTTACTAGTTACTTTAGTTACTCCGCTACATTCATCTCTTACAGCTTTAGTTACTAGTTACTTTAGTTACTCCACTACATTCATCTGTTACAGCTTTAGTTACTAGTTACTTTAGTTACTCCGCTCCATTCATCTGTTACAGCTTTAGTTACTAGTTACTTTAGTTACTCCACTACATTCATCTGTTACAGCTTTAGTTACTAGTTACTTTAGTTACTCCGCTCCATTCATCTGTTACAGCTTTAGTTACTAGTTACTTTAGTTACTCCACTACATTCATCTGTTACAGCTTTAGTTACATTCACCTGTTACATTTTGGTTGGTGCATTGAACACCTGCTGTCCTACCTGAAGAACTGTCCCAGCCTATCACAGCTCAGCTACACCCAGGCTCCACCCTCTTTGCCCATATTAGGATTTCCTGGCTCCAGTAACTGCCAGAGCCAAACTGCAGGTTTGAACTAACACCTGCCAATCAAAAACACCTCTCTGAGGAGTACAACACAGGCCCCGCCTCCCCAACATGGAGTCTCCTAACTGTCTCCAGGTAAAGACTACAAACAGCTGTGGGCGTGTAGTTCAGTGCTGTCAGAGAGAAACCAGCTGATCTGGTTTGAGTCAGAGAGTAAAAAGTCTTCAGGCTGTCGGAGCAGAAAGACACTTCCTCATTCCTCAGAAGGGAAGAGATTCAAATCTAACTTGTTTCCTGTTGATTCAATCTGACACAACTGAACAAATAAAGGCTCATTTTGGGCAAAAAGTCACAAATCAGAGAATAATTAGTAACTTATTTAGTGAATATTCAGATCTACAACCAGTTAACACCAGTGTTGACGTATATTATGAATCCCTCAAATATGAGGAGCGACAGCAGAGCTTCTTCATCAAAGGTGTGTGATGTTACCTGTCAGGCTGCTCAGCTGTTAAAGTCCAGATGAGGTCAGAGAGACGTCCTCCTCCTCCTCCTCCTCCTCTTCCTCCGTCTGCAGACACTGACAGACGCTGCTGCTGTCTGTGTTCATCACTTCCTCTCACCTTTACATCCAAACCTAGAAATATCAGCATGACGTCAGAGCAGAGGGCCGGTCTGAGCTGGAGTTCTGTAGTCAGAAGCAGCTGCAGCGTTACCAAAGCTGTCAGTCAGCAGTCTGATGGCAGCTGGAGACTCTGACACGACTCCACAGAGTCCAACAGCAGGAACACTGGAGCCCCAAAAGAAGAAGAAACAGAACAACAGGTCCATTATTAAATGATGGAGGAACAACAGTCTATAAACGCATGACAGAAAACCACAAAGTTACAACTTTTTTTGTCACGTACAGCAAACATCTCTTCACTATCTGCTAGCTGCCCTCCCCTGAACACACTGTAAAAAATATCTCACTATCTGCTAGCTGCCCTCCCCTGAACACACTGTAAAAAATATCTCACTATCTGCTAGCTGCCCTCCCCTGAACACACTGTAAAAAATATCTCACTATCTGCTAGCTGCCTGTCCCCTGAACACACTGTAAAAAATATCTCACTATCTGCTAGCTGCCCTCCCCTGAACACACTGTAAAAAATATCTCACTATCTGCTAGCTGCCCTCCCCTGAACACACTGTAAAAAATATCTCCTCACGATTAGGATTAGCTTATTATTTTTACTTATTGTTAGTTAGCTACAGCTAGCTAACTAGGGATACTAGATAGCTGAGTTGGCTAACGTTAAAGCACAAAATTCATTTAACGTTATATTTAGAATATGTTCACATTGCAATCAAGCGTCCACAAATGGCTCACCTTATGGTCGCCCTGCAGGTCCAACTTGAATTGAATAGAGACTGATACAGACTACTGATAGACTAAGTAATTTAAATGTAATTTTAACATATTCATACGCTGTGAACAAACAGCAGAGAAACGATCACTCTATATTTCTTTCTCTTCATTACTGAATCAAAAACGTTCAACTTATTACATTCATTATAATCAGAATGAAAGTCATTTAACAGAATCACAGAAACATTCATCTCATTCACACAGTTATCACATTAACTCAAACTGTCGATCATTGTTCTGGCTACAGTGTTAAAGCTCAGAGAGCCAGACAGAAAGCCATCTCAGCATTTACTTTATGTATTTAAAAGTTTCAACAGCTGCAGAGGACCCAAACATTTTTCTTCAACACATTTTTAACGTGAGACTTTTGATCTGAAGTCTTCAGCGCTTCTCTCCATTTTGAATGGTGCAGAATATTTCAGTATTTGTGGATCTGCTGCCTGCTGCTGTTCACTCTGCAGGCTCACACTCTGATTGGCTGCCAGCTGGAAGCAAAACCATCTAAACCAATGGAGAGCAGCTTTCTGAAGCAAACATTATACTAAAGTTCCTGTCTGTGTGCCTCTTTAGGAGACCAGCAGCAGGTCCTGAGAGTATGAGGGGCCGTATAAGACATTATTCATTCTGGTGCTCTCACATACATATATATTTCATTCTCCTTTCACATACATATATATTTCATTCTCCTTTCACATACATATATATTTCATTCTCCTTTCACATACATATATATTTCATTCTCCTTTCACATACATACAGTTTTTTTCTCTCATAAGAATATATATTTTTAACTCACACATTCAAACATTTTACCCTTATATTTCTACATTTTAACTCACACACAAATATATTTTGCTCTCATATTTCTATATTTAACATACATATTCATACATTTTTCATCTCATGCACGTGCAGTCAAAATTTTAAATAATATATGTATATAAGAAGAAAATGTATGCATGTGAGAGAAGAATGTATGTGTGTGTGAGAGAAAGTATAGCGGAAAAGGAAGGAGTATAGTAGAAACGGATGGCTCATGGATCATTTCTCGCGCTGTGATTGGCTGTCAACCTCACGCTGTGATTGGCTGACAAACTGGAGCAGGGTCATGTTCAGGTCGCGATCAGCATGGACGGAGATGAGACGAACGCTTTGCAGCAAGCCATTGGAGTTTTAAGAAACATTTG